>CM039478.1:4148850-4416130 GCA_022433065.1 Begonia loranthoides
GGGTCCACGGATGGTTTGGTATGGGCAAAGGTTGAAGAAGGCCTGGGTAAGCCACGTGTTCAGATTTACACCTTTGACAAATATCACACTGTAAAACCAGATTTTTAATAAGAGTAGACATTCCAGGCCACCAAAAATTGGCCTTCGCTCTGTGAACGGTGGCTTGTACTCCTGAATGACCCCCCTCTTGAGAGGCATGCAAAGATTGAATCACCTTCTATCGTATGGACTTAGCATTACCCAAGACCAATTTATGTTGGAAGCGGAGTATACCATCCCTGTATGTAAAGCCCGGGGCACCTGCTAGATCCAGAATTAATTTGTCAATAATGGATATTATCCAAGGGTCCTCCTCGTAGCTAGAAAGAACTTCTTGAATTTAGAGAGGTTGAATGGTAACAATCTGATTGCACTGTATGGTTGCGAAGTCCTTCCTTGACAAAGAGTCAGTAACTATATTTGATCACCCATTTTTATATTGTATTTTATAGCGCAATCTCAGCAATTTAGTCAACCATTTTTGTTGAAGGGGTGTGGTAATCTGTTGTTCGAGCAGGAATTTCAATGACTGATGGTCGGTTCGAATAATGAATTCATTACCTTCTAAATAGTGTCTCCATTTAGTAACAGCCAACACCAATGCCAACAACTCTTTCTCATATATTGATAATCCCAAATTACACGAATGGAATGGCTTACTAAGAAAAGCAATCGAGTATTGGCTTTGAAGCAACACCGCTCCCATACCTCCGTAAAAAGCGTCGATTTCAATTATAAAAGGCTGGTAAAAATCAAGCAAAGCCAAAACAGGTGATGATGATATAGCTTCCTTAAGGGTTTGAAAAGCCATTGTAGCTTCATCTGACCATTTAAAAGCATTGAGTTTCAATAAATCTATCAAGGGTTTGGCTATGGTACCGTAACCACGTATGAACCGCCTGTAATGCCTGGTTAAGCCCAGAAAACCCCTTAGCATCTTCACTATACTTGGAATTGGCCAATCACTCATACTGCAATTTTATTTGGATCAGCTGCTACACCTTTTGTTGATAAAATATGGCCCAAATACGGCCATTGTTGGTTGATCGAAGGTACACTTGGACATCTTGGCAAACAGCGAATGCACCCTTAAGAGCTATAAAACATATCGCAAATGAGTGAAATGTGATTCCATGGAGGAACTATAGATTAGAATGTCTTCAAAAAACACGAGGACAAACTTGCGCAAAAATAGTTTGAAAATATTGTTCATCAAAGATTGGAAGGTGGTCGGGGCATTTGTCAAGCCAAATGGCATCACTCTGAATTCGTACAGCCCTTGATAGGTGCGGAAAGTAGTTTTATGACAATCCTCCTTCTTAACACGTATTTGATGATACCCCGCTCGCAAGTCTATCTTCGAGAACACAATGGCACTATGAAGCTCATCAATAAGTTCATCTATTAGAGGCATTGGAAACTTATCTTTACAAGTCATTGAATTAAGCTGCCTATAAGCAACACAAAACCTCCATTGGCCATTTTTTTCTTTACTAATAAGACTAGCAAGGCGAAGGAACTGTTACTTGGAACAATGATACCCTCCGATAGCATGTCACGTACCAAACGACCTATTTCAGCTTTGTGAAAATATGGGCATCGATAGGGCGTGAGACGAAATGGCTTTGCAGTATCCACCAATGGAATAGCATGGTCATGAGATAGTACAGGAGGTAATCCCATTGACAATTGAAAAATGTCTATAAATTCCTCTAACATATTCTGAATATTACGAGGGACCTGTTGAGTAGCCAAAGTTGTAATCGATTGCAGATGGCCCCGTAAGGAGTATGCTTGTTGTCTAATGGCATTGGAAAAACTTTTTGGAGAGCATACAATCAATGCAGATCCAATAAATTTGTTGGCAAGACCACCTCTGCTCCGTCCACTGTAATGCAAGAGAACCATTTGGTAAGTCAAATGTGACCGGGCTAATCGAATTAATCCAATCGATGACTAAGATCATGTCACTGCCTCCCAAAGGTAATGCCCTCAACGTATATCCAAACTAATAATTATGCATAGTCCAATAGACTGGTTGAGCAATTGTTGGTTTAGCTCCATTCGCCATGGTTACCACCAAACGTTTTGAACTATCTATTGGAAGATGCAAACGGTTAGCAATAGATTCATCCATAAAGCTGTGAGTACCCCCACTATCTATCAAGATTGATACTTTTTGCGGGCCAATAGTTCCAGTGATGCGAACGGTAGAATGAGTGGTAAAACCAGCCAAAGCATTAAGAGATACCTCAATTTCCTCAGAATCGTCAATGAGACTCTCATCAATAGCTTCAGAAGGAATAGGAGGCTATGTATCATCTGAGGCAACCAGTATAAAATTGAGGGACTGGTTTTTATAAACATGTGCAGGTTCAGTTTTGATTTTTTGATTGATTTCGGTTTTGATTTTTTGATTGATTTCGGTTCGGTTTGTCTGTTCGGTTCGATTTTGAACACCCCTATTGTTTCCTGCAGAGAGAGAGAGATTGAACCTTGTTCTTAGCATTCAGAGAGAGAGAGAGAGAGGGAGGGATTGAACCTGTTCTTAGCATTCAAAGCCATGACCATTGCGCACTTAAAAATTATCTCTGTTCATCGAGTGAAGAACCAAGATCAGACCTGGATGATGGCTGTTGTGCAGAAAGAGCAGACCACTAGCATCTTCAGTAGCGGAAGATGAATTTTGGCTAGGGTTAGAAGTGGCGGCTCCTCTGCCCTTACTCATTTCGAAACTTTAATTTAACAAATAAAAAAGAGAAAAATGACATAATGCATTAAAAATTTGCAGAAGAAGAAGCTTATCACTGGCTTCCTCGGTCGACGGTGATTGATCTTTAGATAGTTTGAAGTGACTAGCCAAAGGTGTGGTAACTGGTTTTACATTCTGCATATTGAACCTGCTAAGAACTTTATTCACATAGTCTTCTTGAGAAAGTTTGAAAACACCTCTATCCCTGAATATTCTCATCCCAAGAATTTATTTTGTAGCACCCAAATCCTTCATAGCAAATTCTTTAGATAACTCCCTCTTCAGACTGTCAATCTCAGTCAAGCTTGCTCCAGCAATTAACATATCATCAACATAAAGGAGCAGTATAATGTAGGAAGTATCAAACCTTTTAATGTAGCAACAGTGATCGGCTTCACATCTCACGAAGTTCTTACTGTTCATGAAGCTGTCAAATCTCTTGTACCACTGTCTTGGAGCCTGTTTCAAACCGTACAAACTTTTATGAAGGTTACACACAAACTCCTCTTTCCCCTTCACCTCAAAACCTTGTGGTTGACGCATGTAGATTTCTTCATCTAAACTGCCGTGAAGGAAAGCAGTTTTCACGTCCATTTGCTGCAAATGAAGATCTTCTTTCACAACCAAACTCAAAATAATTCTGATCGTCGTCAGCTTCACCACTGGTGAGAAGATCTCAATGTAGTCAATGCCTTCTTTCTGCTGAAAACCTTTGACAACTAATCTAGCTTTAAATCTCTTGCTTCCATCAGGTTCTTCTTTAATCCGGTAAACCCACTTGTTATGCAGTGCTTTCTTTCCCTTTGGCAACTTAGTCAATTTCCAGGTTTCATTTGACTTCAGTGAGTCCATTTCATCTTTCATGGCTGCCTACCACTCAATCAAATCATCTGATTGTTTGACTTCCTCATAACATCCTGGTTCACCTCTGTCAGTAAGCAAAATATAATTTAGAGATGGGGACCATCTCTGAGTTGGTTTGCTAGTTCTGGATGATCGTCTTGGTTCTATAATCGGCGTTTGCAAATTTTCTTTTGGAGCCGTGTTCTCATCAATTTTTTCTTCAATAATACTCTGATCTTCTTTTCTAGTCGGAGTATCTTCTTCTGAAAAATCTCTGAAGTTGACTACAGTAGACTCTTTCAATACTGAACTCCCACTGTTTGAAGTGTTACCAACTTCCTCTTTGTAGAGAACCTTCTCGTTGAAGATGACATTCCTACTGTGTATGATCTTCCGATTTTGATTATCCCAGAAACGATAACCAATCTTGGAGTCACCATAGCCAATAAAAAAACACTTCATAGATTTCGGATCAAGTTTGCTTCTATTAGAATCATCAACATGAATATTAGATAAACAGCCAAATACTTTAATGAACGAAAAATCTACTTTTTTTTCGCTCCAAGCTTCTTCTGGAAGTTTAAAATTCAAAGGTACGGAGGGTCCTCTATTGATCAAGAATGCTGCTGTGCTAACTGCTTCTGCCCAAAAATATTTAGGTAATCCGGCATGCAATCTCATGCTCCTTGCACGCTCATTCAACGTTCTGTTCATCCTCTCAGCTACTCTATTTTCTTGAGGTGTTCGAGGAATGGTCTTCACCATCTTGATTCCATTTACAGCACAATATTCTTTAAAATCTGCATCTATATACTCACCTCCATTGTCAGATCTTATACATTTCACCTTCAGGTTAGTTTCGTTTTCGACCAGGGCCTAGGGGTGTGCATGGGACCGGTTCGGGACCGGGATTTCCGGTACCGGTTCCGGTCCGGGACCGGTTTAGTTTCCTAATTTTTTAAATATTAAAAATAATATAATGTAATAGTTTTTTTAAAATTAAAATTACTAGAAATTTAATGAAACAAACTAAATAAAAATAGATGAACAAGTAATTAAAATTATTAGAAATTTAATGAAACAAACTAAATAAAAACTAGTTTAATCAATCCACATATGACGACGGTTCAAGCCGGGGGCGCGTGAAGGGAGGCGAGACCGGCTGGGCAGGGCTGGCTACTGCTTTGTCTCTCTTATCCCAATTCCCAAGCTCCATGCCTCCAGGCTCCATGGCATAAACACATTGCTCAAGTCCTGAGTAAAAGTATTCTCGCAAAAAAATTTACAAAATTGTCATAAACATTGACAAGTTAGCTTGTACATTACATTGCAACTTCAAAACAGTAATTATATATAACTTAAAATGAGAAACTTACAAAACAGTCAACAGGTTGCATCCTACAAAATAGAAGAGAACCATGACTTTTACACATCAAAGATATATGATAAACTATAAATGATAATGCTAAGGAGTGAATAAAGCATACCACTGAGATCACTATTAATTCCATACTAATTCACTTCATCATCAACGTCATTAATTTGTATAATATCTGAAAAATATAAATTGAAAACAAATTTAGAAAAAATAGTAATAAATAAAACAAAGAAAAAAGAAAACACTATAAATATGAAAGATACCTGGCTCATTCGTATCATCATTGATGTTGATTGATTCATATTTCGAGGATGGAATCCAGCTTTGAGTGCAGATAAGCGCTTCGACCGTCTTTGGGGACAAAGAACTGCGAAATTGATCAACTACTCTTCCTCCACTACTAAAAGCTGACTCCGATGCAACAGTAGAAATAGGAATGGCCAATATATCTCTTGCCACATTGCTTAGAATTGGGTATTTGAATGAATTTACTTTCCACCACATGAGAATGTCTAGTTTGTCTGCATTGTTTTCCAATTCTTCATACAAATATTTTTCAATTTCTGATCGCGTAGTTGAAACATTTGGTTGTTTTGGGCGACTATGAAACAGCCCAAGTATCTTATTGTGGCTCAAATTGCTCTTTTGTGGTAAGCTTGCAGTTGTGGTTGGTACACTTGAACTATTATAGTTGTCTTCTGTATTTTCCAATCCCGCATCACCTTTATACTCGAGATATAAATTTTTAATCACAAGTTGTACTTGGCTTAACAAATAATCTGTCTTATCAGAATCCATTTCAAGGGAAAGACAATGTTTCAAATACTCTATTTTATGTCGAGGATCTAAAACAACTGCAACATACATCAACATATTCATTTTATCGCAGCTTCCCCAATATTTATCAAATTTGCTTTCCATTCCAATAGCCATTCGCCTCAATAATGGATTATCACATTCAACATACTCTTGAATAACCATTTTCAAATTGCATACTTCACAAACATATGTATTTGAAGTAACATGCAATGAGGCTGAAACATTTAAGGTCATATCATAAAAAAACCTGTAAAAAATTTACAAGTTCTCGAACATTAGCTCAATCTTCTGTTGTGGGAGGACTTTCTCCACCCAAATTAGCGAGATAATAATCATCTGTTTCTATCAATCTCTCAAAAGCTTTTTCAAATTTTTCTGCGCTGGCTAACATCAAATACGTGGAATTCCATCTTGTAGCCACATCGAGAGAGACACTACTTTTGCACACAATTTTAGCTTGTTCAACACATTTCTGAAATTTTAGTAGTCTAGCAGGAGAAGATCGAACATACTTCACTGCTCAACGTACTCTCATAATACATTCGTAATGGTCTTTTAAACCATCACATACTATCAAATTCAAAATATGGGCAAAACAGCGCACATGCAGACATTCACCATTCAAAACTAGACCATTCCAAGCTCGAATTCTCTTCACCAAATAAGAAAGGGCTACGTCATTAGAAGATGCATTATCCACTGTAATTGTGAAAACATTTTCGATCCCCCATTCAAATAAACATCTCTCTATTTCTTTTCCAATGGTTTCACCCTTATGATTTGCAATCAAACAAAAATTGATGATCTTCTTTTGCAAAATAAAATCACAATCAACAAAGTGCGCAGTTAAAACCATATAATTCAAATTTTGAATAGAAGTCCATGTATCTGTAGTCAAACAAACGCGTTGAGATGCGTTCTTAAAATAATCTTTCAACTTTGACTTCTCTTTCTCATAAATGCCAATAATATCTCGTGCAATCGTAGATCTAGAGGGTACAACAAATCTTGGTTGTAAATATTTAGAATAAACTCGAAATCCCTCTGATTCAACAAACTTAAAAGGCATTTCTTCAACAATAATCATTTTTGCTAGAAGTTCTCGGCAAGTTGCACTACTAAATGATGCAGATGTGGAAGTTGATCCCATATTATCGACAGTATTGAAGCTTAAAGTCTTTTGCTTCGTATCTACACTTGCCAATAACTTTTTACAAGAATTAATATGCTTTTTCAAACTTGAAGTTCCATTCTTTGTATGATGACAAGCATAAGTCTGAGCACAATAATTACATCTTGCTCTAGGATTGTTTGGATCAGTGCTTTCAACCATAGTAAAATGATTCCAAACATCTGATTTTTTCCTCGTCGTTTGACCAGTAACTGGATTAACATTAACACTCTCTATTGTTTCATCATTAAAGCTATCCATTATCTACATTTTACACAATTTCAAAATACATATCAGAATCACATAACAGTCAGAAAATAACCTCTGAAATAAATAAATAAACACAAGCAATACACTGAGAATAATGAATATAACAGTCACCAACTACCAATATGAAAAACAATAAACACTGAACTGACATGTACCAACTACCAATATGCAAAACACTAAACAGAATAGAATTCATTTATGAGTTGTTTCAACTTTCAACCATTGCCAGAACAGATAATTCAACAAAACACTAAGCAGAACAGAATTCATTCATCATTCATCAATTGTTTCAACTATTGCCAAAGGCCCAAAACAGATCATTCAGCATCAAAACACTACACATAACAGACTACAGAGTAGATTAGAGTGCTAACCAAGCTGGCAGTGGCAGTGGCAGTGGCGATGGATAGAGGTCGGAGCTGGCAGCGGCAGTGGCGATGGACAGAGTCGGAGTTCGGACGACGGACGGAGCTCGGAGCTGGCAGAGTGGCACCGTCGATGGATGGAGCTCGGAGCTCGCTGGAGAGTGCCGACTGCCGAGTGGAGCGATGGATGGAGCTGGAGCTCGGAGCGACGGTCGATGGACGGACTGGCGACGGTCGATGGATGGAGCGACGGTCGATGGATGGAGCTCGGAGCTCGCTGGACGCTGGCGACGGTCGATGGACGGAGCTCGGACTTGGATCTCGCTGGTCGGCGGTCGCTGGGACGCTGGCAGAGGCTGGCTGACGATTGACGGAGCTCGGAGCTCGCTCTTCGGCGCCTCGGCGGTCGCTGGCAGATGCTCGGTCGAGGTCGACTCTCGGGCTGGGCAGGGCAGGGACTAGGGAGGACTGAGGAGGGGCCAGGGGGAGGGGACGGGATTTCAGATCTAAATCTGAAATCCCGGTTCTACCCGGTACCGGTTCAATGGTACCGGGTACCGTGGACCGGTACCGGGTAGAACCGGTCCCTATAGCACCGGACCGGATCCGGTCCGGTGCTACATATACATGTACCGGTCCCGGTACCGAAAGGCCGGTTCCGGTCCGGTTCTTCGGTACCGGGCCGGTTCTGCACACCCCTACCAGGGCCTTCCACTTTTTGAACACACTGAAAACATCAGATTTATTCTTCAAAAAATAGACCCATACATTTCTTGTTGAATCATCTATGAAAGTCACATAATAGACTAATCCACCAAGAGAGAAAACTTCTGCGAGTCCCCACACGTCGGTGTGCACTAATTCAAGTCTCTTCTTCTTTGGATATTTCCCAACCTTTAAGAAACTGACACGCTTCTGCTTACCAAGAATGCAGCTCTCACATAACTGATGCTCAACAGACTTTAACTCTGGAATCTGACCACCGTTGACAAGAATTTTTATTCCTTTCTCACTCATATGGCCCAATCTGCAATGCCATAAATCTGTGTTGCTTTGACTGTCAACATTTGCAATTGTATCTCTGCATGTAGATGTCATGTATAGGGTTCATGTTTTCTGACCTCGAGCAACGACCATTGCTCCCTTAGTTACCTTCCAAACATTGGTCCCGAAAGTGACGTGGTAACCCTCACTATCAAGCTGCCCCACTGATATCAAGTTTCGCATCAACTCCGGAACATGTCTCACTTTACTGATACTCCAAACTGACCCGTTTGTTGTCTTTAATTTTATGTCCCCGATGCCAACAATATCCAGTGGCTCACCGTCTGCAAGATAGACTTTCCCATGATTTCCAGCTACATAATTTTCAAGTAATTCTTTGTGTGCCGTGGTATGAAAAGATGCTCCCGAGTCCAAAACCCATGAGTCTATTGGGCTATCGACTGAAAGAATCAACGCGTCTGTGTTTTCCTCAATTGCTGCATTTGTTCCATCACTTTTGTCAATACTGTTCTTCTTCGGTGCTTTGCAGTTCCTTTTGATGTGACTCTGCCTGCCACAATTCCAGCACTCAAATTTTCTCCCAAATTTAGACTGACTCCTTCCATTTCTCGACTTTGATCTGCTTCTGCCCCGATTAGAATTCCTGTTACTAGTTCGCCCTCTGTTTTCCACATTCAATACTGAGCTCGTCGATGTTTCACCAGAATCAATTCTTCGAACTTCCTCGGCTAGAATTCGATCTCTCACATCAGTAAATACTAACTTTGAGCTTCCAATTGAATTACTGACTGCTGCTCTCATAGGCTCCCAACTATTTGGTAAAGATGCCAGTAAAATTAGGGCACGTACCTCATCCCCAAAGTCGATCTCTACAGAATTCAACTGATTTACCACTGTATTAAATTCGTTCATATGAGCTGCTACAGAAGTGCCTTCAACCATTTTCAGATTGAACAATTTCTTCATCAGATGCACCTTATTATTTGCAGATGGTTTCTCGTACATATCAGATAAAGCTTTCATTAATCATGCGGTGGTCTTTTCCTTTGTAACATTGTGAGCAACGCTTTTGGTTAGCGTCAATCGGATGACTCCCAAAACCTGTCTATCAAGAAGATTTCATTCAGCATCTTCCATTTTTTTCGGTTTCTCACTCAACGGGATATGAAGCTTCTTTCCATACAAGTAATCTTCAATCTGCATTCTCCAGAAAGCATATCAGTCCCATCAAATTTACTAATACCGTATGTACTGTCTTCACCTATCATATTATCAATTCCAAATAATCCAATCAATAAATATTCTGAACCAATAATCACCAATTTCAGACAAATTTCAATGCCTAATGAACCTGCAAAACCAGAAAAATCCAACTTTTGATCAAACCCAAAAAATCCCAAATTTTTCTTCACGGTTATTTCCGGCGATTTGTGCAGAGTCGGACTTCGCGATAATCGGCGACGGCGGCGCTCCTCGGTTCTGGATCGACGGACGGCGGGCTGTTCTTCGCCGGACAGATCAAACGACGCGAGCGCGCTTCGGATCGGGCGAGCAATCTCCCCTGTTCTCCGAAGATCGACGACGCAAGGCGGCTGGACGATGGCGGCGCGGGTCAGTTCCTTCTTCGATGGACAGAATCGCCGGCCTCGTCGCTGCGGTTCTGGAGCGACGGATCGTCGCTGGGATCGGGAGACGGCAGCGGACAACTCCTGTTCGTCGCTGGAGAAGGAGACGCTACGCGAGCAGGGCAGGAGGGTTGGCGGGCAGCTTCCTTCGAGCAGCAAGTCTAGGCAGCCTTTTTCTTTTTCAATTTTTCTCACAAAAATTGTAAACCCTAACTTCGTTCGATACTTTCGACAAATCAATCTCTGATTATCGAAACCACTTCAACATGAAGCTCTGATACCAGTTGTTGGGATTAGAAGGTGTTAAGATTAGACGCTCTAATCCGACTTGTATCGAAACGATTGATCAAAGAAAACAGAAAAAAGAAAACACACAGTTTATAGTGTTTCACTCTCAGTTTGAGATCCACATCCACTGGCCGCCAACAGATTTCACTATGATCAAAACAGAGTTACAAAAATTGTTTCTTGGTTTTGCTTCACGCTCATTGTTTCTCTCTACTTCTCTCAAACTACCTCCAAAACCCTAATTACATCTTTATATACCTAAAGAAATAGGGTTATGAAAACATGGTGAAAATACCAAAATACCCTAATCAACAAATTAGACTCCATAACTCAACACAAATTGCTACAAAATTTGGAATCGTCGAATTTGGACAGAAGGAAATGATTGTAAATGGCAGTCCTGAGTATGTGCGATCGAGCTGCGAGGCCAGCTTGAAGCGTCTCGATGTTGAGTACATCGACTTGTACTATCAACATCGTATCGACAAATACATTCCGATCGAGAAGACTGTGAGGAACTCGGTCTTATAAAAATCTGTCATAGTTTTAGATTTGGTGGCAAGAAAGAAGTAGAATTTGTGATGTTTGTTCTTCAAATTTAGATTGGGGAGCTTGGTGGAAGAGGGGAAGATCAAATATATCGGCTTATCCGAAGCTAGTCCAGACACAATTCGAAGGGCCCATGCCATTCATCAGATAACAGCCGTCCAAATGGAGTGGTCGCTCTGGACTCGTGAGATCGAAGAAGCGATCATTCCCCTTTGTAGGTTATAACATGCCTGCAATCGATGTCCGCATTGATTTTCAAAATTGAGTTTGGAGATCTATCGATTTTTCAAGGACTTCATACGATCTTGCTTTGACCATAAAAAAAAAATGGTTGTTTTTGCAGGGAGCTTGGCATAGGCATAGTTCCATACAGCCCTCTCGGACAAGGGTTGTTTTGGCGGCAAAGCGATCTTGGAAAGCTTGCCTGAAAATAGCTTCTTGGTACGAATTTCATCGGCATTACTTCTTATTACTAGAAATTTTTGAAAGTCGATGCAAATCGATCTTAATTCTTACGATTAAGTTGATGATCGATCGTTTTCTTTGTTTTATAAGAACTCACAGCCCCGATTCTCCCAAGAAAGTATGGAGGAAACTAAGAAGATTTTCGCTCGAATTGAAATCCTCACGAAAAAGCATCAATGCTTCCCTGCACAGCTTGCTCTTGCATGGGTTCTTCAACAAGGCGATGATGTTGTACCAATCCCATGTGAGTCTCTCTCTCCTTCAAAATAGCTTCATCCTCGCAAAGCCTGGCGAGTTCCTTCTCCGCAGCATCGCCGCCACTGTCCAGCCAAACCCATTTTCCGGCGAACAATCCTTCCCCTTCAGCATTTTCTAAATCATATGATACATGAATTGGCCTTGAATGTTCCCCAAACACAGCCTCATAAGCCAATAAACTGAATCCACCTTCCTCTTTTCCTTCACATCTCGGGTGTTCAGGTCCATACATTCTGAACGGTGCTCCATATTTCCCGCCCTCATCTCTTCGTGACTGGAGCCAGTCGATGCCGCCCCGAATCTCGTCTTTCTTCATTCAATTTTGAGCCAAAAAATTCTTTCGGGTTTGTCGATATTTGAGAAAAATGCAAGGTGTTTCTGAAGTACCCTTCATAGAGTGGTAGTTCGAGCCAGTTTCTCGAGTCGATAGAGAGAGAAAGAGAGATATTTTGCTCATCTCTTGACCCTTCCATGTGAGCTTTTCTTGTCCAAAATAGTGCACATATTTAGTCAAATGGGAAGGCATATGGACACTAAGATAGGAGCTCTTCATTTGTGAATGTGAGAACTTGATTGTGGCCTATGCCATTTTCTCCAACTGAGCTTGTCCTTGTGGCTGTCTTTTGGCTTTGTGTTCTTAGTAACTCCTATTTAAGCACGCCGAAAAAGGCTGATCCATTAAAGAACACTGGGTTTGCAATGATCAAGGCTCATATGCACACTCAGAGACAACTAAAGTTTAAGAAAATAAGTGCAACGATATCGATACTGTTATTCTCGCCGTCTTCGTTATTGTTACGAATGGTTAAACTGCCAACAAAAATAGTCGACGTCCTCGAAAAACACGTTCTAATTTCATTATTTCTCACCTAATTTTTTCCATCGTTGATATCATCATCGATTATGAAGATTTAAACTACAAGAAGAGATGGCTACAAATGTGCTTCCCCTAAAAAATATTTGTGGTCAAAGAGACTACTTCTTTCTCACGCGTTTTCATATTGAGTGAGAGAAGTTACCGAGAGAGAGGTACAAAGTGTTGAGGTTGGATCTGTGGATATAGGACTTTGCCCGAATCACGTAAATTGATTTGTGTTGTTTCTATTCTTATTATTTTGTCAAAGTTTTTCAATTTTTTCTCATATCGCATATTTTTTTATACAGTAACCAAAACAAGAATTTATTTTTTTAATTTTATGCTAAAAAGATTTAAAGAAGAAAAAATATTTAATATATAATTTTATTTAATACAAAGCATTTGTTTATATATTTTCTTTTAAATATATTTGCTAATAAATAAAAAAGTTGAAGCAATTAAATTTAAGGACTAATACTTATATACTTATGATTGTTCAAATTAATGTTCCCCTTCTAATAATGCTTGGATTCACGACGAACTAATGCTTTTAATCACAAAAAAAAAAAAAAAAATTAACTCGAACATGAGTAAAAAAGAAAAATATAGAAATATATATGTGTGAAAAAATTATATTCCAAGTATTTTTCTTTTTTTTTTTAATCAAATAATATTTAACAAAAGATTAAAGTAAGTAATTAAGAGGCCCATAAATTTCTACCTTGGCCCATTCTATGGCCCAAGTATAATGGTTTTTGGATTGGTTGCAAAATGAAAAATATTATATATATATATATATATATATATATATATATATATATATATATATATATATATATAAAAAATTTTATGATAAGTTGTTGTTATAATACATTATTTATAAATTTATTTACATATTTTATAGGGTCAAATATATTTTAATTTCTAAAATTAAGAAATTCTCCTCCTAATTGATACCCAAAATTATTTTTGTACATACAATGAACCTTGTCTTTTTATGTCTCATAAATTAAATTTAATATATATAAAAATGACTTTAAAATTCTCGTCCTCTCACCATCTGATCCTTTAAAAATTTGACTAATTGTGTCTGCGCGGTCGAAACCAGACATGGGTTTTGTTTGTTTTCCTCTTAGAAACGATGCAAGTAATGAACATATCGTTTTTATCAAGAAAAACATGGACTTAAATTTCGTTTGCTCTTCCATTTTAAATATTTATAATCCATGCACGACACCTGACAACATATAAGATTTAAAACGATCATCTATTGATAATCAATATGAAAATAATCTATTAATGAAAATAGTACATGCTAATTCAAATCAAATAATACAACTACGTACCTCCACAAGATGCCTATCTATATGGTTTATTAATGTCAATCACAACCAAAATCAAACGGTGTAAACTCTATTTCCACATCATAAGTCCAGTAATCATCAATAGGCCCACCCAGTGAGCTTTCCCTGGTAGAAAAGATGTACCTGCACATAAAAATAATTAGAAATTTGTCACGTTTTAATATTGTTTTTATCAAACTAACCATCAAATTCGTTGTTTGAACATTGACTTCGTCATTATTTACGTTATTTTTTAATTATATTTATAAGATTAAAATATTCAATGGAGGGAATACCCATGTCTAAGCTCTGAACAAGTAAAAGAAAGACAGATAATATTAAATATTCTGACCATATTATTTATTTGATTTTTGCTATGTTGATCATCTGGGTATATCTCAAATCGATCATTTTCGTAAATTTGGAAATAAATAAATGATGGGTTATCATCAAAATTGACCCTTTCTCGAAGGTCATAGAAAAATGACTCATTTTAATAATATGGAAAATGAATTTCTTATGAGGCGAAAACACTAAATTACCCTTCAACAATGATGTTATGGGCTTGACCATCGCAATGAATATATTGAAAAATGATCTTTTAATAGAATGAAACGACTAAAATGCCATTAGGTGGTTGGTTTTTTTACCTTGATTACTTCCATTCCCATTCCCATCTCCATTGTCGGAAGTAGAATTAGCAACTTTAATCCCCAGCTTAGAACAGTCAGATCCAAGAGTACCTAAAAAAAATCATAATTAATTATTGTAATTAGTGTAGTTAATCACTCGAATTGAAAAAATTAGAAGAGTTGTTTGTGTTCTTACATTCACTGTAGCAAGGAAATTGAGAGACATTGAGGAGATTAGAAAACCCTGAATTGCATTGGCAGGTGTGCGTGTAAGTCAAATTTTTAGTGCATGTTCCTTCTCCACAGTATGCCCAGTAGCAAGCTGAGAAAAAAGGTTAAAAAATTAAGGGTAATTAAGGGTAATTAGTGACTAATTAATAATGAAATTCAAGTGAAGTCATGGAAATAAGTACGGTTGAAAGCAGATAAGTTGAATGGAAATGATTTTTCAGGAACTGGGGGAGGAGCTGGCTGGCAATTGTAGTTAAGTGTGCCTGCAAAACACAGAATTTTTTCATGGAGTCATTTATTTATCATTCTAAAGTGAGTGAGAGAGAGAGAGAGAGAGAGAGAGAGAGAGAGAGAGAGAGAGAGAGTTTAAGGGTTTAATTACAGTTGGGAATAACACAAGGAAGCCATGTGAGATCGTCGTCATCGTCTCGGGTTCTCTTCCAGTCATCATCGCATTCACAAACAAAGCCAAGAGGCTGGCTCCCATCTACTTTGCAGGTTCCTTTTCCACAATTCACTACATCGCACGGCCACTCTGAGTTTGTAATCCACATAAACACATCAGTCAAATGAAGAAGATGATGAAACCCTCACTTCCTTCTCTCTCTAATTCACTTTTCGAAAGGAGAGAGATAGGGTTAGATAGAGAAATCAATCACCTGCCATTACATAAATTACGGTAGACACTTGCAGAATGAAAACAAATATAGCCATGTTTTTTGAGAAACCCATTGTGATTGTGTTATTTCCTGCACACACAGAGAGACAGAGACAGAGAGAGAGAGAGAGAGAGAGAGAGAGAGAGGGGGGGATTGAAGACACAGAAGTAGATCCCTGCGTATATATATATATTGGAGAGAAGATGAAGCAAACGAAACGACAGTTGAAGTTTTCTTCCGAGAAGCTTCGAAAGACTTCAAATTTTTCTATTTTATTGGAAGGCATGTACAGATTTGGGAAGAAAAACTATTACTAGGGTTGTGGAGTCCCCATTTTTTGAAAAATAATTTTTCAAGCTCTTACTCCAATTTTATTTTAGTATTAAATACTAAATATAATTGAAAAATAAAATAATTAATAATTTACAAAACATGGTTGGAGTAGGCGAATGACAATTTCTTCTGCCGGTGATTTTTTACCAGTAAAGATTTTTGCGTAAATCTTGACATTATTTCATGTTACACCAAATAGATAAAGTTCGATTTTAGGGGTCTACCGAGAATTTCTTAGTTTAAATATTTGTTTCATCGCTTTAGCATGTTATAATTGAAATATTTCTAAGCTTAAAACATGTCATAGAGGTGAGACAAAACATAATTTGTGGCTTAAATCTTCTAAATTATTGTGTAGGTAATAAATTAACATAGTACTTTGTTATATCATTAAAAAATTATCATGTCTTTGTAGAAACACATTGTTTTAAGTTAACGGTGTATCGTAATTTAATAAATTTGATTATTTTCGCATAATTTATCTTTCATTAAATTTAATAAATATTCTTCTTCGTTGAAACATAATTGATTGGTGAATAAGATTCGAACGACAATCATACTAAAAATTTTAAAGTAAGATATCTTCGAAGTTAAATTAAAATAATATATTGACAAAGAAGTAAATTTAGGCAAATTAAGTCATTCCATCGTGTCATTTTAATAGTAAATAAATCAATTGTTTGAAATTTTGAGGTAAATGAAATTCAAAGAGTCTAGAAGTACACATTTCAATCAAACAAAACCTACTTTACCTTAGTCAAAAAAATGTATTACAATTAAACTAGGGATAGACATTAATGAAGGGAATTGAGTTTCAGAAGAGTCAACATAACATTATTTTAAGAATTAAAATAAATAAAATATGAATTAATTCAACTAAAAAAACATTATTCATTTATTTTATATTATTATTGTTGTTATTATTTCTTTTAGAAGCTTCTCGTTTTAGGTATTTCAGCAACTCCATTAAGAGATTTTTAATTAATTTAGGGAATTTGAAATTCATGTGCTTCGTTGAAAATGAAGAAGATGAACTTAATTATTGTAAAAAAAAAAAGATTAATTATGTTAATCACTCATCATAGCTTGTATTGCAAATTTGGGTTTTTAGAATTCTTCTTTTAATTTTATTCTTAAATTTTTGGAATAATAAAGACTTTATTAGCTAGACTATTATGGCAGTCCGTCATCTGAATGTCAAAATGATTTTTGTGAGGATCCGATCTGTACCAGTGGAAGTGTACAATCTTATATCGTTTGAGAGAGTGAAATATGCATGATTTATAATTAAGATTCTCTTCTTTACTTAGTACAACACATTTTAGGTTAACTTCAATAACAAAAATAAATGATATTGTACATTCTTTGAAATTTGCTCATAAATGTACTTTACTTTAAATTATTAACTAATATTTATCAAATAATTTTTGAGACAATTCAAAGAAGAAATAAAATCTATTTATCTATTATTGAATTTTAAAAAAAATAATGTTAAATGTATAATCTCTTAAATTTATATATTAAGCATTCTTAAATAAATAAATAAATAGTAATACTATGTTTAATCTCTATTTATATTTTTTAATTCTGACTAAAAAAATTAATTTATATAATTAATATAATTAATTACAATAATTAATATTTATCAAGTTAATAAATAAAAATAAAATATTAAGATAACATTATTTCTATAAATAAATAATATAATATAAGACTTTAAGATGAAAAAAAGGAATTTTAATTATCTATAAGAAAATAATTTTATATTGTTTGATTTGATTCAATCTTGTCGTACAAGAAAAGGTAATCCTAATCAAGATGGGAAATTAATCCACAATTTTCGAGAAATTTAATGATCAACAGGAGTCTGATGAGGTGTGGAATTCAACAACGTCAGATGACTCCTTCCTCAATTTATTTATTTATTTAATATAAAATGAGAAAATGAAATTACCCTTTGCCTTCTCCTGCTTTTCATCTTCTCTTGTCCATCGTCTTCTTCTGGGTAGATTAGGGTTGCGGAAGCCATTTTTAGTCTTCCATTTGAGTCGTTCGAGAAGGACTTTTGTGCCCTTTATCATCCTCAGCTTCTTTTTAAGTGGAAGACTTCTGTCTACCTCTGCAACTCTGGTTTTAGAGAGAGAAAGCGCGTCTGAAAAGAAGATGGTCGGATGTGGAAGCAAAGACCACCTACCCCACCCTGGAGACAGACCCCAGCCAGTCCAATCTAGCTCGCTCAGTCTTAGTCTTTCGTAGACTCCCTTATTGGTCCAGTCCAGCCAGCCTACCTCTTCTATCCGGACAAACCAATACTATTTTCAGTCCCAACCTAACTTAACCAACATTAAATGGGTTAATAATTACTGTTAGCTATAATTTTAATATAATCAACTGTAAAACAAGTTATGAATGTGTCTACAGTTTCCATCACTGAAACTACCCAAAACACTCATTTATCATAAATTTTTTTTGGAAGAAATTATAAATAGAGGAAAAAATTAAGTTGGAGGTCCTTTAATCCAGCAATCTTATTCAAAAATAAATACATCATCAACATGAGATTAAAAAGGTTTAGAAGTGACTGAACGAAGAAGGAAAACAGTTGTCCCTAATATCAACACCAATGGCGAAGAGGTCATACGAAATTCTTCTGCATTTAATCTAAATGTCTTTATTCGGTTGTTAAAGCATGTTTAGGTCGATATTTGGTATCAGTGCAATTAAAGTCTATGTCTTAATGTTTTTAAAATCAAAGTTTCAAAAAATTTGGATTTTTAAAGTTTATGTTTTAGTCGTTTTTGAAGCGTTTTAATGTTATCCCGTTTCATTTGAATTCATTAAATATTCATGGATAGAGATGGTTTTCCACTCGGGTAAATTGTTTTCTATTGACAATTTAGATTTCATTAATATAAATTGCACGTATTAAATTATGTGCAGAATTAAAGATGTTAATATGTGTTTTAAATCCATGCTTCTTATGTGTTAAATTAAATGTCTAAACTATTCTGCTAGAATTATTTTTGTCATTTAAATAGCATGTTAGTTAAATTTATATTTCTACATGCATAATTAAAGTTTGTGTTTGCATAAATGATCAAAATATGAGTGGCTTATAGAATTTTATGTAATTAAAGAATAATCACAATATCTTTAATTAAGCCAAACTATGTATTAAGTGTTAAAAATCACGTTATGACATTTATTATAATTAATCTTGTAAATATCGTAAATTTATCGCACAAGAGCTTTTATTATATTTATATGCTTAATTAGAATAAAATATCAAGTTATATCTCTTAATTTTCTACGTTAATTAAGAAAATGAACATAATTTAATAGTTTTATTATTTGGTTGATTATCAATCTAATTGAGTTAGAACTTTAGCACACAGACAAGTTTTATGTCACTAAATTTATAATTATAGTATGATTTACATTAGTAAAACATGACATATATTTTGTCTCATTTTTTATAAGCATGTATAATTTAATTTTTGCAGCTATATATTCTCTGAGTTACTCTGATATTAAGTGCGATATTCCGGAATTAAAGAGTGATAATTATAAAGTCTGGAAGGAGAGAATTCTTCTTCATTTGAGGTGCATGCATATCGATTATGCTATACGAAAAGACAAACCACTTATTACTTCTATCAGCACTTCTAATGAGCTTGCTCTTTATGAATATTGGGAATATTCAAATCACCTTAGTGTAATATTCATAAAAATCAAGATCGCTATTGATATTCGGTTATGTTGATTAGCATAATGATGCCCTAACACTATTGAAGGCTATTGATGAGCAATATAAGACTTCATATAAGACATTCGTCAGTACCCTTATTATGAAATTTTCACCCTTAAAGCTAACTTCAGTGACAGGTGTGCGTGAGTATATCATGCAGATGAGAGACATTGCGGATCAACTTAAGACACTTGAGGTTGATATGTCTGATTTTTTTTATGCTGCATTATCTTCTTAATACTCTTATACAACCATATGGACCTTTTAAGATCTCTTATAACACATATAGGGATAAATGGTCGATTAATAAATTATTGGTCATGTGTGTTCAATAGGAAAGAAGGCTGACAATGGAAATGAGTGATAGTGCATTTACGGTGACTAATGGAAAGAAGTAGAATCAAACCCAAAAGAAAAATAAAGAGAAAGGTAAAATACTGATTCAAGCTGATGAAATCAATAAAGATGTAAGTACTTCTTTTGTAACAAGAAGGGACACATGAAAAAAGATTGCACCAAATTTAAGCAATGACTTGAAAAGAAAGATACATCAATCTCATTTGTTTGTTATGAATCTAATATAGTTGATATTATTTATAACACATGGTGGATTGATTCTGGTTTAGCAATCTATATTTCAAATACCTTGCAGAGTATGCGAAACCTTCGAAAACTAGTGGGAAGTGAACAATGTATCTATTCAAGAAGCGTGTTCACATGTAGAAGCTGTTGGAACTTGCAACTTAGTTTTAAGTAGTGGTTTTGTTTTAATATTGGAAAAGACTTTGTATGTTCCTAGTTTTTTTAAGAATTTAATTTCAGTTTCAAGCCTAGTACAACACTAAGGAAATCTACTACAGAAAGAAAATAAGCTATTGCTAGTGAATATGTGACATATCTACAGGAATCAAACTATAATGTTGGAGCCGAAAATGATCATGAAACGTTTTCGCAAGCTATAAGTTGTAGTTAATTAAGTTTATGACGTGATGTCATGAAAGATGAAATGAATTCAAATGGAGTCTGGGATCTTGTCGAGTTGCTTGATGGTGTAAAAGTAATTGGATGTACTTGGGTCTTTAAAACTAAGAAAGACTCATTGGGCAATATCGAAATATATAAAGCAAGACTTGTTGCTAAAGAATTAACTCAATAGGAAGGAATCGATTACAAAGAGACTTGTTTTCTTGTATCCAATAAAGATTCTCTTCACATTATTTTGGCATTAGTTGCACATTAGGATTTTGAGTTGCAACAAATGGATGTGAAAACAACTTTTCTCAATGGAGAGCTAGAGGAAGAGATTTACATGAAATAACCTGAAGTATTCTCCTCTAGTGATGGTGAGCATTTAATGTGCAAGATTAAAAAATCCATCTATTGATTGAAACACGTCTCCCGTCAGTGGTATTTAATATTTCATGATATTATATCTTCATTCGGTTTTATTGAGAACATCATAGATCAATGTATATACCAGAACGTCAGTATGAGTAAAATTTATTTCTTAGTTCTATATGTATATGATATTTTACTTGCAACTAATGATAAATGTTTATCGTATGAGGTGAAACAATTGCTCTCTAAAAACTTTGATTTGAACAACATGGGCAATGCTTTTTATGTCATCGGTATTAGGATTTATCGATACAAATTTCGAGGCATTTTGGGTTTGTCTCAAGTTTTAGAGTGATTTCAGATGAAAGATGTTCACCTAGTATAGTTCCAATTGTGAGAGGTGACAAGTTCGATGAGAACCAATGTTTGAAGAATGATTTTAAGATAGAGCAAATGAAGAACATTCCATATGCTTTGGTTGTTGGAAGTCTAACGTATGCTCAAGTCTGCACAAGACCTCATATTGCATTTGTTGTTGGGATGTTAAGAAGATACCAAAGTAATCCAGGTAAAAACCACTAAACTGCTGCAAAGAAAGTGTTGCGGTACCTTCAAGGTACCAAAGACTACATGCATATATACAGACAAACTGATATCTTGGATGTGATTGACGACTTTGATTTAGACTTTGTTAACTGCGTTGATTCCCGTAAATCAACATCTAGATACATTTTTATATTTATTGGTGGAGATGTACCTTGGAGAAGTGCTAAACAAAAAACTGCCACATTTACTATAGAGACTGAGTTCGTATCATGTTTTAAGGATACTTCACATGGTGTATGGATAAAAAATTTTATTTCAGGGCTTAGAATCATGGATTCTATTTCTAGGCCATTGAAGATATATTGCGACAATTCAGTTACAGTTTTTATAGCTAAAAATAACAAAAGTTGAAGTAAGTTCATCGACATTAAGTATTTAGTCATAAGAGAATGTGTTAATGATGCATCAGTGGTCATCAAACACATTAGCACTAAATTAATGATAGTCGATCCTTTGACTAAAGACATACCACCGTCGAAATTTAAGAATCATGTAGAAAAAATAGAATTTGGTTCCTCTATGTAATTTTTTGTTGTAAGAACGAATGTTTATGTAACTCTTCTTATGATATTTCTCATATTCATATTTACTGTATATACATTTAGTTTGAGAAATATACTTAAGTATTGAACATAAAATAAACATATGATTTATTCATTAAATTTATGGGTAATTAAGAAGGAACATAATGCATAATGATACATAGAAAATAATACTCAATTTATTATGTGAAAATATGTCATGATTCATATATTGTGTTTTTTTACTACATAAATAATATAAAATTCGGACCAAATGAGAGAATGTTGGTAGTTTTTGAGAATGGTAACTGTCCACCCAAAGGATATGTCTGGTTTTGACTGTTTCCATCACAGAAACTGCCCAAAATACTCTTCCATTATAATTTCTTGACGGAAGAAATTATAAATAAAGAGAAAAATTATACTGGAGGTCTTCTAGTTCTGCAATCTTATTCTGAAATAAATTAGGAAGGAAAGTAGTTGTCTCTTATTTCAACATCAATGGTGAGAGGTAATACGAAATTCTTCTGTATTTGATCTAAATGTTTTTATTCGGTTGTTAAAGCATATTTATCATACATAAATAAATAACATTTCTTAAAAATAAATTATTATTTATAAAATTACATAAAAATATATTAAAATTGTGAGCGGAATAAATAGAGTGACAAATAAATGAATTATTAGATATTATCATTTAATTATTAAAATGAAAAATAAAATTATGGCATATTTTTATTTGTTGTTATCAAATTTCAGCCGGCCTTAAAAATTATGAAATAAATATTTTTAACCTTTAAAAAATAATTAATTCCAAACCGAGCCTAAATACTTCCCACCAACCGTCAGTTTACGCACATTTTAAGTCAGAAGGTAAGCTAGACTTGCATTGAAGATGATGGTTCAACAGTGTTGGATGAAACTGCAGAAATGATAATAATTCAAGGGGTAGATAGATCACTTCTTCTGTCAAATTCATACGTTTAAATCTACAACTGATACCCAGTATTCAAATATCCATCAGAATCCTCCAAATCTTCCTTAAGTTTCACAGCAAAAATGTTAGCTAATTATGGTACAATGGCCGGCGAAAGTGGAGCCGTCAGATCCTGCTTTACTGTATTCTGCTTGAAGCTCTTACTCAACCAAATTGCAGTTTCTCTTGGGGAAACCTTTCCAGGTCCAAATGGCTTTAACAACACCCCTAGCTCTTCATATCTTTCTTGTTGAAGTAATTTCGCACTGAATTCAAGTAAACCCTCCAGGGCTTCCGCTCTCTGCTGATACGACGACGTATCAAATCGGCGACTTGACAATGTATGGCTTGATGAGTTGTTGCCAATTTCTTTTTCAGTTTGAAACAGGTGGCGGTGAAATCCACGCTGTGCAATCGAGGAGCTTGGCCTTGTGATCACAGTACATTTGTCTTTTGTGATGGAACAGTTGATGTGCGGAGGCGATCCTGTCGAGCCTTGTGCCGAGGTTGATGAAGTTTTTTGGATCGGTATGAATGAGTCTTCGTCCGAGGCTAGTGGGAATTCGGCGATCCTGTCGATACGGGGAGAGTTGACAGAGATGTCTGGAGAGTTGATTTGCTCGAAAACAGCTTTACGAGACCTATGGAAGGGGAACGATGCCCGCCGAGTAAAAGATTTTCTCGGCGTCGAAATGGGAAGCTGCAAAAAAAAAAGGCATCAATTTTGAGATCAGCAAGAATTTCTAAATTATAACTTCATGTTGCCGTTAATGGACAGACATACCAGTTTTTTGAGCATTTTTGCAGGTTCTGACCACCTCTTAGGAGCCGTGGAAGATTTTACCGGGACGAGCCTCGAAGATTTCGAGCTAATTCGCTCCTGCATTGTTTCCTCTTCTACTTCTTCTTCTTCGTTGTTGTTGGCTATAGATAGATGGGCAAATCTTCGAGTCAGATAGTTTTTCATGTCGTGTATTTCCTGCGTCGAACCTAGAGATTCGATCTCCATTTTCGATATGTCTGGCTTTACAGCTCTTTCATTGCTCATTGAATATCTCTTCATAGAAAATGGAAGGACCTGCTCGGAAAATCTGTTTTTCTTGATCGAGTTCGAGCCAGGATTGCATTCTGGGAAGGAACTGTTTCTTGGGCTGTTGAGTTTGAGATGAACTTTGAGTACATACGGCTGAAGACATGGGTTCCGAAGAAGCTCCGCCGCCTGCATTAATGGATGCAATCTCAAAAAAAATGCATATTTTGTCCATTCGAAAAGAAATAATCTTTCCCATCAATGGAGGTAATCTCTTTCTATCTCTTCTAACTCTCACAATATCCCTTAATCTTATTCATATTTTTGTTCATATCATAATTGAAGAGAATAATAGTACATACAGACGGTCGAAGTTCTGGGTTTTTCCGCAGCATGCTCTTAACGAGACCTCGACTGGAAAAAACAAACATCGAAAAAAGACATTCGATACATTACAATTTATTTCTCACTGACTATTAAAACTATCGTATATAATTATCAAACGAATGATCGTACTCTTAAGAGTCGAAGAACTTACAATTTACCCGTGTATTTTGTTGGAAGTGGAGCCACTATCGACTTGTTAATTTTGTTTATAAGTGCTTGCATGTCCTATATTTGGATAAAAGAATCGAAAAATGAGAATCTAATCGATTACAAAAGATTTATTCGGAAAACCCACACCACAAACGAGATAAACAGAGAATCCAACACATTATATGCAGGCTTACAAAGGCTTTGAATGCAGGTTTGTGAGAGGTCATCTCATATATGCAGCATCCTGGACGATGAACTTCAAATCGTATGAATTCGGCAGAAAACAAAAACAACGGTCAATAACTTCGAACGATGCTCACCCAATGACCAAATGTCCGACTTTGAACCGTAAGGTATATCGGCAAGAAGCTCCGGACACATGTAAGTCGGAGTTCCCACAACCTAAATGAAGAGATTATTCAAACATAATTTCCAACTTCCAAGGTTTTTAATAATTTCATGTCTCAAAAATAAAGTCAGCTTACAGAGGAAGCAAGATCGTCCGAAGTCAACATTTTCGCAAGTCCAAAATCGCCTATTCGATAATTTCGAATGGTCAACGATTTGATAAACAGTATAATAAGCCATGAAAGAGGATAAAAGATGAATTACCAAGGCGAATGTCCTGGTCTTTCGTCAAAAATATGTTCGAACACTGGATGAACAGAAGAAACATAAATTAGAGAACTTCTTTTCGGAGCCATGCATACAATTGAATTTAAAACGGTCCAGCCGAGAACGGAAGAAAGTGCAGCTAACCTTGACATCGCGATGGAGAATGTGATTCATATGTAAGTAATCAAGTGCCATAAGAAGTTGAACTAGCCATTTACAGAGCTTCTGCAGGAATAAACGATCAATCGGGTTTCGGATTAATTCACTAAAATTATGATGAGAGCACAATTTTGTATCTTCAAAAGACAAACATCATGATTGTACAGTCTTATAGAGCAAATTCATCCCAAGTTCGATTACTTAACGAAAAGTATAGAAAAGATAATTTAGAATCCCGAACCTCTTCGGCAAAAAGAATACAGTTAGCCTTTTTGATAGCATTAGCCCTGCACTCACAATGCAAGGGTTTAAGCAAAATCAATTATAAAATAAGCTAAATTCTGAAAAAAGAGAGAGTTTTTACATGTCTCCTCCTTCACAATAACCTATAATTATGCATACATAGCAACCCTGCAAGAGATTTCCATTCAAACATGAAAGTGCCGCAAAATAGTTTCCGAGAGTTATCGAAAAATGAGTTTGACACTGGTTCTTACCTTCTCTACCCAAGAATCTTTGTACTCTACAATAAAAGGATTACTTAGTTTAGAGATTAGCTCCATCTGCAAAAATCAATCGTTCCGGAAAGAATCATAATTGCTTTAGTTTTTGAGAATTATGGAATTTGAATTAATCAAAAATGATATTAACTTGTTGACAAAAATCTGAGATCAAGAACACCAACCTCCAGATGAGCTGATCGGCGGGACCTATCGGTTTGGCGGGCAAGGCGTATTTTTTTCAACACATACCTAATAAACAAGAAACAAAAGAGTAAACCCATGATCAATCTCAAAAATTACATTTTGGTAATGAAAAACAAGGGATAAACTCTAAAAAAAAGTGGGCTTAAACTTCATCCTCACTTCTTCTTTTCGAGCTTATGCCTCACGAGAAGAGCAGAACCGAACGAGCCCTTCCCAATTTGCTCGAGTATTTCGTAATGCTCCATCAGATAGCTTGCATTTCACTTATCTGCAGAAAGATCAAAAGAGTTTAACTTTAGTCAAAATCTTATACTCCCTAGAGTATGGTTTAAAGCATAATCAGTCAAGATTTGGGGGAAAAAGCATAACTTTTGTTACAAAAACTTGCCTTATGATTGCTTACAAGCACTAGAATTAGAAAAAGGTACGAGGTTTCCTCAACAACTAAAGATTATTCACAGTTTTAAAGACAGGGAAACTGATCTAGTGATTCATTTGTCTAATTTATAGAAAGAAAATGAAATTATTGAACAAGAAATGTTCATAAAAGTAGTAAAAGACATTTATCCGAGCAAGAAAAAGCAGTCTCATGTCTGTTTCCAAGCGTAAATGGTAGGAAAAAAGCTTTTTTTTTGGGGGGGGTTGTAAACTTCTAGTAACATTTCTTGATGTGGTATAGAGAGAGAGGAGTAAAAAGAAAACCAGAGAGAGAAGACGAACAAATAATGCATTTGCTGCTCTCAACAGATAACACAGAAAAATATCAAACGTTAGAGAGAGAGAGAGAGTGGAAAAGCATCATAATGAAGCACAACCACCCGAACTAAAACATAACACCTCAAAATGAATAAATATACCAAGTGAATCTCGTGAAGAAATTTGCAGAGAAGAAACAGCAAATGAAGATGCATCATAGAAAAAAAAATGCAACCTACAAATCAAACAGGGGGGAAAATCTAGCATTATAAGCAAAGCTGGAAGAAAAAATAAACAATATAGAGAGAAGACAGACATGGATCTACAGTCTCGCAGATTCCGGCCGGATTGGAGATGGCTTTTTCACAGAGGAAGAAAAAGAAGAAGAAGTACAGGAAGAAAGAGGAGATGAACCGGCAGAAAAAGAGGAGGGTTTTTCTCCATTCCAGCTCAGACCCACAATGTGACAAAACTTGAGCAGGAACTCACTGACAGAGAGAAGAAGGGGAGTGAAGAATGACAAAGAATAACATTCTTTTCCCATCAGACTACAAAACAAGAACCATCTGTCAACCTGGGAGTGAGAAGCTGAGGCTCAAAAACAGAGCCCTTGAAATGCTAAACAGAGATTTTAGGAGATGCCCCGAAAGCCAAATGCAACTTAGAGAGAGAAACTGGTTGAGTTCTGAAGAAATTCACGGATTTAGAGAGAGAAACCACGATGGTCAAAGTTAAAATCATTTAATGAGTTGCGTGGAGGGGAGATTTCTGGATGGGAGAGTTTGGTTTTTGCCATATTTTATGCTGTGAAAAGAAGAGAAATTTGGGAAGTTAGGAGACAAATACAACAGTTTGAACAAAGACTGATAAAAGATTACAACAAGCCTGCATTTGCACTGAGCTTGCTCTACCTATCTATTTATATCTTGCAGCTTTATTTATTATATACCTTTTTTACCTGTCCATTTTATTATATTTATTTTAATTATTATGCATTTATTATGGTAAATTACAACAAAAAAATAAGATAATTTCATCTTTTTTAATATAAAATAATTAAAAAATTACTTTTTAATGTTTAAACTTCATAATATTTGTGGACATGTTTTAGACTATGCATTAATTAAAATAGAGTTGATTAATATATAGTTTAAGGTTAAGAAGGTGGGACATAAAAACAAGCATTAAAAGGCCAAAACAAAAAGTAATCAATAAAATGTCAGCATCTCCATGTGATGGTCTACTCTATAAGATTTTCTTTTAGTTTTTCTTTATTTTAAATGCATACATTTTGTTAAAATTAGTTTAATTGATAATTTTAGGAAAATTAACAAATCAATTAATTAATGATAAGTCAACCACTAAATAATTTTTGCTAATAAATAAAACATTGAACTATAAAAAATAAATGAAGCAAACATCGTTATCACGTTTTTCGTTAAAAATTTCAATTGGTTTCGGTAGTGGAAACATTAAGGATTTACTTTCTGTAGTAGAATGCTAGTTTTCACTGCGAAAAATTTTCGTTTCGCTGTGAAACGTTTTATTTCCGCTGCGGAAGTTTTCGTTCCACTGCCGAACGTTTTCTTTCTGTTGCGGAATGTTTTGTTTTCGAAGCGAAATGCTAGTTTCTATTGCAGAAAGAATTGCTTCTGCAAGGGGAAAAAAATACTTTCTAGAGCGGAAGTTATTCTTTTTGTAGCGGAAACAGACTCTTTCTACTATGGAAAATATTTTTTTCACTTCATTTGCTAAATTTATTTTTGTTCTTCAGTGTAGCAAACAATGAATTTTCTGACAAGTTTGCTCAGTGAATCAGAAACGTGACTAGTTTGAAGTATGTTGATTTTTTAACAAACAGTTAACTGAAAATCTTCTACTTTGATACCGAATTCATTTTCGAACATATTAACGTTTCTAAAATCGATTTTCCGACAAGTTTCCTTACAATATCGAAATATATGTTTAGCTTGGAGTACATTGATTTTTCAACAAACAATTAACTTGAAATCTTCTATTTTGATACTAAAATCAATTTTGAACAATAATCGAAATTTTTTCATTTTTGAAAGTCTTATTGCTTTTAATGTTTCTTTCAACAGTTTAACGATGATGTTTATGTCGTTCATTTTTCATAATTGAATGTTTTATTTATTAACAAAAATTGTTTAATGGTTAACTTGTCAATAATTTTATAATTCAAGGGTCGTTTTGTTAATTTTCCATAATTTTATCTATTTAAATTACAAATAAATGAATAGCATTTGAGTATTTAAGGAGACTCAAGATTTATTTGGTAAAATTTGAGGTATTTTTCTTATATTATTATTATATGATTAAATCTTTTTTTATTTACAAATATATTATTAATATTTTTATTTCAATTATTTTTTTAGGATATTTAACCAAAAATAAATGGTGAATCATAGGATTAGTGACAAATCAAAACTTAAACTAATTTTAAAGTTTAAAAACAGTCTCAGATGTTTACACTGTTCGAGCTAACCTGCATATATTTGCGCTTTAATTAGCAAACGACCACAATAACCTGCGGGTACATTCACGGGTTGGCGCAGACATCCACTAATTAAAGGTTGGTGCAGACACTGCTGGTTGGCATAGACGTTCACTAATTAAAGTGTGGATGTCTGCGGGTACATCCGTGAGTTGGCACGAACGTCCCCTAATTAAAGTGTGGACGTCTGCTGGTTGGCGCTGATAGTGCAGACATCCGAGAAACATTTTTTAATAGAAAACGTAATTACAATATTTAAATTGTTCATTTTTCATAGTTTAAAGTTTTATTCATAAGTGAAATTAGTTTAAATTTCTCATAGTGCAAGATTTTTTTTTAGTTATTATTTTTTATTTAAATTTAAAATAATGTAGCAACAAAGACAAGTGAGACATGTGATTAAAATTAATATTTGTTACACCCCCATAAAAAAAAAATCCATTTGAACCATTAATTAAATTATTGGATATTATTTTTAGGTTATTTTTATCTGATACCTCCAACTATGGGTACCTTTTTATTTATCACCTTATGGTTTTTAAATTTTTAATGAACACCTTGTACTATTGGGAGTTTTCATCATTCACCTTCTGTCTACCGCCGTTTCTTCTAATCTCCAAAAGACCTCAGCAGCTCTTCGCTCCTCTTCTCCGAAGCTCGCTCCTCTTCTCTCTGAAGCACGAAGGTGAAGGCGAAGACGAAGACTACTCCGACGACGCCACCACTCGCTACATATAAATATAGATTGGGGGTCATCTTTTCTACCCACTGTTAGATCATAGATTCACGGCATTGGATGGGAAATTCGATCCACAATGTATCGGCTCTACTCCATAGCCATAAGAGCCATTGTAATGGATGACGAAAAAATGGCGGACGTAGAACAGCTACGTGTTGATTGACGAGTAGAGCCAGGATTTTGTGAAGAGAAGAAAGTTGAAGGAAGGAGATGAAGTTGGGATTTTATGGGATTCAATAAACTCCACGTTCAACTTCACTATGATTCACAGAGCTTCACCATTATGCAAGCTGAATCCATGATCGTCTTCTCCTTTTTGCTAATGAATTGTATCTTTCCTTTCTTTGGAAGAGCAAATTTTTTGATGAAAATTTTCTTATTTTATTTTAGGAACAGTTGGAGTTCCACCAGTTTTTTGTTTTTGTTAGCCTCTTCTCTTTCATTTGTTACCCTTTGTATAAGAATTAGAAATTTAGAAACCTTTTCATTCTCTGTTGATTTGCATGTTTATTTGAAGTAATGGATTTAGTGCGAGGAAGATTGCAGATCACAGTTTTGATTATTTTGGAAAAAAATCTTTTATTTATGATTAGTCTTATTATGATGATTACTTTATGTCATCCAATCTATCATGCTGCTGTTTACTTGAGAGTTGACTCTATATGTTAGAGGTCGTGCTAATGCATATCTCAGGCTTCCATGAGATCCTTATATGTTTTCCTTGCAATTTTATGATAGATTTCTAAGTGCAGTTTATTTAACTACCAAATATTGAAGGCTTCGGAGGACAGATTTTTCATCTGTTGAAATATTGACTTCTTTACACAAGAGAATGGGGAAGATGTTTTTCATCTGTTAAAATAATTTACGTCAAGTTTAATGCTTTTATTCAGAGAGACAGAGAGTGCAGGCTTATTCAAAAGCCTGAGAAGCTGTTCCTACGGTTCTTCATCTTCAGGCTTTTTGGCGTCTTCCTCGCACTAAATCCATTACTTCAAAGAAATATACAAATCAACAGAGAATGAAAAGGTTTCTAAATTTCTAATTCTTATACAAAGGGTAACAAATAAAAGAGAAGAGGCTAACAAAAACAACAATCTGGTGGAACTCAATTGTTCCTAAAATAAAATAAGAAAATTTTCATCAAAAAATTTGCTCTTCCAAAGAAAGGAAAGATACAATTCATTAGCAAAAAGGAGAAGACAATCATGGATTCAGCTTGCAGAATGGTGAAGCTCTGTGAATCACAGTGAAGTTGAACATGGAGTTTATTGAATCCCAAAAAATCCCAACATCCTCTCCTTCCTTCAACTCTCTTCTCTTCACAAAACCCTGGCTCCACCTGTCAATCAGCACGTAGCTTTTTGACGTCCGTCATTTTTTGTCATCCATTACAATGGCTCCTATGGCTGTGGAGTAGAGCCGATACATCGCAGATCGAATTACCCATCCGATGTCGTGAATCTATGATCTAACAGTGGGTAGAAAAATGACCCCAAATCCATATTCATATGGATCTAGTGGTGGCATCGTCGGAGTAGTCTTCGTCTTTGCCCTCGCCTTCGTGCTTCGGAGAGAAGAGGAGCGATCTTCGGAGAAGAAAGAACAAGAAAGAAGAACTGCTGAGGTCTTCTAGAGATTAGAATAAACAGCGGTAGACGGAAGGTGAAAGATGAAAACTCCCAATAGTATAAGGTGTTTATTATAAATTTTAAAACCATAAGGTGATAGATAAAAAAGTGCCTATAATTAGAGGTGACAGATAAAAATAACCCTTATTTTTATAAAGAGACTTACAATTATTTAAAATTGTAATACCTGCATGAAATAAAGTATTCCAAAATAAAGAAAATTAACATATCGTGATTTCCATTTTTGGCATTTAATATAAAATAATTTCTAATAATTATTTGATAAATATTAAAAAATAATAATTAAAATAAAATCGTAGACGTAGATTACTTGAAGTGGAACGAAAGAGAAGGGAACTAGTGGACCCCACCGAACGGCGATCTGGAGCCAGCCAACTATCCCAATCACGAGGACGAAATGACGAAATTACACCATTTGTTTCTCTTAATTACAGAAAGCCCAGAGCGTGAGCGTGGAGACATTTATGGCAGTTTCGTTGGACGTGCCACGTTGATCATGTCGGGATGGGTCCCAGAATTAGCTAACTGTTTGGCAACGGTTTTATGGTGCACCTATCCTGTATATTGTAATAACCGCGTTATATCGCTCTTCCCACCCTGGATATCATATTTGCAATCAAATCTTAATTTTTAAAGATTGATTTATATATATTTTTTGGAAAAATGACAAATCAACCATCGTATTTGTTGATCAATGACAAGTCAACCTCTAAACTATTTTTGCTAATAAATTAACTACTAAACAATGGAAAAAAGTTCATGCAAACATCGTTGTCACATTTGTTGTTAAACACATTGATTTATATTTGCGGCGGATCGTGTAATGTTCCACAGTGGATCGTTATTTTTTAAAAAAAGTATTAATGTAAATAGTCCACTGCGGATCGTAACACGAACCATCGGGGATTGACGATGATCCGCAGTGGATTGATAAAGATCCACCGCGGATCATGTGCCTCGTTCTGCGTTTTTGTGCCCTAGTATATAAACCTTGACTGTGCAATTTGGCAAGTTCACTGCAAACCACGATATCCTCGGCAACATGTTACTTGTTTGTTAATGATTAATGAAATGATTTGAGTCAATTTATCTTTCAAAAAAATACAAAATTTGTAAGAGTTTCCATTGTTTTTAGTCTATCCCCCGTGACATTATCAAAACAAGAAATTCAAACATATATTTTCCAAATAGACAGATATTATCCAAGTAAACAAACAAAACATAAACATCAACTATCCAAGTACACTAAGTAAACATATAAAGAGAATAAATTTTTTATATTATGTACAACAAAGTCAGTATCTCTACATATCTCAACTGCCCTAAGCCGTCTTCTTGCGAGTCCTCTTCCTCAAATCCATGATCCCAATGACGCATGTTGGTCCATGTATATGTTGGACGCTTTGACGAATAATGGACCCTCCGTAGGTACATTATTGTGATGGTGGAAGTCGGTCTTCTTGCAATCTTGGAGCACCCTTAACCTCTCACTCGTACATTGAAAGATGTCGTGCAAGTTGAAAGGCAAAAGAAAAAATTAGCACATAAGAGGAAAACAATATAAATCTACAGAAGGGAAAAGATATACCACTCTTTGTCATTTGGTGCTACGACGATCACAATTGCTTCAGTCAGCAACAATTGGGAAAGGAAGTGAGTGTGCAGGTCAACGGACGACATAAAACACGGTTGAATTGGGTGATACTAAAATACAAAGGAAACATGCATTAGAACTGGTGAAACATGGACGACAAAACAGAAAATCGAGATATTTACTTACGTGAATCCACTCTAATGTCATTAGCAATTTTTGGTGTTGAACCTCCAAGTATTCTTCTTCATTCAATGCAAAGCACTACATATAAAGAACGCAAATTAATGATGAGTACTGAAATAACATCTTCTGAATTACTTAATGTAACAGACTATAATTCTCATCGTGTTTGTCGTCCTTTCTTGCTTTGTAAAGATGATCTCAGTGATGTTGTACTCATTTTGGACCTGAAAATGAAAACAATAGGCAGAATCTCTTAAGTAGACCGTCCAAAATACTTAATGATCCAAAATGAAAAAGCCTATCATCGAAAGAATTTTGCACGTCTTCAGGTTCTTCAGAGTATTTACAGTAACATACTTCTTGCAATAAACCATCAGTTCACTTGATTGCAAAAAATATTGACAAGTTACCGTCAGACTAATAAGGCATGAATAAATGCAGACATGTAAATAACCAAATCGAACATGTACCACTCGCACAGCTTTAAGTGGCAGAGGTTGCGATCCATCCGGCACAGCTGTCGATAGAGGAATGAGGGAAGATTATACTCTGAGGGCAATGGTGCTGCAAATTTGAGTCACGTTATTATATTGCATACAAATAAAATAAAGTAAATAATGGTTTGCGTAAAAATTAAGTAACTTACAAGCAGTATGTGATTTCAGTTGCGAAAAAGAACAATGGAGAGGCCACTGAAGAAGCTACTCGAGGGGCTGCTACCAACATTCTCTGTAATGCCACCAAACATCTAAGCAACACATTAATGTCCCTGGGAGTCATTCTCAACTCCCATCCAAACATGTCAGTTCGGATCTCTAGTGGTTGAGTGGACAATTCAAAATTTGCATAAAACAATTTAACAATCCTTGAAATTACCATCCTTTCTTCGTGGTAGCCAACAATATGGAGTTCTTTTATGACTTTTCATTTTCCAAAATTAAAATTAAAAACCACAACTGATAATATTTTTAACTAATTTATTGATACTTAATACATGTATAAATTTAATAATCATTGTGGTAGTCCACTATGTGAATAACATGATGACTCAGGTATGGATCCGGCTCATACTAGTAGGAGTGTACATTCTTACATCGCTTGAAATAGTGAAAAATGCATGCTTACCTAGTATAACGTATTTTGGACTAATACCAAAGATAAAATTATGCAGAATTTAGTAAAAAATAAATAATATTATATTAAGATAATAGCAGACGTTACAATCAAAATAATATATTAATTATAATGAATAAATCATATGAATACACAATTATATTTTCAGTGTTTTCCCTTAATTATTTTTCTAAAGATTTACTTTTATTTATTTTTTATTTCTTATCAAAATTTCATGATAAAAATATTGATTCTCTATCTAACAAACTAATCAAATTTCTTTCTTTTATCTAAAATTATAATAAAAATATTTGAAATAGATTTCACCTATTTTATTAAAATAAACTCCAATTAAACTAATAATTTTAAGAAAATAATTATATATATATATATAAAAGACATTCTCTTTATTTTGATTATGTAGAACAAACACCTATCAAGCCACCCTATACATTAACTTTTTAATATGTGGCTCTCTGACTTTCCCACCCCAAAAGGATACATGCAATCTCCTTTTATTTTTATTTTTATTATTTATTTATTTTTTGTTAAGTGTAGAAAGATCTCCCTTTTTTGTGAGCATAATCAATTTTTCATGAAAACAAGTCTAACATATAAAGTGAAGTCCAAATTTCAACTAGTACATTTTTTTCAAATTCTGCGTTAAAGTTATAATTACGGGGCGGGAGCTCACGTTGAGAAAATTATTAGCTCTACTACGGGTGTGCATTTTACGATTTGGTTTGGTTCTAGTGTGGAACTGAACCAAACCGCAATAGTTTTGGTTTGGCAATGGCCGAACCGAAACTGAGTATTCTTGGTTTAATTAGCTCTACTAAAATACAATTAATTATCAACTATAATTATAAGCTCTCGAACTTTCGTCCAAAAAAACAAAACTTACATTTTTGTCATTTTTAATTGACGGGTTTATGTTTTATCGGATCTTCAATTATGGGCCCAAGCCCATTCTTAGCTAGTATGGGCCTCAAACGAACCCAATTTATGACAATCGAGAAACGGGTATAGATCCATGATTACAAACCGTTGTTAGTGATAGTTGTTAGAGACTGGAGGGGTCTCTTTCTATGGCTTTCAGTGCATCTCTTATAAAACATTTGTTCTCAGAAAGAGTTTTCAAAAACACTTTTAGTTAAACTGTTTTCTCACCATTGTATTTTTTAAATATTAGAAGCACACTAGTCCACTAATATGCCCATATGAATCCAAACATTTTATCCCCAAAAATGGGCCTCGGCCCATTTAAAATAGATCCGACCGACTTGACTTAGCTCAACTAAAAGTCAACAAAAGTCAAACTTACTTATTATTATTTCAAATAAGAAGTTAAAATGCTTTCGAAAGTTAGGTCAACTGGTGGGGCCTCGTGATCAAATGTAGTAAATCAGAGCCGTTGGATGGGTAGGGCAGAGAGATGCACGTGCAGGAAGCAGAGTAAAAATGGACTTATTTATATAGGCGTTACAGACCATCCACATGTTGACATTGATTTATTTCGCAGTGAATCACAGTATGGCCCACCCTTTTACGCCTGTCCCACCTTTCGTGGGCCCACTTTTTAAATTTATTAATTAATTATTTTTGAGAAATTATCAAATTATTTTTCCTATCAACTTAAATATTAAATTATAAAAAATAGATCATACAAATATAATCGTTACCCATTAAAATAAATATTATTTTTTATAATTCTAATTATATTTTAGTTTTATACTAAAATAGCAATAATTAAAGTAATCTTGCCGCGAAAATGATATTGGGAAGCTCCGTCATGGTCTTCTCATTGTCGAAAATAATTTTCACGTTTTTTAGTTTTCTGAACATCTTTTGGTGGCTCACCTCTCCTTTCGATTTCACCTGTATGATTCTCATCACCATCTTCTCTTTCTTCTTATTGGTCCGTCGTCATTGTCCAGTGCTCATTACTAATGTCTCATTTTTCACAGAGGAAAGTAATATTTTCACAGCGGAAAGTAATCGTTTCCATAGGAAAAGTAATCTTTTAAATCTATTTAGTGAAAAAATAACATTCTGCAACGAAAAAACAACATTCTGCAGCGGAGCAATGTTTTTTAACGAAAAACGTAATTGCGATTTTTGCTTCATTCATTTCTTATAGTTTAGTGTTTAAGTTGTTAGCAAAAATTATTCAGTGTTTGACTTGTCATTGATATTGTAGTACAGTGGGTGTTTTGTTAATTTCCTATTATTTTTTGAGAAAATAACAAAACAACCATCATCCTTTATTATTTTTGAAAAACTAACCATCATCATTTTTTTGCTAACAAATTAACCACTGAACTATGAAAAATTGACGTTGTTAGCAACGATGTCACGTTTGCCGTTAACGCTTTGACGAGGAATTGCGACTGTTTGACGATAAACCGTAGCGGTTGTCATCAAGCTGTTGCGGTTTGTCGTGAAACCATCGTGGTTTGACGACGAACAACAACGATTTGTCGCTCGCGGTTTGTCTAAAATCTTTGATTGCAAATTTGAGGGCTTAAACGTGTGATTTTGAGCCCGAGAAATGTGGGTCATTAGGTGACACGTCGTAGATCTTTGAGATATCTTTAATTTGATATCTTATGGAGCCAATTCTGACGCTCGTAGCCAAAGTTATGGTCATTTGAAATTGAAGAGGTCAAAATTACGGTCCCGATTCCATAAACCAGGAACCGCGGTGGTTTGACGTCATCTTCAAATAAAAAAAATTCATGTCTTCTTTGTACAAAAATCCAGACAAACTGTGATTCTCTCATGGACTCTAAAACAATTGTAAATCATCCGAAAACTACAAACATTAACATTATTTTACAAAATCTTCTAAATTATAAAACCCTACATATTCTAAATCCATTATTTTACAAAATCCAAAATTTTCTAAATTTATTCTCCATGAATATTAACTTTTTTCCACTGAAAATTTATTTTAAAATTACGAGTTCTTCTGTTTTTTTTTTTATGGGTATTTATTCTTTTGTTGTGATTTTGAGAAAGTTAACGTGATTTTCAGAAAGTTAATGATGATTTTCGTGCTGACAATTTTTAAAGTTCAGTGGTTAAATTGTTAAAAAAAATGATGATGGTTGATTTGTCACTGACAATAAAGGATGATAGTTGATTTGTCATTTTTTCTTATTTATTTATTTGGGACCCATTACTGCATTTGTCAGAAAATGCAATCATGTTTTGATGTACAAAATTTGCAAATTAAGGAAGAACCAAGAACGTACATATTTAATGCTTCCAATATTTTGCAAAGATGTAATTAGTGATTTAAATTGTTTCGATTTTACGTGGTATAGTTTTGATTATTACACAAAAAATAAATAAATGAAATTACAAAATATGCTTAGCGATCGAAAATGATAAAATAAATTTTAATGAACATCAATTATTAACTTCAAGACTTGAGAATTTAGTTTTTACGGGAAAAATACGAAGGAGGATAATGCGGCGGCGAAGAATGTTGACGATTGAGTTGTATTTTATTTTAGTAATAAGACCGTATTCTTTTGCATATTCGAAATTATGTACCTCGTATTTATTTGAATTCTTACCAAATCTTGAAAGTAAAATATATTAAACTCCTTGAATTAGTATTGATGCCTTGAGTCTTTTTTTGGAACACTTCAGTCCATAAACTTTTGTCGTCACAAAATCCATTAAAATCACTGCATGATTGCAAAACTCGAGGATTCACTTTCTTACCAGTCTTGTAATTGTCATATGTAACCCGAGCCGTTGTACGAGAATAGTGAATGGTGGTATTGAGTTTCTTAGTCTTAGAAATAGACAGTTTTATTTCTCGATGAAGGACAAGTGAAGGAATGCAACTCATTGTCACCTTAACTTCTAGTTTGGCCAGGGAAACCACAAAAAATGAATCTGCCAACGAAGGTGAAAGATTAGGTCAAAAGAAAGAAACTTATATGCAATGTGAGTTGAAGGAAAAAGATAGTCTCTTCCTTAAACTATTCTTTCAATCACAAATCTTCATTTTCATTTTTACTAATCCAATAGTTCAAATCTTGAAGCATCATCTAAATATCCTTTAATTTTACCTTCTTCCTTAAACCCCTCAACAAAACCCTTATTTCGTGACGGTTATATCTTAAATGTACCTTCAAGCTCCCATCTCAACGCTGGTCGAATCTCCACCTGGTCTTGCATTCTTTGTCGGCGGCTTCCATCAATTTATTTTTTAGATGAAGAAGATGTAATCTAAGAGTGAAGTATTGCTAGGGTTTTTAATAAGTTGAACATATTTTGATAGTTGGATTAAGAAAAAAAGTTTTTTGGAAAATAAAAGTTAAAAAAAAAAAATGAAAGAGTAAGACAGAGGGGAGCCTTTACAAATGACGCCGCTCCATCGTTGCACAAAATCCAACTTCTCTCGTCCAATACAAACTTAAATGGCACTGAAAACAATGACACTACAAGTATTCAGTCTAATTATTACTAAAATAATAAAGACATAATCAATGATAGAACTACCGTTAGAAATTCTATCAAAGTCCGCACCATTTTATTGTTGTAGTAGCTCAAAACGCATTGTATTAGGTAATGATAAAAACTCTACTTATAAATAATTTACTTTTCAGTTTTCTAAACGACGTGGAATTGTGCACTTCCGTTAATATAAACTGTACCCTCACAATCAACATAAATTTAGGTCATATTTGCATTTACAAGGTGGTCTAACACAATACATGCGCATGTATTTATATCATACATGCAATGGATTACAATGCATAACAAAGAGGTAATTCTAAATCTATAGGGACATTTTATCCATGTGCTTTGTCGCTTTCTCTTGATCTATCCAACCCAATCAATATCGACCAGCCTATGTTAGGAGGGTTATGATAGAATATTTATTAGACAAAAAAGAAGAACAATTCAATAAAAATAATAAATGGGAATTTTTTTATTAAAAATTATCCAAGAAAATGCACTCAAAAAAATCAAAATTCAAAATCAAAAGCTGGAACAGAAATCATGTTTCTCCCACCTTGATCTTCACCATGCATGGTAGAATCTGCGGGAACGGAAAGAGAAGACGGCTGTTGATTTCCTGCGAGATTGGAGAGATTTTCAGGTGGAGTTGGTCTGCCATGGCTGTATAGATAGCTTAGTTGACGAAAATAAGGGCAGGTTCTTGAATCAAGCGACCTATTTTTGTTAATATCTCTGGTTTTTCTGAAGTACTTGTTTATGTTTTCCCATTTCTCTTTGCATCTTTTTGAACTTCTTTTGTACCCCAGTTCCATCATTCCTCGAGAAATTCTCTCCCACAGTGGAGCTTTTGCTGCTTCCTTGTCGTCGCCATTGTTGTACAGATCGCACCTCAGGTTTATCAGGGCTAAAACTTCATCTTTTGGCCATCTTTTTCCTAGGTCTGGTTCTTTTCTGTTGGAATTAGGGTTCTTGGGAGAATTATCAGGGTTTTGGTGGTTAGGTGAAGTGGGTTGTTTGGAAAAGTCTGTGGAATTTGATGAACTAGGGGTTTGGACAAGTGGGTCGGCATTAGAGAGAGAATATTTCTGGTTATTTTTAGGGTTTTGAGCCAGAACCAAGGAAGAAGATGAAGATCTTGGCTTTTCTGAAATTTTCACAGGCGGGAACTGATTTTCCATTGGGGTTTCTGCAAATTGCTTCAGAAAACCAATTATCAAAGCTTGTCTGTCACCTGCAATAGCTTGTTCATGAGCCATAATTTCAAGCTCTTTATTCATCTTCTCCATTTCCTCTCTCTTCCAAGCTTCTTCTTTTGCAATTTTCTCTTCATCTCTCTTCACCATATCTTCTAAAAGCTTGTTATGCATTTCCTCCTGCTCTACCATCAACTTCTTCACAACATCCTCACAAAACCCCTTCAAAACTTCAAACTTCTTCTCCTTCTTCCTCTTCTTCCTCATTGAAAACTCCTCCATTTTCTCAATTTCCTCCATTTGCAGCGCTTCTTCCTCTTCATTTCTTGCCGAGTCTCCTTTGAAGACCCGACCCACTTCAATAATTTCTCCACCTTGATCACCACTTTTCGTGGGTTTTTCTGGTATTTTGTTCTTTTGATGATCGATCTGAGGATTATTTTCAGAGCGGTAGAGCTCTTCAAGCTCATTTAGAAATCTGTAGTTTTTGCAGCAATTAATGTCGCTGAAATATCTGCTCTCTTCTTCGAATTTCTCTTTACATTTCTCTGGACTCCTTTTGAAATCCATCTCTGCTAACTTCCTGCATCCACATTAATGTATAAAACCAAGATGTCATAACGTATAAATAATATACTCTATAAATTCCCCCTATGCAATCTCTCTCTCTCTGCTCTCTCTCTCTAAGTCCATCTCTCTCGCACTAAAAGAAGAAGGTGCAGTAACCCATTATCAAAATGAAAAAAAATGGATTTTTTTTTTAAATCTCTCTCTCTCGTGAAAACTAACGATGAAGGTAGGACAATGCTTCATTATCAAATTCAAAACCCATTGTTCATGAAAAGAGAAGAATATTATGAAAAACAAGAACATAGATTTTTTGGTTCAAATCTCTCTTTTCTTGCTGTCTAATGAAGAAACTAGAAGAGAAAGTTTAGTAATTTATCATGAAATTCAATACCCATTTTTCAATTTGATCGAAAGAGGACAATTTTATAAAAAAGAAAACAGATAAATGAATAATCTTTTAGAGAGGTAAACCAATTCTCCATGTTAGATCTGATTCCCAAAAGAGAAAGAACTTCATCGCTGGACCAAGAAGACTCATTATCATCGATCGATCTCTGTCTCTGATCCAGCAAATTCACAGAAACCACCGACGAATCTTCTTCGTTTCCGCCATTTTTGCAGAGGAGGTTACAAGCTTGAAAAACAGTTGATTGAAGATGAGAAGAGTCGATACTATAAGAATCAAAGGGAGAAACGGTGGTGACGTTTGGAGAAAAGGGAAGATGAAGAGGAAGAGCAGTTCTTGAGGAAATGAATTGGGGTAATTGCTCTGAAACTGATCCTTCAAGCATTTCCTTAAGTTTTTGTGTTCTTCTTTCTGTGCACTCTCTACTCTTCTCTCTTCTCTCTTCTCTCTCTCTATCTTTGTAGTTTCTCTCTCTAATCTCTCTGGGTCACTGTAAAATGGCAAAAATGGTGCGAAGGAACATGGGGAACACAAAAACCCTCACATCTCTTTCTATTTCTCTCTCCCTTCTTCTCTATTAAGGATTTTGTCTTGTCATGGAAGAACAAGCAGAGAGAGAGAGAGAGAGAGGGAGAGAGCCATCCCCGCCATTGTAGACAGAGAGTGAAGCTCACTCTCTATGCTTCCCATATAGTTAACCATTATTGTCCTTTCTCCACAAATCCAATGTAAATCAAACCATGATTAGATAATTAAAGCCTACTCTCAGTTGACTAATTAAATGGACTCTTGTACTTTCATGTGTTAACCTAGTAGTCTCAATCTTGGCTATTTTTCTCATTTTTCCACCCAAAAAACAAAACCCTAAACTAAAATCACGAGATATGGATACAAGTAGCTACCATCAATTGTTTTTTTAACGATCAAATATTTAAACAATATAACCCAAAGAAAAATTAACACCACAAATTCTATAGTTTAGAATCATCAATGCTGTAAATTTTGAATAATTTTTTCAAACAACTAAAATCTTGAACTATAGAAAAAAGCGACGCCGACCTTGTAGTTACGTTTCTCGTCAAAATCCATCGACGTTAACATTATAGTTTCATTAACGTCAAGGATCGCTGAACGGAGACGTCCAAGATAGCAACAACAGATGTCCCGCAACAACAAAGGGCTGATCCAACCGGCAACAAATGACCTAAATAATTAGGGAACGTCCATCTTAAACGAGGGACGTCCATCTTAAGCAAGGGACGTTCGTTTTGAACGAGAGATGTTCGTTTTAAAATCATTTTAAAATGAGGGACATCTGTTTTAAGCTAAAACAACGTCGTCCTTGTCTATTTTAAGCGAGAGATGTTCGTTGTTAGCTGATGAACGCCCCTTTTAAGCTAGGAACGACGTCGTTTTTGTCAATTTCAAGCGAGATATGTCCATTATAGGTTGAGTGACGTCGGTTTTAAGTGAGGGACGTCTGTCATAGGTTGAGGGACGTCCCTTAAGTCTCTCGCTTAAAATTGACAAAAACGACATCGTTTCCAGCTTAAAAGGAACGTCCATCAGCTAACAACGGACGTCTCTTGCTTAAAAAGGACAAAGACGACGTCGTTTCAACTTAAAACAAATGTCCCTCATTTCAAAACAAATGTCCCTCGCTCAAAATGAACATTCATCTGTCAATTTGAATCAATCCTGTTTTCTCTCCGGCGGGCCAACAGCACAGAGCAATGTGGAGGTCTCTGACAAACGTCCTTCACTGTGGTAAACTTCAAAATTCTTGAATATTCAATTTTCTTTTCAATCAAAATGTAGAATTTAACGGTAAAATTCATTTTTCTTGGAGGACTAAGAATTTAATATCGACTTTGGAGTTCGACCCCGAAGGACAAGATCGGCAGTGAGGGAAAAATTTTAAGATGAATTGGGACAGACTTTGACATTAGAGTGGTTGCGGCGTTTGTCTCTACAATTTTAGATGGAAAACATGAAGGAAAAGTTTGCATCGTTCATTTATTATAGTTTGAGGTTTTAATTGTCTATAAAAATTATTAAAGATTTACAGTGCTAATGATCCCAAACTATAAGGTTTGTGATGTTAATTTCCCTAACCTAAAAAATGAACTCAAACTTAATTATCGCCGATCTGTGTCTCATCATTTTCATCGCTCGATACTAAACCATAACTCGAGAGACAATAATAGGAAGAAGAGCGTGAGATGCACGCGGGGAAAGCATGTAATGAATATTGAAGGGTGGGGCCCGCATAGAATCCTATGTAGCAGCTGATTGATGCTGATGAGAGAGGGTACAAGAATGGCAGGGCACGTGAATACATGCAGACTCTGGGACCAATTATTTAAGGGCAGCCTACATTCCCCTGCTCCCAAGGCTACCGTTCCTATCCTGCATCCTCACTTCAGCAAGCACGTGTAGTTGTTGCCTCCGGGTAGGAAGGATTAGACATTTTGAATAAATGCTCGTGGGCACACTTCTTTTGTTATTTTCTTATATATTTTATTACTCATTAAAATTAAATTAATTAGTGTTTGTTTTCATTTCAATATCTTCTCCAACAGCATTGAAAATCACTTAAAAACAAGTCTTCCCATTTCATACAAAACAAATAAATTAATCTAAAGCGGAAGTGAATCACATCCAGACAAATTTAAAACATTTTTAATTGTTGTTTATTAGTGACATCGAAGAAATTAAGATTCTGCAGGTGAAGATAAGTATCCGCTGCAGAAGTTACCCTTTTCTGCAGCGAAAAATACTTTTTTGCAGTGAATACTTATCTTCCGCTACGAAAAATAAGTCATTGACTACAACTACTTCAAGTACAGGTTAGCTGTGAAATGACAACCCATCCGCTACGAAAAAATAAATAAATTTAACGAAAAAATGTGATTGTAAAGTATACGTCGTTCATTTAGATTTTAGTTGTTCGCAAAATTAATTTAAGATTTGGTATGTCGTTCTTCAATAGTTTAGGGTTTATTATATTAATTTCACTTTTTTTTAATATTAGGCTTCACTCATTAACAAGTAATTAAAATAATAAATAACTCATATCAAATTCATTAATGACACGTAATTATCACGTCATCAAAAACATTCGTAGCTACAAGACACTCAATGCATAGGTTCTGGGAAGCAGACAAGACAAGTGAGGTTGAAAGAGATGTATGATAAACGGTAGGTGTTAGCTCAAGATGTATATACATGTTCATGCAACTTCCCCTTTTGCACCTTCAAACCTACAAGACTAACACATGGGTGATGGGTGCAACCTCCTTTCTCTCTCTATCTTTTTAAGAGGGAGAAACAAGGAGTAGATGCATTCTCAAGACGATAAAAACACTTAATTTAAAATAATTTTTCTATAATTAAAAAAAAAAACTAAACTAAAAGAATTAATTCTCATTTCATCATATCATTTCTCTCTTAAGCCCATTTTCTCTGTTAAATCTAAATCAACAATAAGCTTCCTTTCAACTCGAAGATGGAAAAACTCTTATTCTAAGAAAGGTAATGCCATCGAAATACACTCCAATCGTTTTACACATTGACTTTGACGTGTCCAAATGTCATAATCTATCATAGTTAGTTGAACCATGAATGAAGGACACGTCAGTTTATAAGATTAGAGTATACGGCCAGCATTACCTCTTCTGCACATTCGTAAAATTCTCTTTACTAATTACGCCCACAATACAATACAGACAACACCACCCATCCATGCGTTTATCAACCTCTTCATAATTAAAGCACTACACCCACACATTTGTTGAAACCTAAAAAGTAGAAGCAAAAACTTATGGTGCATAAAGGGGTAATACAGATATGCCACAATGCAACTAAACTCAAATACATTATACATTTTTAAATATAGTATTTCATAGTATTTGAAAAAAGTCTACTTAAATTACCAGAAAGACAGCTCAACAAGGGTCGTGCTTTTACCATGTCATTGTTAAGACTATTTATACAAGTCCTTCAACATATCCAGTCTCATTGTCCAAATTAATGAATATCTCCATGAAAAGTCAATCAGAACTCTTACCCTTTTGGTTCCCTGCCAAACTCAAGGAACTCAGTTTTCGGTCCTGACCAATAGTAAAATGATTGCAATTATGACAGAATTCTGATATTAGGAGAAAATGCATTTCAATATGGAGACATTAATAAAAAATAACTTCAATAATAAGAACAAAAGTCGACATTAGTCATCAACTAAAGTATTGTAACACAAAGTACTATAGGCAGCATCATAAATATTGTTAGAGCGGTACACTAAGTCATCCTATTCGAGCAATGTACAGTCAAGTAGAAGATTTCCAATTTTCATCACCGTCAAATAGGAAGCAATTTAGAGGACATGTAAGTCACAAATGAAAAATGGTTGGTTTAGTTTTTGTGGTAGGAGAGAGAGAATGGATTGAACCTTGATTGCCCTTCTTTCTCTTCCATGTCCTGATCCATTGGCTTAAACGTTCACCTGTTCTAATCATTTTGAATTTTGATCTAGATCGGATGTCAACATCTATCACCTTCCTCACTCATTCAATGTTTTGTGGAATGCAACCTGCAATTGAAAACCAATACATAAATTCCATTGAAATAGTTAACATGATGGAATAAAAATGCTATTTCCAAGTAGAGTTACTAATTCGTCAGATATCAACTACAAATATCCAAAATTTAACGAAAAAAAAATAGTGTTGATTCCTTTATTATAGGCAGGCTGGCTCAGGCCTGGGAAAAGGCTTGTGAAGTTTTCTAACAGAATAAATGAAAAAACACCAATTATAAGGCATGAACCATCTGAAACATACAGATGTTGATGTCTTCAGCAGCTCTCTAATGGCCATTGTTGCATAACAAGAAGTTGAGAGCGTAAAGATCAACTTGAGAGCCATCTGTGGTTCTTGACAATCAGAACCACACTGGTATTCGACTCGTGGAAATTCCCCTTCCATGTCCTTCTTTGATATACTTTTTAGCTCCATATCTTTGTCAAAGTTCTCTACTTGTGCCTTGAAATGCTTTTCTTCACTTCCATTGGTCAGATTCTCTCTTAAAATGCCTTTTCCAGGATTCAACTTGGCAATTTGGTCCAAATCTGTTTCAGCTAATGCTATCTTAGAGTCGGTGTATTTGAGCAGCTCCCTGCCAGGAAGAAAAAAAAAAATCAATAAACATAGACCTTGTACAAAAATTAGAAATATTTTGGGGGTGGGGGTTATTGACTTACCATTCGAAATTCAATGGTTTTTCAAAAACACGCCTGTAACTCCCCGTTACACCAACTATTGAAAATTCCCTGGAAGAAATGAACTTTGTAAGTACCATTTCATTATAAGTGGGGAAGGTGGGAGAACCAGAAAATTATAATTTTGATGAAAAGCTTCCATGGACGTACTTGACATTATGTGTGCTATCTATCAAACTGATTGAATCCTGATGGTATAATAAAAATAATTAAAAGTGAAAACGAACAATGTAAAGGTGTAGAACTTTTGATATCAAGAAGTGAATTCTTCTTCAGAACTCATCTACATTAACAGTGGATTAATTTCAAAGTCAAACCTCTTTAGCCAAATCATGATAAATTTCCATAACATCATTTGCTGGATAAATTACTTTCAATCTGAAAAGGATAAATAAAAAATTATATGTGACAACCATGAAAGAAGTTTGAACTTTATCACATAAAAATGGCTTCAAATACGTTATAAAATTACCCCGGCAAAGGAAGGATAATATCGTCAATCTTGTAAGTTCCATTAAGGATGTCTTCAGCAGATACAACCTGCCACATAGCAATATCGCTTTACTAAATCTCTTGTTTAAAGTTAATTTAGTAAACTCAACAATCAAGTTGACTTCTTCATATCTTCCTTTTTTTCACTTAATCTTTACCCACACACATGTACATACAGGAGTGATAAATAGTTGATATAAAATTATAAACTAAAGCACCAAAAATTGTACTCAATCCTATTGTGTAGTTTTGTGTAAATATATTCTCTTTACCAATTTAAAAAATATGCAATTACTTAAAATATCCTCGTAGCATTTCCATAATAACATATTCAGGAGGGGTGAGGAGCAGGTGATAATTTCATAGGGTCTTTTCAAAAAATTGCTACGTTGGTATTCAATTGGAATTAACTAAAAACCTTCAAGAAAGGAGAGGCTAACCTTGACTACTTTTTTTCTTGTAGGAAATTCGGTACCAGAAATTTCATCTAAATGGCCTACATATACATCATCGCATTCTTTTTCTTCACATTCAAAATTTGAAACATCTGCCTCCTCTGTATAGTCTTCTTTACAATATACCAAGTCACCCTCCACAATTTGTTCAGTTCCTACCACAATGTGGAATATCAAAAGAAATATTCCATCACAACCATAAAGATTATTCTTTTAAAAATTAGTCTGTAATTTAAAAACAAGCACTTCCAGAATAATCTCAAAAAATACAAAGTACACATACCATATTTTTGAACTCTCACACTGGCTGCATGATTCCATAAATAGCTTTGGTAACTATGTATATACCTATACAACAGAGTGGTGATTTTGTCGCGTACTTTGAAAAATCATCATCATAAACACCTAAACTTTAATTCACTCATTTTTTTTTCATGTGCACATGATGAAATTGGGTGTACGACAAACATTTATCTAACTTTAACTTAGTGCGTGATGATATACAAGGGAGATTGTGAGGTTAAATGGTGGGATGTGATAGTGGATGCAAGTGTTTGACAAAGAGGGAGAGAGAGAGAGTTATACAAACTAGTCAAGTTTATATTGCAAAAATAGTCTTTTACTTATTTTACACTCTGTGCATGTGATGTAATTGGATAGAATACTACAGAATGCCAACACCAGTAAAAATCACATAAATTTTTAATAAAGGCAGCCTAATTTATGATAAAAGAAACTAGGGTAAATAAGTGCTCATTATAGGTGCTTTATGTATACTTACATTTACTAATACCACACCAAACTATAGAAAAATATAAAATCTGCGGAAAAAGATAATTTACATCATTCTCAAAGTTCTGGGAATAGCTTTAAGAGCTTGCAAGTGGTTTCCAGGGCATTTCTTCAAACATTGGAGCTGCATTGTGTCATGAAGCATAATCAATTAAATAACTTAAAAGATAACATCTTATTGCCACGACTATGAGAACCTGAAAATAATATGTATAAGGCAGAAATATACTTATTATATATATTAAAAGGACATGCCGTATAGGCATCAAATATGAATGGCAGGATGAAATTGAAAAACTCCACCATTGTATGAAACAAATTAACGCATTGAAATCGAAAAAAAATTCTTACTATGAAACAACACAATTCTTGGGACATTCTGAGAAGAAAGTTGTTTTCTTGAAAAGCATTTACTTACAATAGCTCTTTCAGCAACAAGATGTCGCGGTAATTGCTTCAGCGTCCCTTCAATATCATTGCTTTCCTTGTAGTATTTCCTAGCATTTGTTACTTGATCTCTTTGTGTTAAAAGAGTTTAGTAAAGGAAACTGATCTCTCCAACTAAGCCGTTGAATAAACAAATTATTAAAATTTAACTATAGAGCTCATCATTTGCAACAACGAGAAAAAGGATATCCCCATCTCTTGGATCAAGAATCATGCTTACAGCAGCTTTCCACTCTCCTTTAAGTAATGTTGCTCCAACAAGGTAGGTTGGAACAGAGCCAGTTCCAAATCGCTGACAACATAAATTCACGTGAAGAAATTAACAAAACTTCTTAGAATAAAAAGAGGTTTCAACAAGCAGATTATATTTTAACTCTCACCAATTAACAGTCCAATGCATCTATTTTAATTAATAATAATACTGAAATCGCAATAATAAAAACTATTTTGTATCAGCCCATCATCGAATCATATTGACATACATTGAGCCTTTTGAGCATCTCTCTAATGCATCATAAGGAAACTATTATAGAGTATTGATTAATAAAATGTTCAAATAGTGAATGGAGTAAGAGAACAAGATATCAAAGAGTGAAGTATGAATGAAAATGTGAATCGCATAAAAGTTTAAAATGGTGCCATGTCTGAACCGTGTGATTTCACGTCTTTAGCTAAATGGAGTTGATGACATAGATTACCAATATAAATCTCTCTTTTAAATAGAAGTACCAACTACCAGTGAGTTATTGCATTTGTAATTAGAATAAGCATTCATTTGTAACTAACGAATGAAAAAAAAATAACGTGTTCCAGATATATCTAATTTGTTAAATAACATTATATCTAACGTATATCAGAATTGCTCAATGAATTAGTTGCAAAAATTATTAGCACACAGAAAATATCAAAGTGCAAGAGAAAAATCGAAAAGAAAAACAATAATCAACAGAGACAAAGAGAGAGCTAAGCAAGTACTTGTAAACCAAAGTAGTTAATAAAGCCACGCCTTCCCAAGGCCTCAGCAGATGCTTTAATGGTCTCTTCAGACTCTGCGACTACTCCTCTGAGAAAACAATTGGCAATCGGTATGAGTGCATAAATTTCACCAATTATGGTATTATCTGCCACAGATTAAACACTTTTAATAATCTTACCTTAAAACAATACTAAATCGATTTCCCAGAAGCTGGCCAAGAAGAATTTCTTCTGTGACATGGCTGGGTGATGGTATAGAGCAAAATTATGCACCCAGAATGAGATAAGCAGCAAAAGCTAATTACAACCCATTTGATCTTACCAGAAATCACCTATTTTGATACCAATCAACCTATCATTAAGAGCAGATAATCTACTGGCTTGCTGCTTGAAAACTGTAACCTGAATCGTAAATGGAAATGGAAGAAATCAGCAGTCCAAAAGTATGATCAGTAAAAGTACAAGTTATTGAGAGCTGAACCACATGAAAATCCACGAGAGCCAAAAAAAATTATGGACCTCAGAACTATCTTCAACATGCTGAAAGGGGAATGTGCCATGATCTAAGAAGATAAAATTAAAGAAGAAGAAAGCAGTAATGAAAAACAACACTTCAAGGAACAAGTAGAAAATGAGAAAATCATTACCCTTTGAGTTGACACTGAGCGCTTGTCCTTTGTACCAGCAAACCCAAAAGACCTTGGCTGTAAAAATTATTTGTAACTTAAAAGAAAAACAAGCACTGCAATAACATTATAATCAATCCTATTCAAATGAAAAAGATCCTCCATAAAGGCCAATACAAATTACCAAATCATCAACCTTCTGAGTAACTAGTAACAGGGGTATAAGCTGTTAAATGTCATTATTTTTGCAAGTTGAATGCTAAACTGCATGCAATCAGAAATAAAGTTATAATGATGCAGATCATAGTTTTTTCTCCTTCCGCCAAGTTTGATTCTTTGAAGCACGGTATTTGTTAGCTGTTTAAAAGGATAAAATCATTGCCTACTGTTCATCTACAACAAAACATTAGAGGATCACCCAAAACACAGCAAGCAACAACAAGAATAATTATACAAACACCTATCTTTGCGATTTATCTTTCCAACCTAGATAAATTAGCAATAGAATATGAAAATAAAATACCTGTATCCCAAGCATCTTTCCTATTAGACCCAAGACCTCTTGTGTATCCTTGTTTTCCTTGTAAAGATGAAACCTGAATTATTCAAGCAACTAGCAAGTGAGGAAATTACACTCGTTTGCTCATAAAGCCAGATATATCTAAATGAGCATTGGTAAGAAATTTGAGCAAAGAAAATTCAAATACATAAAGGAAATATTAATTATACCAGGGAATTGATATGTTGAAATAGCATCATTTAACTATCTTATACGCATGAGCAACGAACAAAAGTTATAAGTGAAAATAAGATGATTCTCCAAATTTCATTTCAATTAGTTAAATCTGCGCGTGGTTAAATAACAGCCAAAGATCCTACTGACCTAAGGAACTTGCCCACATGCTCGGGCCAGTTATTTGAGCCTCTACTATCAAAAGGCTTATCTCCCCTTTCTTTCCTTTTTTTTGAGTGACTGCCTTTGTTATTCTGCCCTTTTGAATCTAATCTGATGCGGATACATTTTGATGAAGCATCTGGACCATCAATGGTGTCAGTCACAAGGAACTTAAAGTTCTTCTTAAAGAAATTATGTACCTCCTGAAAAACTCAAAGTTTACAAGTTTGTTACTTACAATTAAGAGCCCAAAATATAAAAAAGTGATTTCAATCCATTCAAGTTTGACTAAGCAAAGATATTTTCTCCCACTATTACCTCGTAATTTTTGCAATGACAAGAAGGTACAAAAGATACAATATCAGATTTAATTGGTTCATTTCGAATTTTGAATCCTAGAACAATAAAGTCTATTGCTCTCATTTGGTAGTGATCAAAGCCAACCATAACCAAAACTCAACCTAAAAACATTTCTATAAAACTAACAACCATACCAAAAGAATTTTTGCTTTAAAAAAATTAATTATATTACAAATAACCAAATTAAGAAACTAACCGTTCGATGAGCTTTATCACTGTCTGGGGAAAAGATAACTGGTGAAATACTATCTTCAGCCCCTAAATTAATTAGATTGAGAAGTGATTCCAAACTCTTGGCATCAGAATCTCCAGCAAGAGATCTAAAGGCTTCAATTTCGGAAGTATAACTTTTATCCCCAGCAGCGCCATTTGTTTTTGGTTCATTTTCCTCGCTAATCTAGGATATTTAGTATAACTACTATTAAAAAATTCTTTTTAAAATTTGAAGCATCCCGTGTAACGAATTTACAGATTGTAAGGGAGGTACCTCTGGGGGGGCTTCCAAAGAGGTCAAATGAACAACATGTCCATTAACATCTACTTCATTCACTATAAAATCTGAATATCTACACCAAAAATCGACATAACAGATAATGATTAAGGGACTAATAACAAACAACTCAATGGCAAATTAAGATCAGCATGCATTCTTCAGTTAATAAATTTGCCGACGACCAGTAAAAAAAAAGGCAGAGTTCAAATGAAACCGGACGGCTTCAATGTAGTTATTTTCTTGAGTCCAAGAAGTAATCCACACTTGATATGCCAAAGATCTAATTTCTATCTTTCTTTCGATTCAAAATTTCAACATTTACTTGGTCGTAATTCACATCGTTCCTTATTTTAAAAAAAACATTTACTTGGCTGCTGTTCAATCCCTTACACAAAACATTTACTCGGTTGCTGTCCAACAAAAAATGCAAATAAAAATATCTACTCCTCACTTCATAGATTCTAAGCAACACACAAAATGAATTCTCCACATCAAAATTTTCCACATTCAACAAATGCAGGCGTAACAAGAGACCTTTGCTTCAATATGCCACGAAAGCCAGGTAGGTGAGAGATGTAGCAGACGATCCCAACGTCCGATTCATCAACAGTTTTAGTCGCCATTAGTGTTTTAGAAGGTCTGGTAGAGGTGCAAGAAGTGTGATTGCAGGAGAAGTAGGTTTTCAGCGATGAAGGAGGTGTAAGCCCTAAAGAGTACATCTGTCGACTGTCGCCGTAGTCGAAAGCTTCCTTCCACTCGAAACGCACGTGCGAATTTCTGATTTTTTAATAAATAAATAAAATACACCTTAATTTTCAATTTTTATATGTGTAAAAAATATCCTCTAATATTATTATATTGTGATTTAATTAATAGGGTAAATGACAGTTGTTTCTTGTCTTCGTCTGCAAATAATTCAATTATCATTTGCAGTGTATTAAGTCAAGTCAGAAAACGCAGACACGGAAGAGAGAATATTGTCGCGGCGTTCATCGGCTTAATACATCGCGTGTCTCACGTTAACTTGTTAACGGATAGCGTGACTGTAATGTTGGGTTTGTCATTTTTCCATACGTCAGTAGTTAATTTGTTAAAAAAATACCATAATAGTTAAATTGTCATTGATCAAAAATCACGATGGTTGATTTGTCATTTACCCTAATTATTATTATGATTATTTATAATTTAATATAATTATTATATTAATAGATTAATAATACGTTGATCGATAATATTTTCGTTTTCTTTTGTAATGCAAAGATTAATTTATACGATTGTAGTTTAAATATGGTTTTTTGATTATCGAACATGTAATCTTGCCTATGCTATGATAGAATTCGCTGACACCTAAACCAATACGGTAAGTTATGTAGTTAATATTAGAATATAAAATTAAAGTGTACTTCTGATATTACAATTGCAGTACTACGTTGAATTAACTAGTGATAATTATTTTAAGAACATGGTCTACAATGTGAAATTTTTTGTGTGACACTATTGTTGTATGATGACACGGTATACATTTATTAAAATACTTCAATCACTCCTCGGTTTTACATAATTTTTGATGAATACGAGTGATTTCCAATATTGTAATTTCATGAATTCATCTTCTTTATGACATATCTATTATTTCGAAAAATGTATTGCTCGCACAATCCATACCAAATAGTTTCAAGTTTAAAAAATCAAAACAAGTCAATTTTCATCGTTTCAAAATCAAATTAAATTAATATTTTTGTGTATAATGTTATCGTAATTTAGCCATTGAATTCAGAGATCAAGAATAGTTGATGTTTTAATTTTCTTTTTTGCAAGGCCACCCTTATTCTTTGGGTCACCAGCAAAACGATGAATATATTGATCAAATTTATCAAATGTCTAATGTCCTTTTTTTTCTTGTAATGTTCAACTTACTCAAGTTACTTTGACTCACTTGATTTATCATACACACTTAATACACCATAATCAATTTCAAAGACTATGAAACAATTAAACTGAGATATATATTTGAAATTGAGCGTATACATAAAATTAAGCGAAACATGTAACTATTTAAAAGGATCTTTACAAGAAAAAAAATATATGATTTATTTAACCATTTGTACTAACACGTGTGATTTTTCTAACAACCTAAAATATAAGTGCCATTTTATTCAAAAAATAGTTCAAAATATCAAAGAAATTTTTTTCACTTAGGGAAATTAACAAAATAACCATTGTACTATGGAATGGATGATAAGTCAACCACTGAATAATTTTCGCTAACAACTTAACAAATGAACTATAAAAAATAGACGTCGTACACATCGCATAACTCGAAAGGTAATACCCATGAAAAAACTGCAATAACTCATAATTTTAGAGATTTTAGTGGAAAAAAGTTAATACCCATGGAAAATGGATTTTAGAAAATATTGTATAAGAACTCGTGATTTTAGAGATTTTTGTAACGACCCGTAACTTATTTCCTTTGAAAAAAAGTGTAAAATTTAAAACTTTTGAAAATATTTTTCTTTTATAAAACAACGGAAGACTTTAAAGACAAGACAATAATTGAAATTTGTTTCTTAAAACCTTTGCAATTTGTAAAACCTTAGTTATAAGGCACAACGGAAAACTTTAAGAAATGAAACGTATAATAATTACAATTGTTTTCTTTTACAATTTAAATACAAAACTTTTTACAAAACATTTTTCTCTTTCTTATATCCTTTAGCCTAGTCAGCCACAAGATCCACCTGTGCAAATCTTTTATCAATTGTCTTTGATATGTTCTCTTATTTCTCGTACGTGTACCTACATCACAAAACTTAACTAATGAACCTAAGACTCAGTAAGTAATAGAATGGAATGCAATGTTAAAGCTCATGCATGCTCATGCGATGCGTTACAGAAAAGAACCTATCTTTTCTGGTAAACTAAGAGATGGATACATCCTATGGTCATGTGGCTTAACCGTCACTCCGACAAGGAGATACATCCATTAGGGGTGTCACCACATGCTGTCACCATACTCTTTTTGTTGAAGGCATTGAAGATTTTCGTACAATACAAGATGATACATCCTATGGTCCATGTGACTTAACCGTTACTCTACTCCCTACATGGGAGGAGATACATCCATTAGGAATGTTGCCACCGATGGACCGTCACTAATCTCTCGAACTCTCACATGCATATTTACATATACTAGGCATGTCATGCAATATGCTCACAATTTCATAAGTCCTAAGTATGATGCATGAATGCTCGTGAATGCATACAGTTCTATATCATCAATAAAATCCTCGAGACATGATCATTACAATATCCTATAACTCTCAAACATGATCATTATCAATATCATTACTTCAATCTATAAACACATCATTAAAAGAACTTAATACTAGTAAACACCCAGCAAACACTAACAAAATCCTCGACACATGATTCCTATCAAATCCTATAATCCCCAAGGCATAAGTCATATTAAATCTACGAGATAAAAGAACCTAAATCTAATAAACAGTTAGCATACAATTATAATTTTTGTGATGTAGGGTTCGAAGATCAAAGCACAGTAAGTATCAACTTACCTCGAAGATTTAACGCGTATCAGCCCTTGATCGTTATCTTTCTTCCCTTTATTAATACCTTTAAACCATAACATTTATCATTAAAAATCACTGCTTAACGTAACCATCATCAATATCATAAACCCTCACTCTCCACATTTTTCTTCATTTTGCTATTTATTATAATCAAACGCAACATACAACACAACACAACCATCCAACATATTCCACAGTCCTCAGATTATGTCCCTCATTCAACCATCACCGACAAAGAATACCACAACTCATCCTAACAAGGTATATTTATCAAACTTACGACAACAGGGAATAACTTGATTCATTTTCCATATTCAACAATAATAGAGAGAGATCAATAGCCATTTACAGCACTGCAATATATATATATATATATATATATATATATATCCTCATCCAGTATCCAATAACATAGAAAAAAAATACAGAACAACTCTTCAAGACTGTAAAATTCCTTATCACTGACTGAAATACAGAACCACTAAGACAATCCACTTCTACAAGCATATATCTTCATTCTTCAGAACCAATAACTAACATACAGAATCTAATTTCCATGAACATAACATATTTTTCAAGCAGAGAATAGTTTCCTTCAAAGCAATAAACCGACCGAGCAATAATTAACCAGAGATTCAAAATAACTTATTCAATGTAATCCAACTTAACAGCTTATTCCACTTCACAACAACCAACAGAAAATCACCAAGAGAACATATCTATTGCAGCAATAATTCATTTTCTCCTCCAATAATAGTAGATAAATAACCCATCAACAGTTTCATCAAACGTCAAGGGAAAATAACACCTAACAGAGCAACAACAAACAGAACCTTAACCACTTCATCTATATCTGTAACGACCCGATTTTTATTTACTTTGAAAATCATGTAAATTTAAAAACTTTTTCTTTTATAAAATCAGAGTAGGACTTTTTTTTTTTAAACCGAGAGTTAAACACATTATTTAAAATCATTTATCAATTGCAGAAGAAGTAATAAAAATCATTTTTATAAAACGCAGCGAAATTTAAAACAAAGCCTTTAAAGAATATTAAATAATTACAGACCCTTTTCAAATAATTTTCTTTTTAAACTCTTTAGCCCAGCCAGCCACAAGATCCACCCGTGCAAATCTTTTATCAACTGTCTTTGACCTGTTCACTTGTTTCTCGTACGATACCTACTTCACAAGACCTTGTAACGTCCCCCGGTACTCCCAGTACAATATTGTCCGCTTTGGGCAGAAGCCCGCACGGTTTTGTTCTTGGGGTTAGCCCAAAATGCGTTATACTAGGTAGGAAGGGGCTTCATGCTTATATACCATGCATTTTCTACTCTCCCAAGCGATGTGGGATTGTGCCCCCTAATATGGGCCGGACAAACAACTGGGTCTTTCCTGGCCTTCACAGGGCGGGATGCCACAATCTCCCCCCCCCCCCCCCCCTGGGACCCGACGTCCTTGTCAGCCACACTTCCGGTTGGGATTTTGCTCTGATACCATTTGTAACGTCCCCCAGTGCTCCTAGTACAATATTGTCCGCTTTTGGCCGAAGCCTGCACGATTTTGTTCTTGGGTTTAGCCCAAAACGCGTTGTACTAGGTAGGAATGGGCTTCATGCTTATATACCATGCATTTTTTACTCTCCCAAGCGATGTGAGATTGTGCCCCACTGATATGGGCCGGACCCACAACTGGGTCTTTCCTGGCCTTCACAGGGCGGGATGCCACATAAACTAATGAGCATATTGCCCAGTAAGTGATAGACTAAGTGTTATGCATATGATGCATGATCACACGATGGATTACAGAGGAGAACCGTATCTCATCTGTTAGTCGGGACAATGGATAAGTCAATTGCTCTTGTGGCTTAACCTATGGTTCAATGAGGAACCACGTCAATCGGGGTGTCACCACGAGCCATACCCAGTCGTTTTGTTAAAGACATTGGGGATTTCAGAACAAGAGAATTGAGAATCGAGAATCTTACGATTCTCGTGACTTAACCTATGCCTTCGTGCCCCCTACATGGGGTAGGCACTCCAATAGGGGTGTCACCACGACAACAATTCTCAATCATCCTGAACTCCCACATGCCTATTTACATATATTTTAGGATGACACGCAATGTGCTCGTGCCTAAAAATAGTCTTATATGATAATATAAATAAACACATTATTAAAAGAACCTAAATCTAGTAAACACACAATGTGCAACCCTAATTCTTGCGATGTAGGGTCCAAAGACCAAAACTCAGTAAGTATCAACTTACCTGGCGTCCTTAGCGCGGTTCAGAAATTAACGTTGTTCTTCTTTTCTTTTATACCTTCAAAATAATTACAATTGATTTATTAATATTTTTATCAATCATAAATCTTAACTTTACTATAGTTATTCATCGTTTATTATTTAATAATTAAATTATCACTTAACGAATTTCTATTAATTTTGTAGTCAATAAACGAATAACTTTAATTTATATTTTTTCCTTTTAAATTACAATTATCCAACTTAACGACATTTATTCATTAATAACATAATTTCTAACACTTAGCAAATCTAATTAATTGACCTAATTACTTAGCAATTATGCAATAATAATTTCTAATATCCTAACATGTGCAACGAGATAACGATAGTCAACAATAGTTGCTCATTCCATCAATGAGACATGATAATAAAGAGAATTTACTTATAGAGAGAAAACAATATACTTCAGGTTAACACATCCAACAATATTGTCCTGCAAATAGAGAGAAAACAGAACTGATTGCATAACTCCAACTTATAGATCAAAGTGCAAGAGAGAATATTCACATTCTTCTTCTACCAAATTCCTACCCATCAACAGAGAGTACTTTTAACACATCAAATATTACAGAACTATTACAGAACTATAAACCAAGCATCGGCCAGCACCATCCAAACAAAATCCAAGAAGTAAACAAGAACCAATTTCAACAGAATATTTCTCTAACTATTAACAGAACATCACCCAGATTTCATCAAATTGAACTGTCAACACATTACTAAATCCAAACAAAACAGATAACAAAGAACACCCATTACCTGCAGACTTCTCCCTTCATAGCTTCGGTCACCCACCTTTAGAGCATCACCATTTCACTTTCCATCACTTCCTCACTGTCCCATTTCTTCTCTTCTTCTCCAGAAATCCCTCTGCACCAGACGACTTCTATCCAAGAGAGACTGCCACTGCCAATCCATATAGGCAGAGAAGACTGGAGTATTACACAACTCAAGGAAAGTGGTCCATTGCTAAAACTCCACGTGGAAAGTTGTTATCGTTTTGGGAGGAGAAATAAACCCGTTTAATTATGGACCACCAGACCCAAACCCGTACCGTAGCCCTGCCTCCAGTCTCGCCGTTCACTTCGCTATTCTCGACGCCGATTCGAACCTTTCGAACAACAATTGCCAAGGGGAGAAGGAAATCGTCCAAACTTACCTCCACCGGCGATTCACAGCTCCAAATCCAACTCTGAATGCCGCGGCACACACACCGAGCCCTAGCTCGCGTTCGCCGTTCGTCGCGCTGCTGCAGCCCATCGTCGCCACCATGCGCCGAATCCGAGCAAACGCCGTGAATGTCCGTCGCTCGCCGTCGTCTCTCCCTTCCGATCGCTCACCCCTCTCTTGGCCTTCTCTCTCGTTTCCTCCCCTATCTTCTCTTCTCCTTTCTTTTAATTTCTTCAATTAACTTAAAATAATACTTAATTTAATAATTAATCTCCACTTAATAATTAATCCAATTAATTCATCACTTTTCTTCCTTTTAAATAATTAATCATCTCAATTCTCAATTTTCTTTTCTCCAAATATTTTATGATGATAATTATCGATCCAATTAAAATTTTTCGATTCCACTTCCAAAACAATTATCTAATAATTGATATAATTATCTTCCAACAATTATTTTTCTAAACTTATTTTCATGATAATATATTTCATAATATAATTTATCCGAATAATCCAATTATACCTCAATTAATTTCTCGTTAAATAAACCCTTGATTATTATCCAAATATTTCTCTCAATCAATTTTCTTATCAAATAAATCTCGATTGTCTTTAATTAATTCTGTTTACGAAAATCGAAGTATTACAACATCTAACACATTTTCACTCAAAATCCATAAATCTAAGAAAGAATGTAGTTTTGTATTACCTAAATAAGCCAAAAGGGGAACCCGAGTGCAGCTTCTCACTTTCTTCATAAGCCTCTCACTCACTCTCTATTTTCCATTTTCTCTTCACAGCTAAAAGCTCCCAGAGAGCTACGCTTTTTCCACTATATTCCAACCCACTATGTCAAATTTATTCTCTTGTCTCAATTATTTCCCCGACAGCCCTCCATAGTTTTCTTCTGTTTTTCCAGAGCTGTCATGTTGTTGTCTCTCATAATTCATCAACAGAGTGCAATGTCAGCTGTAAGGGAAAAATGTGAAGAATTCCCTTCTCGGCCAGAACAAAAAGAATTGGACGAACTCCACAGGTTCGGTCAACATCCGATAGCAGAGCCATCAACCGCTGCACGACCAAAATCCCCTACCTTCACCAATTCACCCCTGCCGAACACCGAATCATCCATAACAAGAAGTTGGGAAGAAGAACATAAAGCATAGACCATCGACTTACCTCAAGCTGTCATTGCGGAGCTCCAACCCACGATTTTGTTCGAACCAAATCGTCTCCACAGGTCAATGTTCCCCCGACGCCAAACTCGCACCACACCGAAGCCCACACAAAGGGGTGTTCAAACCGAATTTGAACCGACGGATCAAACCAAAACCGACCATATATGGGTCGGACCGGATTTTTTTGTGCAAAACCGTGGAAACCGAATCCGAACCGAGTTTTTGGCTGTTCAATGTCGGTTTTATTTTCTCAATACTGTGGAAACCGAATCCGAACCGGCGTAGTGAAAAAACTACCCAAAAATATAAAAAATGCAAATTTTCACTCTCTTCAAAAAAGTGTCTTTCAACTCCATCAACTTTCCTAATTTACAATTTCAACTCTCTTCTCTCTCATTAGTCATTACCCTATTTTTATTACTATTCAAATTAAAATATATTTTATTTCAATTTAATAAATAATAATCATATTAAATAAATATAAATTTTGCATATTAATTATATATTTATGTAATGTTGTCTATATTTCGGTAGGCTCAATAAGCCAGACTTTTTTAGGCTCTGCTCTACCGGCTTGACTCGTTTGTCATGTCTACTACGAGTTGATACATCTTTTATTTTATTTTTCTTTTATTTTTGTTTTTCTTTTCTAATTAAACCAAATTTATATATTTTTATATTGCATAAAAAAAGTGAAAATAAGGATTGACTTTCAAAATTTTGTATAGTCTAGTTTATTGCAATTGTTTCATATTAAAAAAAATAGAGATAACTATAAAAAAAAAATACTGGAAGCAACAATTACGGATACAAAAATTACATATTTTTTTATTGCTAGTTGCTATTGCATTGTTGATGTCGTTTTGATTTTAGTCTGAGTGAATGTTTTACAGATTTTATACATTTTTTTTTGTTAGTTAGTGTTAGCGTGTTTGATTTTGCAAAAAAATGAAAATATTCAAGATTCATTCTCTTACTCTCTTCATATGTTAGTTAGTGTTAGCGTGTCCCGTTCTCTTACTCTCTTCAGACAATGGCCCGAGGCCATGTCTTAAGCTCCAGACTGAACCAGTCAAACTGGACCGGTTCAACTTACCCTCTATCTTTCCTCTTAATTTTTCCTTTTTAATTATCAATTCCAATCACCTTAATATTCATTTAATTTATTAAATTAATACTTATTTTAATTCCATTTTATTTCAATTAAATCATTTTATTCAAAAACAATTTATTTTCTCTTCTTTGTCTTCAAATGGGACCAGTTCAAGACGGACCGATTCAACCCGTTTTTTTTTTGTTTTCTGCTTAATCTTCATTTTTCAGTCGAGAAAGGCGTCCAAAATCATTGACTGCATATCGACCGAAATATCAACAAATTTGACAAATTCAAATCATTCACATACGCAACTCAATCGCAGTGCAACCGAAAACCCCAAATGTAACCTGGAACGCATTTCGGTTGAATCCCTCGATCACAACCTCAACCCTAATTCGACCAAAAACACAAGGAGTAGCCCGAAATGAAATTTGGTCAAGACATTCAACCCAGCTTCGACTGCGGGTTGACCGAAAATTCCAGGGAATGTCTTGAAATGCAATTCGGTAGCGATATTCGACCTAAACCGAGATCTCAACTCGACCGACTATGTAAAATACAAAATCCGTAGCCATCCTTCACTTTACAAGTTTCCAAAATATTTTTTCCCTCATTTATACCACATCAAGTCCCAAATTAAAAATTACAGAACATATTTTTCATCATAAATTTAATTACTCAATATAATACTCCTCCCAAATTAATCATAATTATCCTCCAATAAATTCTCTTAAATTATAATCTATCGGTTATGTATTTATTAATACCCCGATAAATATTCGACTAATCCGAATACCCCCAATTACTTTCTAATTTATTCTTATTAAATTTTGATATAAAAGTCGGGGTAAATTAACAAAATAATCATTGTACTATGGGATCAATGACAATTCAACCACTGAATATTTTTCACTAACAACTTAATCATTGAACTATGAAAAATAGACGCTGTAAACATTGCCATTAACTTTCTGAGAACTGGAAAGCTAATACCTATGGAAAATCTGCAAGAACTCATGATTTTAGAGATTTCAGTGGAAAAAAATTAATACCCATGGAAAATGAAGTTTAGAAAATATTGTACAAGAACTCGTGATTTTAGAGATTTCAGTGAAAAAGAGTTAATACCCATGAACAATAGATTTTAGAAAATAGCATAAATTGATTTTAATTTTTTTACTTTTGTAGTTTAGAAAATTTTGTAAAAGAATATATAATGTTTTAATTTCGAATGATTTAGAATTGTTTTACTATCCATGAGAGACTCACAACTTATTTGTGTTGTATGTGTTTTTCTATGAAGAAGACAATGATTTTTTTCTTTATCTGCAGACTTTCCTCCGCAGAACATTGTCTTTTCCACAACAAAAAGTCATATTTTCTCTGCAGAAAGTTATCTTTCCTCTACATAAAGTTATATTGTGCAGAAAGACGTTTTTCCTTGTGCTGAAATATGACTTTTCTCTGTACAAAATGACAACATTTTTAAAGGCAAATATGACAATGATGTTTTTGACATTTATTTTCTACAATTTAGTAGTTAAGTTATTAATAATTTAGTGGTTGATTTGTCATAAATAATAAATTGCAGTGATTGATCTATTAATTAAAAATAAGATTATATTTATATTTTAATATTAAATTATGATGTGACATATATGGGATATTTGGTTATTAATTTATATAATTTATTATTTAATATTTTTTTTTATTTTGATTATTCTTGGTGCTTGTTGTTCCGTTTGGATATTCGACTGCAGTATTCCGGGCGGAGGATACCAAATTCCGGCATTAGTTGAGCGATTAAGAACTACTACATCTCGCTCGAACGTTCTCTTTGCTCAACGGGATCTCAACGACGGCGAGACTGAAAAAAAAATTCATCTTTGGTTCAGGGAGAGAGAGATAGAGCTGGATCGAACTCCAATTATTGTACTGTCATTGAATTGAAGAAGATGGTAAGCAAAGCAGAGGAGATCCAGTTGAACAATCTAGAAATCCAGGTAGATAATGGAGGTGGAGGGGATTGGGAGTACCTTTGCCTGGTTAGGAAACTTAAGGTTCGGCGTTCTGATAGGGTTTTGAAACACGGATTGTCAATTTTGAAGGATCCCAAAAGGCGATCAAGTCTCGGTTACGATGGTGAGTTTTCAACCCCCTTTTTTCCTTTTGTTGTGTGATTCAGCGATTCAAGCGTGGAAATTTCAGATTTTGTAAACTGTGCTTCTGCAAATGGATGTGTCGAAATATATTCCGTCATAGTTGGCAGGCCATTAAAGTTGAAACTGCAATAATGGAATTGTTTGATTGGTCAAATTGAGTCACTAGTTCATGCTTTGGCGATCATTCTTCCAAATTTCTGCAAATTTTTCCATAATTTATTAAAATTTTCCAAATTTAGCATGTTGAAATAATGGTAGAGCTTTCTGTACAACTGACAGGTCCCAAGTTTAAGTCCTTAATTGCCTTGACTAGATGAGATGCACAAAAACCGGCCCGGACACTAATAGTTTACAGTCGTTTTCATGATAGATATTTGGCCTAATTAATGTGAAATTCCTGTAGAATGGACCCTTTTGGAGCAAGTCGCAATTGCTGCCATGGATTGCCAAGCCATAGAGGTTGCAAAGGTATAATTTTGCTCTGTTTTCATTTTTTAAGCCCTCCTACTTGAATAAGTTGAGATACATTTCAGATATGAAATGAGAAGAAGCTCTCATAGTTAGGATTGACTAATTAGTGTATGAATGAGAAGCGGCTCATTTCAGCTGTCAATGAATGCTCTTTCTTTTCTGAATGCACGAGGCAGAAAAGAAAGTCATTTTGAAATATCCTGTTACTTTGTTCAGTACGATATTTGATCTTTCTTATATCAAAGAAAGATAACATTTGATGCAAGAGCTTATGATATTTGGAAATTTCCTTTGCCTAAACTTAACTGAATCTAACTTTATCCTCGTATCTTGTTTTTATTTGTAAACGACTTTCTCAACTGTTTTACTAAAACTCTTTCTAGGTACTGCCTTTGTCCGTGACCTTATATTTATACTTGACTCTCTCTCTCTCTCTCTCTCTCTCTCTTTAATATCACTTAATTTATTGATCTTTTGATTCTTTTCAATCTTAAAAGCTTTAAATATTGGAAACTAAACCAATAAATTAATAATTTGGTCTTGACTCTGATGTTTTTAAAATTTTATTCCTGTAGGATTGCATAAAGGTCCTAAGTAAGAAGTTTCCAGAAAGTAAAAGAGTTGGTAAGTTGAGATGCACTACGTTCATTATAAACCCTTTTATAATTTCTTACTAAATTCTACAGTGTTCCTATCAAATTATCATTTTACATGTTTAACTTATGACTAGTCATCGCTTCGCTAAGACTTTTGTATCATCATAAAGATTGATTGCTTCTATATTTTTCTCACTTTAACTAAAATATCCTCTTCCTAAACAATTAATGTGGAAATATCGAACGGCCCGTGGCTTCAAATTGTAGAAGTGGGTTTTTGGGAGCGAATCCTCACTAAATTATCATCAAGAAATAGATTTTTGGATAGTTTCTTACATATCTTTTTGGAATAAAGTGAGGCCCAAGGTTTGACATGAATCTAGTGTTGTGAGGATAATGGAACTTTAAATAGTATGTTGTGATACTTCCTCTTTTTATATTGATTGAGACACTTCCACAATGCTAAGAAAAAAGTAAGGATTTTATGGAGATTGGGCATGATTGCCACTTTTGTGTTCTTTGGATGGAACTAATTACTGTAATTTTTAAGGAAAACTCTCATGCTTATATGATTTGTTGCCTAGGTTGTGATTGATGAATTTTCTTATACTTTAAAACATTTTGGATATACTCATTTTCTTGGTGATTTCTAATTGGAAGAAAAAATGTGTCTCTCTTTTTCTTAACAGAGAACTTATTATTCTCTAATTTTGTGATTTTGTTCATTCAATTAATTTTGTTTCCTATCAAAAAACTACAAAGAAAGTAACTATGTATTCACACAATTTATTAATGATCTATTTCGAGTATGATCCCAATTTGTCTGTTCTTGAACTTATTTAAGAAAATAATTGTCTCTCTCCCTCCCTCTCGGGAAAAAAAAAATATTGCAGGGCGATTGGAAGCTATGTTGCTCGAAGCAAAGGGATTGTGGCCAGAGGCAGAAAAAGCTTATTCAAGTCTTGTAGAAGATAATTCATTTGATCAAGTTTGTTTTCTGTCCTTGATAGAACAAGATTGTCCCATTTTAGTGAATCCAGAAATGTTTTCTTGGAAATGATAACCATGACAAGTATTTGTTATTTCTTACATAGGCAGTGCATAAGAGGCGAGTTGCTATGGCGAAGGCACAAGGCAACAGTATCACTGCCATTGAATGGCTCAACAAATATCTTGAAATGTGAGGCAGAAATTGTTTATCAACTTAAGACAATCTGTCTTATATGTAGAAAAGGCTGACCTTTTCCTCTTTGTTAGATTTATGGCTGATCACGATGCTTGGAGAGAATTGGCTGAATTATATGTCTCACTCCAAATGTGCGTTTCTCATTCGCACTTGAACGGAATGGGTTAGTTGTAATCATCTTGCTTTCTTCATAAGCTTACTCACGGTTCTTGTCTTAATATATATGAAGGTATAAGCAAGCAATCTTCTGCTATGAGGAGCTGATACTATCTCAACCCACAATTCCACTACATCACTTGGCCTATGCTGATGTTAGTGGCTTCTTGTTTTCTACAACTACTTGTCCCCTATTTGTATATGAAATGTATTTTGAGAAATCAATAGCCTATAAACCTCCCATCCATCTCTAAACTGCCACCTCTTTTATCACTTGGTTTATGAGTAAATTATACCATTGGTCGAGGTTAGGCCAGTCTTAGTAGAGCTACGGCTAAAAAAAGGTAGATTCCTACACCGTCTTCTTCCTCCGTTGTTTACTACCAAAAGCTTCGTAAGGATGCTTGGAAGGAACTTAAGCTTTGGCTGGTTGAGACCAATGAAAGACATCATTGTGGAGAACTTATTATGGTGGTCTGATGAACATAGGGAGAGAGGGGGAGGGAAGAGAGATAGACATAGTTAGAAAGCAGGAGAGATAGAGAAAGGGAAATAAAGAGAGAGAGAGAGAGGAAGGGATCTGAAATGCCCAAGTAGCTAATCTCCTGGAAGCCATCTAGTATTAGCAATTTACTTGTTAAAATATGTCTGAGTAGCCATTGACTTACGCTTGTGTCATTCCGAGTTCAGGTTCTATACACGCTTGGTGGTCTTGAAAACCTTCAGACAGCAAAGAAATACTACGCTTCCACAATAGACCTAACTGGTGGCAAAAATACCAGAGCACTTTTTGGTATTTGCTTGGTGAGTTCTCTCTCTCTGCCTAAGTTTATCTGCAAAGACTTAAGTTTTTTGTACAGGTGCTGCCATTAGTACATTACACTATTTGGGATTATAATTACATTTTCAACACCCAATGAACATGTGTTTGTTTTCCAATTCTCATCGTAAAAAACAACGGCTAAGTTTCTTCTTTACACAGTGTATTTCGGCAATCGGACAGCTAAAAAAAGGGAAAAACAAAGAAGATAAGGAGAGCCCAGAACTACAGTCCCTTGCAGCCATTGCATTGCAGAAAGACTACAAACAAAGAGCTCCTGAAAAGGTCTCCCTACTTGCTTCTGCATTGAACAGCTTGAAGCTCACATCATAATCACTTGAAGTTTTTCCTTTTCCCAACTTCTTTTTTCTGATCAGGTCGTGATATTTATGAGCATTCAATATTTGATTTCTCTGTTTTTCCCTTCACAGAATTATCCATAGATCTTCAAAAGTGAAGTAGGATAACAATGGTGATATTATACATTTTCTGTTGGGTTATTCTAGTTATTTATGAAGCTCGCTCCTAATCCTAGTTGTGTTTTGCTTTATCCTATCCATGTATTAGATTGCCATCGTAAGTGTTAATTCAAACTATGGAAAATGAAGAAAGTAAATTTCACAGTCATGTTTTTCGTTAAAAGTTAAAAAAAAATTTCACAGCAGATAAATTATCTCTTCACAGTGAATCAATATATGAAGTAGTTGTAATTAAGAACTTACTTTCTACAGTGGAAGACAAATATTCGCTGCGGAAAGAGTAATTTCCTTAGCACTATCTCAACCTAAAGTACAACTTCAACATCAAGCATGATCAGTGTATTAATAGGTTCATTTTCAGCATATATCAGATTGTTTCTATTAACTGGTTTTCAGGACTGAGTCGGTTAACAATAAGTAAGAAACTGATATGAAAAATCGTATATTTCTACTTAAAAAATTAAGATTTTGCAACGAAAAACAAGTTATTTGAATAATACTTACTTTCTGTTGAGGAAGACACTTTTTCGCAGCAGAAACTTGTTTTTCTCTATGTAAAGTAACAACTATTTTATGTACGAGTTGCTATGGAAAGACGACTTATTCGCTGTGATTAAAAATTTAAATTTTTAACAGAAAACGTGACAGCAAAATTTATCTTATTTATTTCCAATAGTTAGAGGTTTTAGACAACACTAGTTTAAGATTATTCCTTGACATTCAGAGTTTCTCTCTCTATATTTCATCTCAAATTTGGAGAGCTTCCTCCAAATAAATGGCTGCAAAGTCAGTAGAAAGAGTATAACTCGAAGACATCAACATATGAACTTCATGAAAAAAAAGAAGAGTTTGGAGAAGACGACGCCTGATCTGCCACCATTTTTCACGAGCATTGAACCAGAAACCTCGCTGCAGAGAAATTATTGTATTTGAATCACAAAATCTGATGCCTAAAATGGGGGAATTCAGTAATTTCAATCCTCCTAAGCTGCATTTGATGAACAAGAAACTGACAAGACATTCTTTTAATTTATCAAATGAATCAAATGATGTAATTGACAAATTCCTCTCTCTAGAATCTAGAAAGTTTCAATCTTTCTAGTCATTCTTCCAAGCATACAAAATCAACGAAAACCCGAGATTTTGCGATTTCAGATCGACTAATCTCTGAGAAAAGGAAAAGGGCAAGTGTGTTGGATGATTCAAAGACAACTTATCCGACGACGATGATGACGACGGACTCGTCTTGAACATAAAAACAGCATTTCCAGTCGATGAACTAAAAAGCCAGTTATGAACATCCCAGAAAACATCAATATCGAGCCCATCGATAAGGATTGTGTGGTTCCCCCGAAATTTCCAATGCAGCCGCTTCACTTGCATTATCGTCTTACTATCGATTCTAATTATAAGGCTAGGCTCTTTCAAGCTAAGTGTGTCACATTCGATCACAAGATCGTGAATTTGACCATTACTGCAAAATCGAGCCTTTGTCCCGAAGACCTTCTTGCCAAAAACATGTTCTCGTTTGGCTATGAAAATGGCATTTGAAGGCAATGGGGTGGCATTTGTCTTCTTGAAAGCTTCTTTTCTCATGTCTCCAAGAAGAAGAATCATCTGCTGATCTGCAACAATGGCGAGGTAAAATCCCTCCAATGGTTCGGGCCGAGGTCCAAATTTTGCAGAGGAAAGGTCCCAAAAGACATTGATTTTTCTAGAATTTGCTTCTAAACTTTTCGACCCTCTTCTTTTGGAGAACAAAGATGGTTTGACATCAACTTTGCAGAGGGACTTATTTGAAGAATCCTCAATTCCGACATTGAGGACTAGGCCCATCAGATTTTTACTCCAAGTGATGGTGATTAAGCAAGAATGGCCTTGTAAATAACATCGATAAACGGAGGAAACCGAATTCTGAGCACTTTTACTGGTGTTTGAGGAGGAAAAATCAGCCACATGAACACCGTTTTCACTGAAACAAGACGGTAAATCTCGCATTTTTAGATTCAGGGAACTTGGCAGATGATGATGTTTTGATCTCCTCCTGTGGTTCTTTAGCTGAACAAATAGAAACAACAAAAAAAGGAGTAAGACCAAGGAATTTCTGATGCAACAGATGAAAACCCACGTCAAAATGCTATGAAAATTGCTAAAAGAACATAAATCTGGACTGGGTTGGAAGACAATTCTTGTGCATTTCTGCTGAAACCCATGAAATTCAAAAATTCAGACTAGTTAAATTGAGACAGGAGCTTGCAAGACAAAAGTGGAAAGCAAGATAGTTCAATGGAGTAAGATAAACATAAAACAAGTACAACAACTGATGAAAGCCCATGTTAGAAATGGTTCAAAAATTGCTCAAAGGGTACTGTTCTGATCTGGATTGCAAATGATTCAATGCATTTCTGCTGTAACTCATCAAATTCGAGATTCAAATGATTATGTCCAAACAGAGGCCAGTGAGAGAAATAAGTAACTCAAATAAATGAGAAAAAATGGAGTAAGAAAAGGAAAAATAACATCTTATAACGAATGTTCTCATCTAAACTGATGAAAATCCTCATCAGAAATACTTTTGAAATTGCTTAAAGAGGATTAATCTGATCTGGGTTGCAAAAGATTTCCCCGCAGTTCTGCTGAAACTCATCAAATCCTAAATTCAAACAAATTACGGTCCAAAGTCAGGCTGCTAAGAGCAAAGTAAAAAAGTAGAACATCCACTAATCAGACAAATCAACAAGATATATCGAATCAAACAATCTAACAAATCTGAAAATGGCGAAACAGAAGAAGAAAAACTCTTGAGTGCCAGTCAAATACATACCTGAAAATGTGTGGCCACTTTGAGAAACCTTAAAAAGGTAAAAGAAAACGAAGAAAGGAAGAGAAAAATGGAATGTTAGAGCAACTGGGTATGCTGGAAAAAAGGCTAGCTCGCAATACCCTTCTCTCTCTACAAGCTAAGAAGGGGAAAAGCAGTACACTTTTTCTCTCTCTACAACTCTCCTTCTCTTTCATCTCATACATCCGCATGAGACAGACCCAAATTCACGTCGAATGACAAGGAGAGTTCTCTCCCATTTGAGAGAGAGAGAGAGAGAGAGACATAGAAAGGTAACCCAAGATGGTATGAGTGAAACCTCCAGAGTCGCGGAAAATCAGCGTGCTGATGCAGTAATCAGTACAGCATGAATTCTGTCGAACGTTTTTGTCTTCCCAAGTAGGCCGGTCGCCGGCCCATGTAATTGGAAGCACGATTTCACGTTTGATCATCACATCCTTCAGTTTCAATCAATCATTAATCATACTTAATAAATTATAAATCTTCACTTTAAATTAAAAAAATTTTCGCCTAACAAAGTATTAATCTTTGATCACCTAAATTCCGGACGACATCCTTCGTCTGATCGAAAATACTAAGAAGCTAAAAAAGTTTGTATTTTTTTACAATTGCAAGTGTTCATTGACTCCGGCCATAATTGAGCTAATACCGAGTTTTTGAGTAGTGGCAGAAAAACAATTGAATAATTCACTCAAAATTAAACAATTATAAAGTACATCAAAAAATAATTTATTAATTTAAATTCCATATTTTAAGTTATGAATTAAAACTATATTTAAAAATAAATAAATAAATTATATTAATGGAAATGAAATATGTTTTTTATTTGAATTTTAGTTTTTGTTAGATTTGAAAATTATAATTATTATTGGGGTTTGGAGCACGCGCGTAGAGAGCGTGAAAGAACGGGGATGGGAGAGAATGAGATTCGTGGTATTTAAAGTAAGGGAGAGGGAATAAAAGAGACGTGGTATTCACGTGCAGTCGTACGTGGTCCTTGTTTTTGTGACAAGGCGCATGCGTGCGTTACTCTCCCCTTTCATCTCATTCACTTTTGGGCCTTTCCAGGCCCAGTTATCCAAAATTTTTTAATTTTCTTATTTAATTTTTTGTATATTTAAATAAAAAATTTGTTTTTCATATCAAAGTATGTAGGTAGAATTGAGAGAATAGTTTATTGGTGGAATTGAAGTCAAGTTTTTCTTTTTTGAGATGCGTTTAATTGGGTTGGCAACAACCGTGAATGTAATGGCAGTGAATATCAAGTTTTTGTTTTTCCAGTTGGTAAATGTGGGGTTTGCCCGAAAAAGGTTGGCGACGAATAAAGCCTCGTCAAGCATGGCCACTCCGACAGTGTTGATGCCTACAAAAGATATTTTCTGGCAGCTTCGTGCTCTTAAAGTGTTCACATAAACTTGATAATCTATGCATCTGCTTAATCGAGAGATTTTCAATATCAGATAAAGAGATTAACACGCATGCATCTTCAATAGGGTGACTGCCAAAAACGGATATTCATGTTTAGCATATTATATTATTATTATTGTTTGTCCATTTTAATTATGTTAAATTAAAACTCTAATTATTTACTTCAATAACTTTCGCTTGAAATGGAATTAACCTAGCTTGGAAACTTCATCCAACTGCATATAAGATGAAAATAAAAGAGAAAATTTTATATTATTAAATTGTAATATAATAATTTATTTATTAGTTAAAAAAAAATTATATTTTTTAATGGTTTTTAAACTTAGAGAAAAATTTATATTATTAAATCCCATAAATTTGTTATTTTTGTAATAAAATCTATTAGGCCCATTAAGAAAGCCCATATCCAATTAGAGCGAACTAACCCTAACGCTATGTGAAGTCTAGGGTTTTTCATCAGACCTTCTTCCAGAGCTGCCACTGCCTCTGAGCGTCAGGTTTAAACTCGCTTCAGGCCTTCCGAAGCATTTTTCTAATCAGTATGGCAGACAAGGCGGTTACCATTCGAACTAGGAAGTTTATGACCAATAGACTTCTTTCTAGGAAGCAATTTGTAAGTTCTCATTTATTATTTCGTGTAGTTTGCTCTTTCTTCTCGGTCGGATAAGTTTTGTCGCGAGGATCTGACGATGGTGAAAGTGAATCAGTTGGTGATGAGAAACTTAAGAGTTATGATCGGGGTTTATGATATTTTGGGCAATGGCTGTTGTTTTTGTTTTTAACTTTCTGCAGAAGTAAGAAGATGAGATTGTGTTTCTTTATTTTTTTTAAGGCTGATGCATCTTCCTTTGAATAAGAAGTTGCTCATTTGTCGTTGTTTTAATGGATTGAAAGTTTCGAACCTGCCTTCAATTTTTGAAATAATCTTTTCAACTTGAACTTGGGGTTTTTGTGATCATTGTGCAGGTCATTGACGTTCTTCATCCTGGAAGACCCAATGTCTCAAAGGTAAGTGATTGATCTTTTCCTCTTTTTTTTTTGTCAGTCAAGTTGTTGATAACATCGATCTGGCCTTTTTTTTTTTGCTGCATGTTAGTGTTTGTCTTGTTTGCACTAAAATTGAGTTCGTCCCATCTCAAGATTAAAGAATAATAAATTATTGAACATGGAATACTATACTCAGGTTCAGTCTTTATGTGTACCATTAGCTATTAATTAGTTTTCTTAATGTTTGCTCATCTGGAATTTACTCTGGGTGGAAAATCGATGTATATTAATGTCTCTATGAAGTTGTCTGCTTGAATAATCTGTGTTTTACATTTGCTTTTCTTTGTTTTAATATGAAGTCGGAGCTGAAGGAAAAACTTGCAAGAATGTATGACGTCAAGGACCCAAGTTCCATCTTTGTTTTCAAGTTCCGAACGCACTTTGGAGGTGGTAAATCTACAGGATTTGGATTGATTTATGATACCGTGGAGAATGCAAAGAAATTTGAACCAAAATACAGGCTCATCAGGGTAACTTCACATCCAATTCTGATTCTAGCGGTTATTAGAATTCACAAAAAGAAGTTTTTGGTCATTAGGGGACCGTGCTTGGATTGTAGTTGTAAAATATATGTTCCATATATTTGTCACGGTACTTGTGTTTGATTTTATTGTTTTTTCTGTCTTTTTTACTCTTTCATCATTGGGAAAGGTAGATATTTAGACTTCTTTTTTGGCTATTTATTCACAACTTAACTAGAAACCTAAATTTAATATGATAATATAATCTTATCAATACATCACCATTAATGACATGAAAAAATATTGCTCGGATTGTCAGAGGAGGTTTTGTAGATGCCATTGTGATATGGTTCGATGTGTGTAAAGTTTGCTTCGTTGTTACAGAATGGACTCGCAACAAAGGTAGAAAAATCGAGGAAGCAAATGAAGGAAAGAAAGAACAGAGCAAAGAAGATCCGTGGTGTGAAGAAAGTAAGATAAAATTGTAGAAGATTTGGATTTTTGCTCTAAAACTTGTTGTGTTGTTTAATTAGAAATAATTCTCTCATGTTCTTATGCAGACCAAGGCTTCTGACGCTGCCAAGGGTGGAAAGAAGAAATGAGTTTACAGGGTGTTGTTCATCCAAAATCCTTCCTACAGTAATGGCTTCCCAGCTTCCTATCTCAATAGTTGTGTTTTACCTTTTTTATTAGGCAATTTTTCAATGAAACTATTTTATCGTAATCTAGTTTTGCTTTTGGAGACTACTCACTCAAATTGATGAGAATTGTGTTTTGTTCAATGACAATTTTGACATTGGTAGCAATACATTTGCAGCTGTGTATCCTGTCGAACTCACTTCCGCTTCGAATTCTTCGTTGCCAGATTTAGGCAACAAACTTTTGATAATGATTAAAATAGACAGCTCAGGTTTTGTTAATGTCAGTCTTGTTTGGAGCTTCATGTTTATTCGCAGATTGAAGGAGAGAGCTGAGATTCTTCTTCAAGCTCATCCACCTTTACTGGGAATGAACGTGAGAATCCTCAGCAATCCACGCAGCCACCAATGAATTCAAAGAGGAGCTACGCAGTGGAGGTTGGCTCATCAAAATACAAGAAATGGGTAAACTTTAAGGGAAAAGAGCGAAGACCAACACCAAATCAATTATTCATTTACCTTTGCTGGCCTAGCTCGTTTAATTTTAATAATTAAGGCTTGGCTGGCCAGACTAAGCTATTAAGATTTGATGACTTGGGCATTTTGTTTAGCTTAGGGGAAATTAACAAAACAATTAGATAAGTCACCAACAATTAAAATCTCAAATTATGACAGATAAAGGGAAATCTTAACACGTATTTTTTTGTTAAAAATTTAAAATTTTTTCTGTAGCGAATAAGTCGTTTTTTCACAGCAGACTGTTATAGTCAAGGATTTACTTTTCGCAGTAAAAGACAAATATTTGTTGTAGAAAGAGTATTTTTCACAGCAAAATCTTAGTTTCCTCGACGTTATTGGTGAGCAACAATTAAAAACGCTTCAAATTTACCTAGATGCGGCCTACTTCTGCTCTAGAAAAGATCTTGGGTTCGCTAAAATAAATATCAATAATATTGATTTATATATAAGATCAAGTGAAAATTAGTGTTCCGGTGCAGAAAGTAAGTTCTATAGTGAAAGATATGTTTCTGCTTCAGAAAGTAAGTCATTAACTACAATTATTTGATGTGAAAGACAACCTTATGTATTTATTGTAGAAAAAATTTAAAATTTTAATGAAAAAATTTAAAAATTTAATAAAAAAATTGATTACAAAATATAAGGTTCTAAAAATTTTAGTTATTCCCAAAATGAGGTGATATTGACCCACGATCAATTGAGGTGATTAGGTTATTAGACTGTGTAGCCGAAGGAGGAAGAACACCTACATACACTAAAACAAAAACATGGGAGGACTTTTGAGTTTTCACGCCAACGCCAATTCCAGCGAATCCTCGTGAGCCACCTCTCTCTGTTAGTCGCTCTCTCTCTCCCTCGCACCCCCGCAAACCTAACCAACCCCTTCTCTGAACCAATCTCCCTCCTCCCTCTTTTCTCCCCTCGATTTGGATCATTGACTTTGATCCTCTCTTCTCCCATGGCTTCCCAGCAGGGCGATCCCGTCTTCCCCGACGAGGACCTCGACGATGAGGAGGACTCTATGGACGAGGACGAGGACGAAGACGACGACGACGAAGAGCTGAACGGTGATGTTTTGGTCGATGACGATGTCAATTCCGCCTCTCCTTCTACTTCCTTCGGCGGTGCGGTTGTTGTTCCTGATGCTTCGGTTTCTGTAGCTGTCGCCGGTTCGGTTTTAGGTCATTCTGTGCCTAACGGTGATCCTCCGGTTTCCACCGTCTCCGTCGTCAATGTTTCTAGCTCTAATTCGCAGCGGCAGCGATTTGAGAGTACGGTTACCGAGCCGTTGATTGTGCAGGAGGAGAAGAAACCGATAGATGAGGCTCGGAGGCTGTTTCAGAGACTGTGGACGGATGAGGATGAGATCGGTCTCCTGCAAGGATTTCTTGATTATACCGTGAATCGAGGTTCTACTCATCATCATCAATATGATACCGCTTTGTTCTACGACCAGATCAAGTCGAAGCTTCAGTTGGATTTCAACAAAAATCAGCTGGTGGAGAAGCTCCGTAGGTTGAAGAAGAAGTACCGTAACGTCATGGAAAAGATTAATTCAGGAAAAGAATTCAATTTTAAAAGCCCTCACGATCAAGCCACCTTTGAGATCTCCCACAAGATCTGGAGCAACATCGTTCGAACAGGTGTAGATGATAACGCTCTAGACGATGATGATCCAAATCCTATTTCCAATCATTTCGAAATCAAAGATGAGGAATTTGCGGGGAATAGTGGAGAGAAAAGGACTTCGACCGCATCAAGATCAGGGAAACGTTCAAGATGCAAAGCTGGATTGCAAACTATCGATACACGCCCATCTTATGAGACTCTGAACAAGGATAAAAATAGTTGTCATAATAGCAATATGAGTAACATGACTGGGTTGATTGAAGAGACTGTGAGGAGTTGCTTATCGCCTTTGTTTAAGGAGTTGTTGAATAATGCGGTGGGCGGCACTTGTGGGGCAAGAGGTTTAGGTGGATTGGCATTGAATGCAATGCCATTGAGCTTTGGTGGGTCGTTCAAGAATGGAGGGGAAATCACAGACGAGAGATGGAGAAAACAGCAGATACTAGAGCTGGAGGTTTTTTCGAAGCGCCTGGAGTTAGTACAGGATCAAATTAAGACTACATTGGAAGAGTTGCGGTTGATGGATGGAGATGCAAAAAGGCGATAAATAAGAAATCTGTTGTGAGTGATTGCTACCTTTCCCGTGTTAAAATTTTGGGTTTGTGATAATACGTCGATGATAGCGCAGCTAGAACTAGAATTTAGTTTATTTATTTTATCCTTTTGTTGATGTGATCCAATAAGAAGTAATTATTTAGTCTCTGAATCAGTGATTAGCTTGTTCATACTCTATAGTTTCCATTTTGTATATCTAGAAATAATTTGATATATTGCTTTGAACAAATAACAATACTTGATTGCTTCTGTTAAACACGATAGAGAATTGCAGGCTGATGCCTTCATTCCAAGCCATTGATAGAAAGCCTTGTTCATGTTCTGAAGGGGGGGAGTTGAGCATATTTGTTTTGTGCATGTTGAATCTGTTTGGCTCAAATGATGTCAATGTAGATTCAATACCATATCCAAGAAAAGATCCCTTGTACACCTGGCTGAATTTCTTTGTGTCACCGTATTTGAGGACAGGTGGAGCGGTTGATGAATTACCATAGGATGCTAGTTTCCATGTTTAATGATATGCTATTATGTAACTCTCAATCATTTGATGATACTCACAGCTGTTTTGATGTACAGAATACATGGATAGGGAAAATGATATGCTTTCTCCTTACTGCAAGTGCAAATTGATGTAATCTCGATTTAATGGTAAGTAGGTTTTATTAGTACCAAAAATTGGACATTAAGTGGTTTCCCGTTGTTCCCAAAAATAGCTCCTGAACCGAACCAAACCAAACCAAACCAAATTCCTTGATTTGGTTTTTTTAATTTTAACAAATATTAAAATAGAGTTGAAATTCCCAAATAAATATTTTTAATTCTTCCCTCGTCAACCCAAACGGGACCTGAAGTCCAAGTTGTCAAGTAATTTAGTAAGCAGGAGTTGAAGCCCAATGTGACAAAATCCAGTAATCCATCCAAACACTTGTTTCACACCTTATCCACGTCGTTCTCAGGACGAGTATATGGCCATTCGGTATTGCGTTTCTCAGGATGAGTATCTGCTTCCACTCAAATCCCAACTCTACCTGTAACACCCACCTCAAAGCCATTAATATGCCAACGAATGTCGTCTGATTCATTCGTTTCTAAGTTTCTAGAGAGAGAGGGAAACGCCGCTGCTCCAGACTGGTGACAATTTTCATGGCTTATGCAACTGCAAGACCCAACTTCTCGTTTCATCCTTCCACCACTTCACTCTCCCAACCTTTACCTCCACAACCCAGAATCCTTCTAGGAAACCCACCTCTCATTTCGAAATTTTCTACTAATTCTGTATCTCAGACAGCTTCCACACCCCAATTCGTATTCTACTCTGTTGATGTTTCTAAAGAGGATAAACCCACTTCGGACCAATCCGATTCATCCCCTCAACAGCCTGATAACTTCGATAAGCGTAGATTGGAGGAGAAATTTGCTGTATTAAACACTGGAATCTATGAGTGCAGATCTTGTGGCCATAAATTTGATGAAGCAGTTGGTGACCCGTCATATCCAACCCCCCCTGGATTGCCGTATGAGAAGCTCCCGGAAGATTGGAGGTGTCCTACCTGCGGGGCAGCCAAGAGTTTTTTTGTGAGTAAGAGTGTTGAAATTGCTGGATTTGCTCAGAATCAGCAGTATGGATTGGGTGGAAATGCTCTTACTTCTGGACAAAAGGCATTGCTCATTTATGGCAGTTTGTTACTTTTCTTTGCTCTGTTCTTGTCTGGCTACTTCTTGCAATAATGCATCCAAGAGAGACACACACAGAGGGATTGTCAAGGTAATGGTTTTTGCTCTTTGTTTACTGTCAAAGAGTACTGGAAATTAATTCATTTCTCAAATATGAGATTCAACTGAGACTGAGTAATTGGAAAAAGTTGAATATTTTGTGCCTGAAATTTAATGTTTTTTTAGGTAAACTACATGACAGTGAGAAATGGCATCAGATAGTGTGCTTGCCCAGCTTATTTATGGGAGCTAGTTGTATTTCCTGGCCTACTTGTTGCAGTAATTCAGAGGCAGGAACGAGAGAAATTGTCAAGGTGAGAACTTTTTGCTGTTGGTTTACAGTGAAAGTACACAACAATATGGTCTCACTAGTCATGGTAACTTGTAGATGAGCAGAGCAAAAGCTTAAAATTAGAGTAATGGCGAAACAGCTCCATCTCCAACTACTCATACCAGAGCATCAACTTTTAAAAAGAATAAATTCTCCCATCTTTATACAAGTGGATTAACAATATAATTAGAACTATTAGTGCAGCGAAAGTGTCGACACTGAACCACATACATCAAGAGGTGAGGAAGAATGGGTATCAATGGTTCTTCTCATTTCTATCCTAAGATTGGTATGTGGTCATGAAATGACAAAAATGAACTTGAACACGAAGCATGTGTTTGAAGATGATAATGAACAGTTCTGGGATAAGCAAGATTTAAACATACATAATCCATACCAAATTCACAACACCCTTTTTGATTAATTTCATTCTTCTATATATAATCCATAGTCGGTAAAATATCGGCGAGATGAAATGATTGAAGATGAGATTTAACCTCTATTTTTTGCCTGGGTTGTCGAGCATTCTGAATACAACCGCTCTCCCCTGGCTTCAATCACGAGGCAAGTTGAGTTGAGTCGAGTCGAGTCGAGTTGAGTCAAGTCGGATTGGTCTTCACTGCACAAGCAAACACGGATAACAGAACACTCCTAGCATATCCCACATTGAAGAATGAAGCTTTTCCTAGCACAATGGCCCAAAACAGCAGGTTAAATGTGTTTATCCTATAACTGATCAGAACAGTTTAAAGTAGAGAGGGATTAGAGATATTACTTCTCGTATGAATCCCCTGAAATGAACAGGCAAGACAAGTCCAATATACGAAAACTTCGGATGCTTTCCCTACTCTGGTTTATCCCGAGCTACTTGCGCTTTTTCAATATAAACTTGTTTCATTTGTTTCTCACTGGCGGCTGCAGCTCCTGATGAAGCTCTGCCAATCGATTTGTGAGGTGGTGAGGGAAGAACTCTAGTGTTCTGCATAAAGGGATTGCCTGAATTTGATGAGTTTCCTGCATTACTTCTCCTTGGAAACTCTACTGATGATGGCCTTCGCGGAGTTACTGATGATGATGGACGTGTTCTTGTACCTTCTTCCATCGTCAAAGCAGATATTCCATAATTCAAGTTGCTATATTGCTCTCGATATTGTGCTCTATCATTTGTCCTGTAGTTTCTCCCATCACCTTGTGTACCATTTGGGAAATGGGCAAATCCAGGTCTAGCCATTGTGCCTTGGGAATTATGGTGATGAGCATTGTAACCGTATGGCTCTTCCCTGAATCCCCTTACGTAACCTGAGGCTCCACCCGGTCTGGATCTATTGAACTGACTATTTCTTTGGCCATTAGGCTGATTCAAGAAATAGAATGAATCTGACCACCCATTCGAGCCATTGAATCTGGTAATTGCCCCAGGTATTCGTGCCCTGTAAAAAACTAAGAGTTAGATGTTGCCCCTCTCCACAACTTGGACAAGTAAAGAAAACATATCCTAGATCAGAACAACCAAGCATTAAATAGATTATGCAGAGTATGAAATCGTTTGCAGATGCATTTTCATGGAACAGAAACTTTCTTGAAACTAAATTCCCCAATCAAATTAAAATTGCACATCCTTCTTCCTATCAGTCTCCATTCCTGCTTCTGATGGTGATCAAACTGCTCCAAAGAAATAAACCGTCTAAAACACACACAAACGGAAGATAAAACACCACAAGTCCGGCGAAACACCGGTCTAGAAACAACCACGAGTTACACACTCGGAAAACCCTAATAACAAGGATAGCAATTCATCAATATTCATAATAATCATCTCCCTCCCCCTTCTATTTATACTTACATATTCTTAATAACAATTCCTAAATTACCACTTTTATTTCCATCCCATCACTAATTGCTCATACTGGCAATTTTTTTTGACATACTCTTGGAAAGTAATTTGGGATGAAAGGTTAATTAACAGGGTGGAAAAGGTTGAATCTTGAATCTACTCCACAAACATAACTAGATTTATATCATTGAAACAATTTATTGACCCCCAACTACAAACAGAATGAAACTCAGATCTCAAGCAGAAATTTTAGAGAAAAGATTTGGTTAATTTTAATTTATAAATTAAACTGCATTGATACATTGTGATTTTATAATCAACTCAAACAAAACTTCCAAAAATTTTGGAAAAGAACTAATTAGTTTTTCAATTCTGAAAGACCCAGAAAGAGTCTATAATAAAATAATTAAAAAACAATTAATAATGATATAAAACAAATCTACAAGTTAAAACATAGATCAATAAAAGAGTAATGATAGGATTACCTTCATAATATAAAAGACTAAAGCCAGACAGTCTTAGCATAATTAACTCAAAAAGAACATGAAGCATCATATGCCACACTGATTTGAATGAAGCAATCTCACCTTTCTCTCCCACTCTGCCGCCATGAACCATGATCTTCGTGCCATAATGTGGGAAGTGGTTTAATATCAATAGGTTTCAGAACCTGCAAACATAATGAACATAAAAAAAAAAAACCACAAAGANGTGAATTAGGTTATTTAATAAATTTTGTGCGATAATAATTTTTCTAACTAATGTCAATTTAATCACAAAGCAATCACAATAAGACAAATAATATAAGAGATACAGTTAGAAATCTTGACACTGAGTTGTTAACGGGGTTCGGCAAAGTACGCCTACGTCCACGCTTCAAGGTCCTCCCTTGAAGATGTATTCAACTAACCACGTCCGGTTACAATTGATTAAACTTGCACGGGTGTCAATCGAACCTTTACAATAACTTAATTTTCTCTCGAAAAATGTTGAGCTCTCACAAATACAATAATCCTTCCAAAAATTTAATGATCTCACACAAGCACTTTGGAGGATGTTTTATCACTCAAATTCGTACACAAATGTTGAGTCAGAAATTTGGCAGAGCTTCGCTTAATATCGCTTAGGTCCCTTCCTTCTTCGAAGTTCTTCTATTTATAAACTTTCCCAGTGCGGACGTCCTCAACACCTTTAGGATCGTCAGCAGTCGAACGTTGGAAAATAGCCGTTGGAGAAATCTGCGTACTTGCGGACGCCATTATCCCGTCCACACCGTCCGCATAAATCGTCCGCGTTGATCACCAAAATGGACAGAGGCAAATCGGACGCAAAATCTAGCGTCTGCATCATCAGCGTGAATCGTCCGCGACGAGATCTGAAAGACAGATTCATATAGGACGTCACGGATTGGCGTCCGTGGCATCCGTGACCATGTAGTCGGCTTCTTCTCCCGTCCGCTTCGCTGAAGGGACGCGGACGCAAAATGGTGTCCGCCTCGTCCGCGTGACTCGTCCGCATGAATCTTCAAAATGGCAGATTCAAATCGGACGACTTGAAATGGCGTCCGTGGCCTCTGCGGCGTCCGCTGCAACACAGTTTGCACTGGGGACGCAGAATTCTCTTCTTGAGGACGCCTCCTTACCATCCGCATATTGTCAGTCCGCGTCCGCATGTGTACTTGACACTTCAATCTTGCACGAGACGCATCCTCTAAGTCATACAAATCTTCCATATCACTGCATAGACTTAGAAGAACATATTAAACAATCCCAATACCCTTGATCAAGGGTATTTCCAATTTAAACATCAAAAAAGATAATTATTAATTCAATGAATAAACAACTTTTACACTTTAATTAAATTGCTTATCATCAAAATATAAATATGCCTAACACACGTAGGCTAACAACGTTGAGCTTTGTAAGTTGGAGCCCTGGGAGCTAAGTTGCTGATGTCCGTAAGCTGAGGAGTGAGGTGTGGAGTTTGTTGTCTGTGGGTAGATTCTTCATTTAGGGTAAGGAATCAGGTGTGTCTTGGCCAGTAGAGGCCCTACCCACAAGTAGAGTGCGTAAGTGGTATAGATTTATTGATGCTCTATAGATATTTTCTTTGTTGATAGCTATGTTTCTTGTAGTTAGCTCTGTGATTTCCTTGTTAGTTCTTTATCTTTATTGTTGGTTCTGTTAACTTTGATAGACAATTGATGAATGATTGTTATGACTTGAAACGTATGAACGAGTGGAGAACTATGCCGAGGATGACCCTGTTCTTTAGTGTTTAATTGTTGTCTAATTACTTGCTGTTTAGTTAAATCTCCCTGTGTAAATTGTGCTATATTTCCTCCATTCATAATGCTTATCTTGTTCTCTTGAGCATGCTAACGAATAATAATCTTTAATCCCTTTTGAACATGTACAACATGTACATTAATAAGAACAATCTTGAGCATGTTTAACCAATTAATTAACTAGATAATCTAAACATGCGAAACTAATTAATCGGTGTTTATTTAGACTTAAGCATGTTAATTAACTAATTAAAATCACAATTAACTAACAAGAAGCACCCAAATAATAATTGTAATCTTTTTTGAGCATGTAACTTAACTAGGATAACTAACTAGAATATTAATCTTATCTTTCTTGAGCATGTTTAATGAATTAGAATAATAATTGGAACAAGTTGTTAACTTTAATGCTTCACCTTACTCTAGATGTACGTTGCCTTTAGTTCTTGTTTTCTATGTCTATTTACCGTTGTCATACTTTTGTGCAGCATGCTGCATTTATTTTACTGTCGTCATAGCATGCTCGATCGTTGTTTCCTTTACATTTCTTTATTCGTTGTATCTAGATGTTCAAGCATGTCCCTTGCTATTTAATTATTTCTATAATTGTCTCCTTCACATGCTTTACTATTAATCATTGTCATTCAATTATTGGGCGATCAACTGTTATTACTCGCCCTTATGTGCGCTATTCAATTATGATTGTGTGTGCATTATGACTGTTTACCTTCATTTACTTTCTTTATATGCGTAATTCAATTATTGTCAATTACCTTCTTTACGTTATACTGCATTATGCATCATGTTACATCATGCATCATGCTTATAGAAACCACAGGGAGTGCTACCTTAAGGTGTTACTCGCATGCATTGTGTGAGAAAGAAAAATGTTAAAAGAGAAAGAGACAAAGAAAAAGGGAGTTGGGGCGGATGGGTAGCGGATCTAGTTTGCAGCTAGGCGAAGCCCCCTACCTTATCGATAGAAGGGACTTAGTTTCAAGTAAAAGGTTAGATCCAATCAACTATACCATTCCAAAGGAAATTCTTTAATCTCCAACTCAATGTACGAATAAAGAACTAAAATACCAATGACTTAATGAAAAGATTAGTTTGGGGGGCCCCCATTCCAAAAAAACTAAAGAGAGGCATATCATACTGCATAAACTTTTTTCCTTACTAAGCCTTTGGGCTTACAGTTTACTTGTGGTGTAAGTACTTGTATGTGAAGACAATGCACAGATAAAAAAATAGGGATGAAGGATTTGCACGTACGAGACTCGTGGCTGACCAGACTAGAGAGAGTAAAAGAGAAAACGGTTGTTAACGTGTAGCATTTTGTTTAATATTTCTTCATTAAACGATTATTTACGTTTCCGCTATGTTTTGATAAACCAGGTATGTTTCTTGATTTCCGCTGTATTTTGGTAAAAGATTTTATAACATTTTTCATAGCGGGAAGAACGAAAAGAGTTTTAACGGTTTGGTTTTCAAATGGCACTCTGATTATCTTTCAATCAAAAAGTTAATAAAGGTTTTAGTCATTATATAAAAATTTTAAATTTTAACGCATTTTTTTAGAGGAAACAAAAAGTCGGGTCGTTATAGTTATATACAAAGAACTCCTTGTGTGAGTCATATTACGGGAGAACTATACTAAAGGTTACCTTCTAGAAGTAATCTTTTTTCTTTATCCACATTCTTATTTCTCTAAAGAAACAAATTAGAGGATCATTGAACTTTCCTAAGTTCAATTCAAGGCGGATTCCAAATAGTCGAGGAGAGGACTTTCCTAATTCATTAAGGAAAGAATGTCTGAAATAGTCATTCTTCAGCGTCGCTCAGCGCATTCCAACTATAAAGGACGTCCGTCGACTACTAAGCCTCATTCAAAGTCATCATATTTACATGTTAGATCCAAACCCCTTCCATTCGCGCATCATATTGGGACTTAAAGAAATTAAAGAATGCAAAACGTGGTGATAGAGTCGAGTAAAATGAAGAAATAGTTGACCAAAAATACCCATAAAGGATGCGATCGAGGAATTGGTCGAGGAAACGGTCGACGGGAGCTACCAAAATATATCACAATGCACTCCCAGGATTTGCGGTCGACAATTCGGTCGAGGATGAGATCGACCAAAATGGAACACAGATTATCCAAAAGGTTTTATGATGTCAAAGTGGTTGACGGTGCGGATGTCGTGACTGATGGAAAAATAGCACATAGAGCAATTTGGATTTTCGGTCGAGTAAGTGGTCGATCGAAAATGTACAAAATAGACAACGGCTAGTTTCTAACGGTAGGGTGTGGTTGATCAAAAAGGATTTGGTCGACCGAATTCTCTGAGTCTATAAATACAAGACACTCCGAGACTCAAAGTAACCCATGTGAGAAGTAGGAAAGCTCTGGGAAAATTTATACTCGACTTCTCAATACTCAAATAGAGTGTCAACCTAACTCTCAATTCCCCAAACTTGAGAATTTATCTTTGGGAGAGTTAGGTCATTTGTAATATTTTATTTTTGCAATTGTAATTCAACGAAAAGGGTGACGCCCTACAAATTAGTCCAGTGAAGGGTGACACCCTGTAATAGTCAAAGAGAAAAGGATGACGCCCTAAGAAAGAGTCAAAATTGTAAACGTTTGTTTGATACCCATGAAGTCAAACATTGTCAACCGGGGAGGTTGGACAAATAAGGATCTCCAAGTAGTAAACTTGAAGCGCAGACGTAAGCGTAGGCGGGATTTGACGAACCGTGTGAACAAATTGTTTACACCTCTTTATCCCTTATCTCTTTACTTTATTTCATATATTTGTGATTGTTTATTTAATTATATGTTTTATATGTAATAAATCACTTAGGGATAGAAAATCAAATATTGCATGAAAAAAATTAGAACACCTAATTCACCTCTCTCTCTCTCTCTCTCTCTAGAGGCGTGCATATCGATCCTACATTCGATTCATGAACTAACAAACAAGGAATTCTTAGATAATAATTTTATTGTATGAATTTAATATTCTCAGCTACTAATTTAATTTATTTCCAAAATACAAAGATTTGGATAATGTAACTTATATAAAACTTTACCGAGTAAATCAAATAATAAATTAAAATGAAGCAGAAATTTACTAAATACAATGAATTAAGATTATATACATGTGACTATCGTTATGATGAAATTAATTATTATTTGGTTAACGAAAATGATAAAAACAATATAATTTCATATGCTCTAATCTTATATAATCATATTATATAAAACATATTCATTATATGTTACTACATATATAATCAAATATGACTATACATTATTGACTTTATATTATTGGAAAACTTCATACTTTAAATATAAATCATTGGCTTATTTAGGTTATTACTCTTTCTATTATATCACACATATATACAATAAATATGATATTACAGGGTTTTCATAAATAACCAATTAATTAACATGAATTTTATAAAGCATATCACATAATGCAAACATAAAAATTAATCAACAAATTACTCATGTATTGCATTAATTAAATATTTATTACATTTGTTTGTTGGACACATCACCCTTGACAAAATAACATTACAAGGGTGAAAGGGAAGGTGTGATAATTGTGATTTTTGGTGAACTTCTCTTTTCTGCTATTTTTTCTTAGGTTATTGTCTTTCTAGGTTTGCGATTCTGCTTTATGGGTTTGTATTTAGTTTTGAATATGTTTGATTGAGTGATTTCAATGTCATTAAGAAATTATGGTAACTTGTAACTACTGCGCGTGTCAACATTTTCCCCCGATTAACTTGGAAAGAAATCATTGTTGCCTAGCTTGTTGTTTAATGAAACAAATGTTTGAATTTTATTACTCTCGTTATGATAATGGTTTAAAAAAAACGAAGAAACAAACATCAAAGAACATTAAAAGAAGATGGAGTAATAGAAAGAGGTGGGGAAGAAGAAGAAGAAATAACTAAAAAATAAAAGAGTGCAAGTCTCCGGTGCGATCGTCGTAGAATCCAATACCTAGTTAGGCTATGAGGAAAACAGGTCGGGCAAGAGAGATTAAGAGAGGTCATCCAATGAATGAGTAACACGTATAAAATTAACAGTCTAATAAAAACAACACACTAATAACGAACACTAAGATTTGAAAGTAATCAAAATTGGATTCGGATGACTCAAAGAACACAAACATTTAAAACCAATGTAGAGGGTTATTCTCAAAAGTATATTTTTGAGAAGCTCTACACTAGTAATATAATAATCATGTAATATTGGTTAAGTTCAACTCTAACGATCCTATAATAATCCATAATCTTGGCCAATAATTACGTGCTTAATTATTTGTTAATGTTATCACCAACTTTAACCCCTTCTAACTTCTTTAGTTGCAGAAGGAATGGCCTACTTTTAAGGTCTAAACAACCAAATATAGTGTCACATTTCTTGAGTTCACTTCCATTTTTTCGAATTTCAAGACCCATTTTGTAATTAATAACTATATAATAGCATTTTATCCCTTATATTATAAGTCTAATTTTTCTAATTAACACATAAATTAATATTATATATTTAATGGTAGCTATTCGGCTGGCTCCCTAACCCCTTGACTTACATTTGCTCAAATGCTCACCGACGCCATTATTATCTCCTTCCTTTTCTTCCGTTCCATTTTCACTATTTTTGCTGAAACTTGCTCCTTCTCTGACCATGGCAGATGGCAACTCTTGCACGAAAGCATAGGCATATCCGCCATGCACATGCAACTCATGCACGACGACAAAGTCGTCATCTTCGATCGAACTGACTTCGGCCGCTCCAACATCTCCCTCGCCCGTGGTCGCTGCCGCTACGACAATTCCGACGCCGCCTTGAAACGAGACTGCTCCGCTCACTCTGTTCTCTATGACGTCAATTCCAACACTTTTCGACCCCTCACTGTCCAAACTGATACCTGGTGCTCTTCCGGCGCTGTATTAGCTAACGGGACGCTGGTCCAAACCGGCGGCTTCAACGACGGCGAGCGCGCCGTCCGATCGTTCACCCCTTGCCAGAATAATAACTGCGATTGGATCGAGTTGCACGGCTACTTATCTGTGAGAAGATGGTACGCTACGAATCAAATGTTACCAGACGGTCGTTTGATTATTGTGGGAGGAAGAAGACAGTTCAGCTACGAATTTTTCCCTGCATCTTCATTGTTTCCGCTAAATTTTTTGAGGGAAACTTCGGATGAATACGAGAACAATCTTTATCCGTTTGTGCACCTTTTACCAGATGGAAACTTGTTTATCTTTGCCAATACACGTTCGATATTGTTTGATTACAATAGGAATCTCGTGATAAAGGAATTTCCGATGATTTTCGATCGTAATCCTCGCAACTATCCCAGTTCAGGCGCGTCAGTTTTGCTTCCTTTGGATGAGAACTCCGCCATTGAAGCTGAAATCATGATCTGCGGTGGTGCAAGAGAAGATGGGTATTTGCAGGTATTTCAGTTGTAAGAAAACTTAAATAAAAAAAAATGAGATAGAATAAAAAACTAGTTCAAACCTTCGCAGGCAAATCGAGGAAGATTTATATCAGCAATCAGAACATGTGGTAGACTGAAGGTGAGCGAGGAAAATCCAGTCTGGGTAATGGAAGAAATGCCGATTCCTCGGGTAATGGGGGACATGTTGCTTCTTCCGACCGGTGACATTATCATAATCAACGGCGCAGAGTCCGGCACCGCTGGCTGGGAGAACGCAAGAAGCCCGGCAACATCTCCGATTATTTATCGTCGCTCAGACTTATCCAACTGGACATTTGTGACGATGGAAGCTTCATCTAGACCAAGATTATACCATTCCTCGGCGATTTTACTTCACGATGGTAGGGTTTTAGTCGGAGGAAGCAATCCCCATATCTATTATAATTTCACCGGCGTTCAATTCCCGACCGATCTGAGCTTGGAGGCTTTTTCCCCTCCGTACTTATCGCCGGAGTACGACCAGGTAAGACCTAGAATTATGTTCGTGAACGAGGTTCTGGATCGTCGGCGAGTTTTCTCTATTATATTCTCGGTGGCAGAGAATTCGATGGGGAGCATTCTATCAGTGAGGATTATTGCGCCGTCATTTACGACGCACTCGTTCGCAATGAATCAGAGGATGGTGGTGTTGAAGATAAACAGCGTTTCTCAGGTGTCGCCGGATTCCTTCAAGGTAAGCGTCGTAGGACCATCGACGGCTGAGATTGCTCCGACGGGGTATTACATGTTGTTCGTGGTACACGCCGGTATACCGAGTTCTGGTAGGTGGGTGAAGGTGCAATAATGGCGGAGGTGTAGCGCCTACAAAAAAATGTAAAAGAGAAGACATATTTATTTTTAATAAAGGGGTGATAATTTATGTCTAATTTGCACTCCTTTTGTCCACAACATATTTTTCTTAATTAATTTAAAATTATTATATTAGTGTAACATTAAATATCTAATTAAATAATTAATATATTACTTTAATTATCGAAGTATAATTTAAGAATGTAAAGGAAGGGAAAGTATACCACATCGACAAAGGAAGAAAGGAGCTGCGGAAGAAAAGGTACTTAAACAAGTATCGGCGTCATTCCAAATTACTTACCTGGACGGGGTCGATGGGCGCTCAATAAGGTCCATGGCCCAGGCGTGCAACTTCCATTGCACTTGGGAGGGGTGTCCGCCTGAGGTCTGCCCACTGTGGCAGAGCCTACGTCATAATTTGTGCGAGCTGGGGCTTGCGTTCGCGCAGCCCCTACCAATTCAATCTCTAGTTTTTACCATATACTCTGGACCCCAATGCCATCGTTCTCTACGGCTGCTGGGCAATTTCTTGAGCAGTCAGGAGTAGCTGGAAATGGACCCGAGTGTGTGAATTAAGGCTGGGTAGTAACTGTTGAGCATACAGAGCTTCGGAGAAGAGATTTCTTGGAGAAGGAATTCGAGCGATACTGATTCTTGTTTTGGTTCATGATATGAGAATTTGCGGTAATCTCGCTTTGTTCATCTTGATTGTGACGTAGTAGTTTTTTGTTCCGATTGTTGATTTAATCGTTTGTTATTATCGTGATCTGGTCAGTTTAGTGGAAGCTTGATGGTGTTATTGAGTTGTGTGGTGAATTACCAAAGCTGAATTTTGAGGAGTGTCTCTAAGAGATAGGGAATGTAAATTGTTGGAATTGATGTGCTTCTTCTGAGGGATTGGGAAATTATTCGAACATGGATTTCTAAGATATGTTGTTTTTCAACTTTTATGGGTCGAAGGTTAACTTTCAACCCAAAAACAAAAGCGAAACAGTCGGAAAACAACTAGCAAATCGGAAAAAATGGTAGAAAGAGAGATGAAATGAGGTTGGAGAATAGATTCTCTGAGGAAAAATCGAGCAAATTGATTACATAATCAATAACTAGTATTTTAGCTGGTTGGAAACAGTAAAGAGTTAACCACCAAAACTTGAAAATATACCAGGTGCGTGATGTTGATTGAAGAGATGATCCACCCTTCTTGGGTTAGGACTGTGAAAATCGAAAATTTTCAAGATGATAAATTTCACGTGTAAATTTTTTTGCGTAAAATCGGTCGTTACGTTGAAAAGTTGACTTGATTTATCGCTTAGCGACCACATGTGAAATTTTGGTCAATTAATTAAATCAATAAAATTGGATATGATCGAGCGATTAAATAATTGAAAGAATGAATTTGGAGAATTAAAATAGATCTATATTGAATGTCAAGCAAATCGATCCAATTTTAGAGGTTGGTTGATTAATATATATATATATATATATATATAAAGTAAGTTAAGATAAAGGAGTAAGAATTAAAATGGGAAAAAAAAATGAAATATAAAATGGGAAAATGACAAATCAACCATCGTGGTTTGCGATCAATGACAAGTCAACCACTGTGGTATGTTTTCTAACAAGTTAACCACCAACGTATGTGAAAATGACAAATGCACCATCGCTGTCCGTTAAAAAAAGCTGATGGCCCCACAATGTATGTCTGGACGCATTTTCTTAGCCCTTCTAGCAAGGCTGGATGTGATGTTGACATTGAAGTCCTTCCTGACAGTCTCAATTAGGGAAGATATGTCCCAGTCGGCCTGACTTTTAAATCTGTCCAAGTAATGCGTTGCCACCCATTTGGCAGTGACATGGCGGCTTTCCATCTGTCTGGAGCATGTGTGAACGTCGTTGTACATTTTTATTTGAAATGTCATTTCATTTTTTATTTGTGAGGCGTGCAGCCGCCACATGCACCCTTCTTGACAAGCAGCTCTCAATCGATGCACATCACTGTGGGTGAATTTTATCCCGTACCCATTATTCATTGCATAATCAACAATTTCTTCTCTAATTTTATTCAAGGAACTATATTTTTTGTCAAGCCTCATACCAACAAATGTGCACTCTGCTTCTGGTTGGCGTCTCAGTCTACTCTCTACCATGTCCATCTCTTCATCACTAGTGGATTGGCATGCTGATCGGAGTTCCTCATCGTCCTCTTCGTTTAAATTTGCTGAGACAGAATGCAAAATAATAGCAACTTCGTTTCCAAGACCACGTACCTCCTCATTGGCCAATAATGTCTCTGAAGGGCCCACTTGAGCTTCACGGTTAATACCAGCTTCTGCAACACTCTAAGATGCCATTTTTTTCAACAAATTCTTCAACTTTTCCAAAACTCCTTTCTCTACTCGCTTCAGCGTCGCTCAGACTTCTCTAGGGTTAGCTAATAAAGGGAAAACGACAGAATACGTGCGAATATCGCAGACCGCTGGGATTATGTATTCTGCTGAATTAACAGAGGGACGCAAATGGCCTGGACGCAAATTGCCTGGACGTCGCATTGTGGGGCCATCAGCTTTTTTTAACGGACAGCGATGGTGCATTTGTCATTTTCACATACGTTGGTGGTTAACTTGTTAGAAAACATACCACAGTGGTTGACTTGTCATTGATCGCAAACTACAATGGTTGATTTGTCATTTTCCCCTATAAAATTAAGAGAGGAGAAGTTGCAAATTACGAAAAGAAGGAAATTGGAATAGAAGAAGGAAAGGTTAAAAAGGAATAAAAGGAAAATTGATTGGAAATTGAAAAAAAAAAAAAGGAAGGACGTGGCAGATTGAAGAATTAAAGAGAAGAATGAATAGGATTTTTGCATTTTGGGTTTCCTGCTCCACTACGGCCGCCAGAGAGAGAGAGAGAGAGAGAGAGAGAGAGAGAGAGAAGTGCAGGGGAGGGAGAGAAGCATTCCGACCGGCGAGAGACGTCGCAAGGAGGTGACACGACGACGGTTGTTTCGTTCGCGTGTTCGGCGTGGGAAGCAGCTTCGCCGTCCTAGTAGACGAAGGCGAGCTCTCGGTAGTCGGTGGCTGCGAGCTTCCGAGCATGGGAGACGACCACAGCTCCGACGAGGCTGAGCTGTCGGGACGTCGAGCCGTTGAACCACGAAGCCCATTTCTCCGATTTTCAGACTTAGGTGAGAAATTTGAAAACACCCGATTACGTTTTGTTCTCCAATTATGAGTCATGTTCGATTTCTGCTAGGGCTTCGGCGACAGTAGCAGCTTCGGTCTCTTCGCGTCGATTCGGAGGACACAAGTTCGAGCTGAGCTACATACCTCCATTTTTTGATTTAGGTGAGGTTTCTGTATTTTTGGATTCTTGATTCTGGACTGTCGTTTTGGATGAAGGAGAACCCCGATTCTGATTCATTGAAATTCTGTTTGGATGGAAAATGCTTGTTCTGTTTGGGTTGTTCTTTTTATTCCGAGTTTGTTGCGATGTTGGTTTAGTTTTCACTATGAAATCAACCCCATTTCGATATTTTGGATATATGCCTGGATTTCGCTTGAAGTATTGTTGTTGGGGATTGTAGATGATTTACGTTTTGTTACTACACTCAAAGATTTGTCACCTTGGTTGCGAGTTGACTATAATTGTTGAGATATTGAGGAATTGTACATAGTTGGAACTGACAGATGTGTTTGGTACACTTTGAATAATTACTACGAGATGAAGTTAGGATCCTGTTTGGGTTATTAAAAATGGGTGTTGAGCTAAATCTCGACATAGGATAACCTCACTTTTTCCACGAGACGTGTTTATGAGATTGTTTTTTTTTTTTTATATATTTGACATGTTGTAGGCTTGGACGAGTTTGAGGATTTCGAGCCGACACCTGAGGTTATTGCTCCTCCAGTTAAAAGGAGAGATCGCCGTCGAGGTAGGGGTTTTATACTGAGTTGTTTTGCACTGCATTGCATAGTTTTTAAAATAAAACCCTATTTTGTGGAATACCACATATGAAAAACCTGATGGGGACTGTTCGACAGCACGTCAGCTTTTTATATTATGTATGTACGAAAGTTTTACACGTTTACTTTCGTGCATCTAATTTCATGGTGTGATATACTGGATACTATTACGGGATTGATAGATCCTCTTGGCACTTTGAACGGTCCGGGCGTCAAAGTATCGGGAGGCTATCCCCGATACATCTCCTGCTGCGTGGAGATGGTTTGTTTGCGCGCTGTATGAAATCCCAAAACTTGATCAGGGTGTATCACAGGTGTGTCGTTGACGGAATTTGCTCATGACACCCTGGAATCACGGGTGTGTCGTTGACGGAATTTGCTCATGACACCCCGGAAGACGGGTCGGGTCTACGGATCGCCGTCATTTTTCTTCCTCTAGCCTCATGAGGTGCTGCCCGAAAACGGTCGCCGCCTTTCTGTGCGTTTGTTCGGGGGATTCCATGAGTGTTCCTCCCTTTTCACGGATTACAGTTTCTGTGATGAAACACGACAAGAGTATTTTAACATATAGCTATCTACGTACACAGCCACTTTTTAAATATCTCGTTGGGGCCTTTGGGCCAGGTTTTCTAAAGGAGAAAATGAATTTCAAATGTTTTTTTTTTAAAAACTTGCATATTTCCTAAAACTCATGGTTTTCAAGAAAACAATAAAATAAGTTTTACATACGCATTACATTTAGTATAAGTTTCATATTGAGTTAGTCACTCACCCCAATCGACTTATTTGTTCCAGGTAAAGAGAAGATAAATTAAATTTGAGTGAGATTCAGAATAGGGACTTTGTTCTATTTCATATCTTTTATCTAGTTAAACTTTCACTTATCGTTAAGCAAATATTCGAGAGGATTGTATAATCTTTAATGTGGATGGCTGTAAAAGAGTACAAAATTTGGTTTGTGGATCTTCTGGATTTTATGCAAAGTATCATTGGACTTTAAAGTTTATTAATTTCGCATTATTAATTATTCTCGCAATCACTATATGGACCGTAGCCCATTACAAGTGGATTGAGGCTGGGTATTTATTCAAGTCTTCTGCAACAATTTAACTAGCTTTGGGCTGGGCGAACGAGTCTTCTACGAAGATCGGATCGTTTGGCCCGGCGTTTCTGTCCGGCCCCTCTCCGGGTCGTGACAAGGACTGATTTTCTTAAGTAGCTGGTTTGGTCGTAAACTTTAATTACAGTTCAAGACGAATGATGTTTTAAGAACGAAGATCAGAGAAAAAACAGAGGCTGTCATAGTCTCCTCCCTTCCCTTAGACATCATCTCCAGAAATCTAAGTTGTCTCTGTTGAATCATTGCACAACTGCGGAAGGTTTGTCTGCTCTGCCGTCTTCTGCATATTACTAAAACTTCCTGGTAATTTACTAGCTAGATCTGGTGCTCTCTCTCTCTCTCTCTGGGGAATTTGATGGCATTGCTAGTAGTTAGCCTTCATGGGCGTCCTTATGGAGGTAAGCTCTACCTAAGAAGCATAGCATTCATGCCTGAGGAGGGAGAAATTAAAGTTAATTTGCCTGATCAATGAGGCTGATAATAGCTAGAATTGTTCTGTCGACGGAGATCAAGTAAAGACAATACAATTTCAAGAGATCGATTAACTATTACTGGGCAATTGATCTCATATCTTATGATTTCTAGTTTTATGGGTCTCTTAATCTCTCGAGCTTCCAATTCAATATCATTTGCTTTGAATCGAATTTCACACAATTTTATTTTTTAAGTTAGCTCAAAACACGTTATACTATGTAAGGAGGAAAATCATACTTATAAGTCATGTATTTTCTTCTCTATCAAGTGATGTGAGATTATGCATACCTACTAATATGATCCAGACTCACATTTGAATCTTTCCTGACCTTTACAATATCTAATCATATATACTATGAGGGGGAGCAACATGTTATGATAGTAGTGACCCAAATTAGATATTTTGAAAGAATACTTGTAAATGGGAGGACTTCCCTATAACTACTACTATGCATCAAAAAGAACATTTATAGATTAATTTTAGGTCACATGGAGGATTGAAAATAGTCTTTCTTAGGGGGAGGTTTTTTATGCTCTTTTATAGCATTTAACAATTGAAATGTTTTAATTTTTCTCAATGTATCATATAATATTTTTTGATTTTCAATATAAATCATGCTTTTTTTTTTCATCTTGTTGATTTCTTAGTGATTCAAAGTTAATTTTGAAAAAAACTTACTTTTAAAAATTAAAATAATTATTATAATCAATTTACATGTGATTTGATACTGTAACAAGAATTGATCAAGTATAGGTGCATTATATAGAGAAATTAACAAAATAAACTATGAATAATTGAATCTGAAAAGTCAAACTTTGAATTAATTTATTAAATAACTAAAATTTTGAATTATGAGAAATGTAGAAGATAAATCTCGTTATCACACTTATCCTTAAAAATAATTTACTAAATATGTGTTGCGGAAAGAGTATTTTATGAGTGCGGAAAACTAGTTTCTGTATTAGAAAAGATATTTTTCGCAGCAGATATTTGCATTTCACTATAAAATTTTAGTTTCCTCAGCACAACCCGAGAGTGAAACACGACTCTAACATGAAGCATGACTCCAACCTAAAATCAACTTCAACATCAACCTCAAACACAGTTATTACCTCAATTGGTATGTTTTCAATCTATATCAAATTATTTCTACTTACTAGTCTTCAGGACTAAGTCGGCAAAGAATAAGTACGAAGCTGATATTAAAAATCTTTCGATTATTGTATCTGAAATAATATATTTCGATATAATGACTGATATGAGCATAGAAGACACGTTTCCGTTGAGGAAACTAAGATTTCGCAGCAGAAAGCATGTATCCACTGTGAAAAATACCATTTCTGCCTCAAAAGACACGTTTCCACTGTAGAAAGAAAGTATTTGACTACATCTACTTAATTTACAAATCCATTGTGGAAAGACGACTTATTTGCTGCCAAAAAAATTAAATATTTAACAGAAAACGTGGCAATCAGAGTTGTCTTCTTCATTTTTCATAATTTGAAGTTTTAGTTGTTCACAAAATTACTTTAAAGTTTGACTTGTCGTTCATATAATAATTCATAGTTTATTTTGTTAATTACCATATTGAATACATAGAAAAATCAAAATTCGTAAATCATTTTTAACAAGTTGAATTTACTTAATATTAATCCAACTTCTGTCATTTTTCTTACACAATGATTACTGAATCGGCAAATCTACGATGTCTGGGTTATGCCCGAGATAACACTGAATACAAACACATCTCTCACTTTCCCTTTTATGAACGTAAATTTCCTCAACATACCTTCCCTTTGGAACCCTACCTTCTCCAATACTCTCTGCGAGGCCAAATTCTCCACGTCAACAAATGCCTGCAACCTCACCAGTTGAGGCATATCATCAAACACCTGGCGCACTGCGAGCTTCACAGCCGCGGTGGCTATCCCTTTTCCCCAATGCTCCGCTCCCACTGCGTATCCTATGTCTGCTTTACACCTGTCGTCCCCGGATCCAGGATAAACAGAAACAAATCCGATGGATCGATCGTTTAGGCAGATCGATCGCCGCCACGGATGAGGAACGCAGAATTCGGCGATGAATTTCAGAGCCTCCTCCTTTGAAGTGATTGTTTCCCACCTGATGTTCTTCGTCACCCTATCGTCGCCGGCCCAGACGATGAAATCGTCGACGTCCGTGAGTTTGAATGGACGGAGAATGATGGTGGGTGAATTTGATTCCATTCCCACCGGAAGAACTCAGAGAGCAGATGAAGAAAAAGGCTGCATTAGCCCAACTTTGATTAACTTTAAATATTCTTGAAGAAGAAAGAGACTTGGATTAAACAATTGATTATGGTTCGATTAATTCCACCGTCCACTTAGTTTTTCTTTATCGGGAATTCTTGGCTTTATCCTCCGTCTTCATTGAATAGTTGAAACAACATTTCTAAATTCAAAGTTTTACATACACTTTACCCTAATAATTATGACATATTACTATTAATATATTTTTTTGGGTAATTAAAAAAATACGTAATTATAAAGCCAATGACAAGACAAATACTAACAATTTTTACTATCAAATAAAACACAACTATAAAAAATGAATGAGACAAACATCGCTATCACGTTTTTCGTTAAAAAGTTAAATTTTTTTCTACAGCGGATAGGTTGTCTTTCCGTACTGGATCCGTATATAAAGTAGTTATAGTCAATAACTTGCTTTTTGCATCAAAAAACCGCTGTCCGCTATGGAAAATACATTTTTCGCAGCGGATACTTGTCTTTCACTGTGAAAACGTGTTTTTCGTTGATTAAAAAAAGTATAATGATTGAGCTTTCTTAACCGTAGTATATAACTTCACATTCCACTCCGGATAGAGCACACTAGTCAGAACAATTTTCGAACCCTAACTCTAACATTCATTGTCTCCTCTAATAGATTCTACCAGACCTAAAATATTTTTAATGAAAACCGAGTCCATACTTGACTTGTTCATTTTTCATAGTTTAAAGTTTTATTTTTTAACGAAAATTGTTTAGTGTTTGTCTTATTATCGAGTCCATAGTTCAGTATTTTTTTAATTTACCCATTTTTTTATTACATCTTATCTTGTTGTCACGTTATTAATATTTTAATTATATTATAATAAATGCTAGACAATACATACCATAAAATTAGAAGGCATGTTTAACATTGCTCTTGCAACTTAAACAAGGGAAGGAGTAATGTTTAGGCTAGCCTAAACATCACCTATGACATGATGCAATTAAGATACTCTTAATTTCCTCTTATTCATTCTCGTCGTAAATTTACACGTATACTTATTATTTGAAATTATTTTTTAATAAAATAAACGGTGAACTAATTTTTGTGACTCATGTTGAAGGGCAATAGTAGATTTTATTCAAATGTTCTTAAAAATGCATCTAAATATTCACAAAATAAATTCTTCAAAATTTTCATTTTCAATGACTCACTATCTTAAAAAAAAACATAAAAAATAATAATCAAAACATATATAAATATAAAAGGAAAATTAACAAAACAAATTCTATAATTTCAAGTAAGCAACAATGCAAACCTTGAAAAATTTTCACAATAACTAAACCTTAAAACTATAGGAAATGAACGATACTGACATTCTCGTCACATTTTTGGTAAAAAAACGCAGAGGCAAACGCTGCAACCGTGTTTTCTGCTTAGAAAACCCTATGAACATCGCCGAGACTTCCAACGAACATTTAAAGATCAACCTTAAACGTCATTCAAAAACAATATTACGCACGTCCTCTTGAATTTACTCCGTAATTTGTTTGCATTCATTTATTGATTTATGTATTAAACTATTTGTAATTTTAACATTACTAATTTTTCACTGTTACGTGTTTTATACGTCATTTATTATTGGTGCAAAAGATTTATTAGTTTAATTTTTTTGTGATCTATCTTAATTATTTTATTAATGAATGTATAATATGTGACGATAAAACCCATATAATATAATATTAAAATCTAAAATTAAAGTGTACATCATCGTATCTACAAGCTAAAAGTAATATAATTGATAGCTTATATGTAAATATTTAATCAAATAATAGGACTCTTAGTAAAGAATTCATAAACACAGAAGTAAATAAAATCATTGGTAATTAATGTTTACAGTTGTTTGCCTTTAATTTACATATAACTCCCCTGCTATGCCAAGCTAAAAACACTTCAAATGAGGATGATTAGGTAATTTCGTAAACTCGTCATGTACACCACGTCATTCCCTATTTTTGCCTTCCCCAGCTGCGTTCCGCAGGAATAAATCAACGGACATATGGGCGAGTATAGTTTAGTACACACTCAGTAGCGCGTAAAGCAAAGACGACTTGTTGATTAGTCCATCTGTTTTTTGAAATGACCAAAGTACCCTAAACAAAAGGCTAAAAGTACCGAGTTCAAAGGACTTTGCTTAACAACATTCAAGGCCCGTCCGGAGGGAAAATCCTTCTCACTCTCTCTCTCTCCCTCGTTCTGACAATTTGGAACTTCGAAGTGGAGGAAGAAGAAAGCGTAAATCAGTAGATAGAGTTTGGAGTTCACTTTTTGATTCGCTTACAGTTAGGCTTTTGTGTCGTATTCTCTAATTTCTTCATGTTTATTTAGTTTCAATTGTCGAGTTCTCTCGTCATGGATTTTTGTGTTTCTTTAGTTATTTGGATCAGTCTGCTATTTAGTTTATATTAGGTTGGAGATTAATCTCGTCTTGCGATTGATTAATTTCGCTATGCTCGATAGATTTTTGTGTTTATCTTTGGAGAGAAATTTGCAGGCGTCCGATCACTCTCGTGATCATTTTGGGATTGATTTGCGCCAGTGACTGATAATTTATATAGTTACGGAGATTTACTGTGATAGCAATGGGCTCTTTTGGCTGTGTGGTCCTTGGTATTTATGTACTATGGCGTCTGTTTTATGTGGAAGCTTAGGAAGTACGAATGGGAACAATATTTGTTTCTATTCACAATTTTTTTTGCATATATTTGTCTTTTTTTTTTACTTTTTTTTATAAAAGAGATAGGAAGTGACATTTCACGAGTATTGGATTATTTTTTACAATGATTCACACAACGGAATTTCATCTTGAATGTGCTTGACTTGACTACACTTCAAAGATTATGTAGCTAGTTAATACATGAAGTAGGGGGCATATTATAAAACCAATATTTGCAGTTTTATTTTTCTATATATAGAATGAAATTTTGCATATTTACCAGCTTTGATCTCTGTGCATGTAGTGTAAATGAATGGAAATTCCCCATATCTGTCTGATTATCATCGCCATCGCTATTATCCCTTTTTAGTTTTTGAGCATAAATTAAGCGATGCAAGCATGCCACTGGTTTTTCCTTAATGCCACACTGATGTGTTTTTTGACGTCACCCTTAACTGCTTATTTGCGAGTTCTCTAGATTAAAACAAATGATCAGTAAAAAGAAAACACAAACCTGAGAAACACAGGAAATTCTGTGGTAAAATAATTGGATGCTCTGTTTTGTGCATGTATTCTTGCTTCAGTGCTACTTGCCTAATGTTTTTTCCCCTTTGTGGGGATTTTTTGAAGAATAATTTTACTGATTAATGTTTAAATTTACAGTTCAGGCTCAGAATAGGTGAATGATAAGAAAATTACTTTTAAAATGGCTTACAAGGGATGGTGTTCATTTTAGCCAGATGCTGGTGGTTCCAGCAAGAAAAAAGGGGTTCTAGGCTTAATTATACCAATAAGCTTATCCATATTGAGGACCATTTATGTTGTAAAAAATAGAGAAAACTTTATTGAAAGTTGGTCACCCTTATGAACTCATAATAATGGAAGTTAGTTTTTTTTAATACGTGAATAAAATTGATGGATGAGGATGTTTTGATAGAAATAATATGTAGAATCATATAATGCTTTCAGAAACTCCACCTTATCATTTCTTAATCATTCATATTAAATGTGCCAAGTTTAACAGTTAGATGGTTAAAAGGATAAAATTTCGTGATTTGTTTTTTTCAATATTTATTTTAAGGAATTATTGCGATGCATCGTGTGGGCAGTGCTGGGAACACATCCAATTCTACCCGTCCTCGTAAAGAAAAGAGATTAACCTATGTTTTGAATGATGCTGATGCTACAAAGGTGCGAATTATAGACATGCATCTGTCCATCAGTTTTCAAAACTTGCTGTCATTGCTGATTTTGTCGTTTAATCTAATCAGTGAACCGTCTCTGTCATTAGCCATCTTACATAAACTAAGTTTTCCCATTATTATTTAGGGTTCATGTTCAAGTGTGACTATATAGATCTTATGTGGTTAAATTAGGATTTGTGTAAAATTGTTTTAATATTATATTTCCAATTTAACAATTTTTTGTTTCTTCTTGTAATGATAGGAGAATTATTGATACTACTGAGAAATCATTTTTAATGTAATCTTTTTGAATTTTAGAATAAATTATTTCACAAATTTTTTTCCAAAAGAGATATATTTTTAATTCTTTTTGGATCACTGTATGTTATGTTATACTGTACGTATGTGAAAAGCAACAAATGTTGTTTGAAAATAGAATGGGGTGGACTTGGCTTTTTTTTTTTTTTTTTATTCAGATTTTTTTTAGGTATGCACAGTAAATTAGACAATTAGTTTAGAAACATACCTGGGAAAAAATTTCTCTTGGCAGCAAAGTTCACTTGAAGTGAAACCATTCATTAGTTTATGAAGTATCTCTGTTCAGTTTCTTAAGCCTGATTTCTAGTCTGGTTGAATATTCTGACATGGCGGTATTGATAAAAATGGATATGTGATGTAACTATGTGTGAAACGTTTCTATATTTGCAGCATTGTGCTGGTGTAAACTGTTTAGCTGTGCTAAAATCAGCCGTTGATGGTCATGATTATATCGTCACTGGGAGTCGTGATGGCACCCTGAAGAGATGGGAGCTGGACGAAGGAGCTGCTTCTTGCTCCGCAACGTTTGAGTCTCATGTTGATTGGGTATCTCTACCCTGTTCTTTCCTCTGATTCCATTATGTTTAAACTTTTGTGCTTCGCGTTAGTTGAGGTGCCATTAACCCTTTGGTGTATTTTTGTCTCAATTTTTGAATTTCGTTCAACACCATAATATTATTTAGCTTGAAATCAAATGATATGTTCATGTTGATGATGACAAAGGTATATATACAAAATTTAAGTCAGCATAAACCAATGGCTAAAATTGCAAAAGATAGTTCTTGGTAACCAACCTATTTACATCCTAATTTCTGTTTAATGATTACCCGTTTTAAGTAGATAACCTTTGATTTCTTTACAAGAGGCATTTGCTTGATTAAAGTAGATGCTTCTGCGCAATTGAACATGAAATCAATACATAGGAAAACCAAAAGAAGCAGGAAAATGAAGAAATAAAATGCACATGTGTAATTTTTTTGTGAAATTTTTATTATCACAGGATTATATTTCATCCGATACTGTTTTTTAATAACGCAGGTCAATGATATTGTTCTTGCCGGTGATAATACTCTTGTTTCGTGTTCTTCAGATACTACTCTGAAGGTTCTTCTGTCCTCCATTTTTGTTAGCTTGGTATATCCAAATCAACTGAATTGACATATATATGAACTGATTTGCGTTTTCCCTTTCTTTTGGATATTTTCTAGACATGGAATTACTTGTCCAATGGAACTTGCACTCAGACTTTGCGCCATCATTCTGATTATGTGACTTGTCTTGCAGTGGCGGGGAAAAATGTAATTTTTTCGTGAAACTTTTAGTATTTTTTTCTTAATTACCTGAGGAGGAGTTCTTGAAGAATAAAATAAAGTTTTATCCGTACCATTTTCTGATCCATTTTTAGTCTCATGCATTTTAGAGCAATGTTGTTGCTTCTGGTGGGCTTGGTGGGGAAGTTTTTATATGGGATCTTGAAGCTGTCTCTGCTCCAATCTCAAAGCCAAACGATACATTGGTTGATGATTGCTCTAATGGTGTCATTGCTTCTACAAATTCATTACCAGTTACAAGTTTACGACCTATCAGCTCTGGTAACTGCATTGCCATGCACTCAACTCAGCCTAATGGTTATGTTCCAATTACTGCCAAAGGACATAAGGAATCAGTTTATGCGCTGGCAATGAATGATGGTGGAACTCTTCTTGTTTCTGGGGGAACTGAAAAGGTATAAATTGTGATTGTTGTTCTTCCTGGTCAATTTGTACATATTTGTTAGGTATGGTTGAACATATAAAGTGACTCTTTTTTATCCTTACTGACCTAAATTTTGCTGACTTGTAATTTGATTAAATGAAAAATGTTCATGAGAAATTATTAATTTTTGCTGATTTTTTTGTAGGTTGTGCGGATTTGGGATCCAAGAACTGGTTCAAAAACTATGAAGCTTAGAGGACATACAGATAATGTCAGAGCTCTTCTTTTAGATTCCACTGGCAGGTTTGTTTAGCCGATTAATTGTTTTGTACTTGTCGTTTAGGTATCTGGTCTAACTCCCAAATTGATGTTAGTTGTGGAAAATGAATGTGGCCTGTGGTCTTCCAAGAATTTTGAAGTTTTTGAGAGTCTCCTAAATACTTGTTTTCCCCTATATTTGGGTCCAGTAAGTGTTATTGAGAAGATCATTGTTTTGCAGATGCGTATTTTTTCTGTAATTTGATTAGAATGGATTTCAAGATCGTTTGATAATATTATGGGAGAACATTCTTATTTTGTAGGAAAGTTTCTACAAAATATGGATATTGCTTTAGTAACAATGCCTTCTTTTTTGTTCTTTTAAGTTTGTAGACTGAGACTAGAGGCCTTCTTGAATCTAATGCCCTTGATCATATACTTATATTGCCTTTTATGTCTAGAAAACCAGTTACCATAACCAAATTTAATCTGGCAGGTTCTGCTTATCAGGATCTTCAGATTCTATGATCAGGTAGATTGCACATAACTTTCTTACTTTTATACATGTGTGGAATTGTTTATTGGGATGTGTTGTAGGTGTAAAATGAATTTTATATTTAATTATAAATGTAGTTGACATAGCTATATGTTTCCTTGTAGGCTATGGGATCTTGGTCAGCAAAGATGTGTGCATTCTTATGCTGTGCACACAGATTCTGTTTGGGCTCTAGCTAGCACTCCTACTTTTAGTCATGTGTACAGCGGTGGAAGAGATCTTTCAGTGAGTTCAATTTTATTGCCCAACCTAAATAATGGATATACTAATTTTTGGCTTTTCATGATAGCTGCTTTCATATTTTTCTAGATTGTAATTCCGATTTCTGTTTACTCTCAGTTATACTTGACAGACTTGGTGACAAGAGAAAGTCTTCTTCTTTGCTCAGGGGAGTATCCCATTCAGAAATTGGCTGCACAAGACGATAGCATATGGGTTGCAACAACAGATTCGACTATTCATAGATGGCCCGCCGAAGGGCGTAATCCTCAAAAAGTTTTCCAGATGGGGGGTTCATTCTTGGCTGGAAACCTGTCATTTTCGAGGGCAAGGGTTTCTTTGGAAGGATCTATTCCTGTGAGTAAAGTTTTTCTTCTTTTATAAGAAGCTAATAATTTTGTATTTTAGACTCTCATAAAAAACTTGGTTTTTGTTTACTTTCATCGTTTCTTTGTTTAGATCATCACTTTTGGTTTTTGTTTTAATTTTGCCTATCAAATTTCTTTTGGGCAATTAGTTTTCTTTCCCTGCTATTTAAAAATGCCATTTATTAATTTTTTTTTTCAAAATTTCCTCTGTATAGCCTTTGTTGGTTATGATTTTGAAGTCTTGAGGGATTCCATGTCGAGTCATCCCACTTTCATTAAGGAATCAAAATTTCTGTACTGGTTTTTTTGCAGGTTCCTGTATTTAAAGAACCTATTACAACTATTCCTGGAACTCCTGTTATTGTGCAGCATGAAATATTAAATAATAGAAGGCATGTCCTGTCTAAGGTAAATGATGGCGCGGGGGTGCATTGCCATTTTATAGGCTTCAATCTTTGCATGATACTGTTAGTCCACTACGCGCCTGTCCATTTTTGTCTGTGCATAACTGTTATCCGACTTTCTGTTGCAGGATACTACTGGTTCAGTTAAATTGTGGGATGTCACTAAGGGCATTGTAATTGAAGATTATGGAAAGGTTATATTTAGTTACTCTCTTTCTCGATACTCAGATTGTTTTTCTTGGCCATATAGGGTGTTGGGAGCTTATTTTTGTGTCATGATATTTCATTTTCATCGGCAACGTTTAGGTCTCTTTTGAGGAGAAGAAGGAAGAACTATTTGAAATGGTGAGATTTCTAAGTTAGATTTGTAATAAAGTGTATGTTTTAGATTCTGTGGGATCCATTTTATGGCGATACTGTTCCAGGTAAGTATTCCAGCATGGTTTACTGTGGATACAAGGCTTGGAAGCTTGTCTGTTCATTTGGACACCCCACAGTGCTTTTCTGCAGAAATGTATTCAACAGACCTTAATATTTCTGGGAAACTAGAGGATGATAAGGTGAATGTTGCTGCTGTTATTATTTTCTTTAGTTGCTTTATATATGCGTAGGTATTAGCTATTAGGGATGCGTATAACTTATCTACATTAGGTGTTTTTTGAATATTCTTATGATCCACCGTCACAAAATATTTTTTATTAGGTGTATATATTACTGCAAAAGATTATATTCATGCTTGAAGATTAATTTGAGGACCTATCAAAGAAAAAAAAAATTTACTTTTAGGATGTTATGTAATTTGATCAATACTTACACTAAATGTAACAGTTATAAAATTAAATTTTTTTTCCTATCCACATTTTCTTCAAGTGATTTTATGGGCTCAATTCTTATATTTTCAAGGTAAATCTAGCTCGAGAAACCCTGAAAGGACTCTTAGCTTATTGGTTGGTTAAAAGGAAGCAGAAACCAGGAGCTCAACCTTCAGCTAACGGAGAAGTTCTTTATGGGAAAGATACTTCTTCCAGGAGTTTTCCGCATTCTAGAATCGAGGTAGATGGTAGTGTCGAAAATGACTACACTGTATATCCACCATTTGAATTTTCAGCAACTTCCCCTCCTTCAATTATTACCGAGGGTTCTCAAGGTGGCCCTTGGAGGAAGAAAATTACTGAGTTAGATGGAACAGAGGATGAGAAGGACTTTCCATGGTGGTGTTTGGATTGTGTGTTGAATAATCTTCCACCACCAAGAGAAAACAACACCAAGTAATTTTCTATCTTTGCTGCATACTTACTTTCTAAGTATTAAATATAACTACAGTGAGATGATTTACAGTATTAGTGTGGTTAAAAGAATGTTTAGTACCTTGCACTTAATATCTGATTTAAAATTGAAATAAAAGAGAATGCAAGTGGGAAATGAGGTAGACAAATACTAGTGTTTTTGCAGTTGAAAATATAATTACGCATATTGCTGTTAAAGTTATCAATTTTGTTTATTTTTTTCAATTTCTCTTCCAAATGTGATGAGAGTTTTTTTTCTCAGGTGCAGCTTTTATCTACATCCATGTGAGGGTTCATCTCTCCCGGTTTTGACTCAAGGAAAATTGAGTGCACCTCGTATTTTGAGAATTCATAAAGTATGTTTTTGTTTTTTCAGGATGTTTAAATGTATGCACGAGCCTATATAATGTTTTCTCTTTGTTGCGATGTGGTTAATAATATCTAGTTATGTATGCATTGAGAATCCTTTTTAGATGATCAATTTTTAAAATGTCGTGTGAGCATTATCAGAAAGACTTAGTGGTGCCATCAAGTAAGAAGCAAATATAATGGTAATTTCTACGTAAATCACAATTCTTCCTGCTCTGGAAAGTTATTGTGTGGAAACGAATTTCATTAGAGGACACAGACAGTTGATTTGTAACGAGTGTAAACCCTAGTACTGTTTTTTTTGCCACTCATTTTTTATGGTATTTTATTCATCACCTTTTGCTTCTGATAAATGCAGGTCGTGAATTATGTCGAAGAAAAGATGCTCCTTGATAAACCAGTTGACAGTGTAAATTCTGATCTTCCTTTTATTCCTGGGCTTTCTGGAGGACCATTAACAAACTCAGCAGTTGGAGATGGAGCTTTTAGATCTGGACTTAAGCCTCGACCAAAGCTTAAGCCTTCTATAGAGATTTTGTGTAACAATCAGGCAAGTGGGGTATGAAATAATGTGTTTCAACACTTTTCAATTGACATAGATTGCAGACATTCTGTTTGTTTATCTCAGGTCTTGTCCCCAGAGCTGAGTTTAGCCACTGTCCGAGTGTATATTTGGAAGAAGCCTGAAGACCTGGTTCTCAATTACAGAGTGGTTCAAGACAGGTGACAACAAAGGCGATAGAGGTGTGCACTTTACAATTTGATTCCGGGATTGCCTTTGATCTCTTTCTCTCTTTGTCTGTGTGATTACGTGGGGGTTTTTTAGGGGTAAATAGGTTGGAATGAATTTTACAATGGATGCAAACAGAGTTAATTATAAGCCTCATTAGCTATTTATGTTTTTTATTATAGTTTATTTATTATAATTGCTTTATGATTAATGTTTGTTGGGTGGATTTTTATGGTCGTGTTGGGGTAATTGGGTTTTGTTCAGGAAATGAGAGGGATACCAGAAATTTTTGTGGAACCTTGTTTGGGAGAGTAGACTTCTCGAAAGTCTGTACCCACGATCTCCTTGATTTTATGCTGTCGTCTTTGAGTTTCTCTGTTCTATTGGGTTCAGATTATTTACGTTTGCAGGAGGCGTAACAGAAAATTTACATTTCTATAACCAAGCTTGAGTTAGAGCAAACTTGGATCATTCACATGTTGCTCGGTTAAAGTTGTGAGAACTTCCTAGCATGGTTTTAGTTTCCTTGCGTACATTTTTTCATCTTCTCTTACAATATTTCTTATGCTGAGCTGCATTCTTTAATCTATTTTTTTCCATTGGTTCTTTATAAACAAACACCAACTAAGCAGCTGCTTTTGATGATCTATAAGCCATAGTCGCATCATCATATTTTTTTCTTCATACTTTGTTTTGGTGGGGTAGAGCTTTCGGCTCTACGTCGAGTATTGTGAATTCCCTTGTGGTGTAGAGCGTATTTTAGCTCTCTGGATACAATTTTCTGCAGGTTTCTACTGATTACTGGCGCTTATTGATTCTTATGGGGGCTCCTTGAATGGGTCAGAAGCTTGCACTATAAGGGCTTGTAAATTTGGCAATTATTTGCTCACAGCCGTGGCTTTATCAGATTTCATCCTCACCGATAAGTTCATGGCCGGAAATTTCAGTATAGAATTCGAGGTACGGAAAATTTGAACGTCATCTACCTGTATGGAGGCCTTTACTTAGAAATGAGAATATAAGTTAGCCTGCATTTTGATTCTGAAGGACATTCTGAAAGTAAAGTTTTTTTAGGAGATTTATTGAGATGAGCCAGTTTAGGGTTTATGGTGCTAGAAAGTTTGGTTTATGTAGCTGTCCATAGAAGAAATACTTGTCCTTATCAATAGAAGAAATGTGTTATTTATGCAAAACAATTACTGCGTGAATGAAAATACAAAAAATAGCCAAAATTGTACTCAATTTTTCAACGGATGAACAATAAAATTTTAACTAAGATGGGCAGTAATCATTATTAAGCAAGGAAAAGCAACTATATTTCAATAAATTTCATCAAGGGAAAATGACAAATCAACCATTGTGGTTTGCGGTCAATGACAAGTTAACCACTATGGTATATTTTCTAACAAAATAATCACTGACAAAATGACAAATCCAACATCGCTGTCACGTTTACCGTTATCAAATTGATTAGGAGCCGCAGTGTTTGTGTGGAAAGAAGGCCAAATTTGGCCTGGATGCTGCGGCGTCCATCAGAACGCCTTCTGAAAAAAATTTTGGTCTGTACACCGTGGCTTGGTCTGAAAAAATGTTTGATCGCAAATTAGAGGGCTTAAACGTGTGATTTTGGGTCTGAGAAAGGGGGCTATAGGGTGAATCCATGACAAATGATAGAGCTCTGAGAGAGCTTCGATTTGATACTTTTCGTGATCGATTCTGACACTTGTAGCGAAAGTTATGGTATTTTGAAGGTGAAGATATCAAAACAGAGAGTTCCAAAGACGCCGCGGCGTCCAGGCCAAAAGGGATCTGGACGCCGGCGTCTCTGAAACTCTTTGTTTTGACCTCTTCACCTTCAAAATACCATAACTTTCGCTACAAGTGTCAGAATCGATCGCGGAAGGTATCAAATCGAAGCTCTCTCAGAGCTATATCATTTGTCATAGGGTTTACCCCATGAACCTGTAGGATCGAAATTAACCTAAGAGGGGGGGAGGGGGAGTGAATTAGGTTTATTAACTTTTTTCGTGCGATAATATATTTTCTAACCAATATCGAGTATATCACAAGAAAGAAATTCAATTAACACAATGCTAACAATAAGATAAGAAGAGGTTAGAAAAATCGACACCGAGTTGTTAACGCGGTTCGGCCAAGCACGCCAACGTTCGCGCTCTGAGGTTCTCCCTTGAAGGTATATTCCACAAACCGTGTCCGGTTACAGATGATTGATCTTGCACGGGTGTCAATCGTACCGTTACAACAAACTGATTTGTAGGGTGTTACCCTTTTCACTCGGATACAATTTTCTCACAAAAATTCTCAAGCTCTCACAATTACAACAATCAATTGATCTCACTCAAATACTTTGGAGGATGTGTTTACCACTCAAATTCATGCACAATGATTGAGTCAAAAATTCGGCAGAGCTTCGCTTTGTATTGCTTGGTGTATATTCTTCTTTGCAGTCTAGTTATTTATAATTTTTCTAGTGCGGACGTCCTAAACGCCTTTAGGATCGTCCGCGGCGTTTAGGACGTCCGCAGTCGAACGTTGGAAAATAGCCGTTGATGATTTCTGTGTATTTGCGGACACCAAATCATCGTTCGCATCGTCCGCGTTTCCTATAGAATTGGACAGATTCAAAACGAACGCCAATCCTTAACTTTTTTCGTGCGATAATATATTTTCTAACCAATATCGAGTATATCACAAGAAAGAAATTCAATTAACACATGCTAACAATAAGATAAGAAGAGGTTAGAAAAATCGACACCGAGTTGTTAACGCGGTTCGGCCAAGCACGCCAACGTTCGCGCTCTGAGATTCTCCCTTGAAGGTATATTTCACAAACCGCGTCCGGTTACAGATGATTGATCTTGCACGGGTGTCAATCGTACCGTTACAACAAACTGATTTGTAGGGCGTTACCCTTTTCACTCGGATACAATTTTCTCACAAAAATTCTCAAGCTCTCACAATTACAACAATCCTCACAACAATCAATTGATCTCACTCAAATACTTTGGAGGATGTGTTTACCACTCAAATTCATGCACAATGATTGAGTTAAAAATTCGGCAGAGCTTCGCTTTGTATTGCTTGGTGTATATTCTTCTTCGCAGTCTAGTTATTTATAATTTTTCTAGTGCGGACGTCCTAAACGCCTTTAGGATCGTCCGCGGCGTTTAGGACGTCCGCAGTCAAACGTTGGAAAATAGCCATTGCTGATTTCTGTGTATTTGCGGACACCAAATCATCGTTCGCATCGTCCGCGTTTCCCATAGAATTGGACAGATTCAAAACGAACGCCAATCCTTACGTCCGCAGCGTCCGCATGACACCGTCTGCATGTCATCGAAATGGACAGATTCAAAGCGGACGCCAATCCTTACGTCTGCAGCGTCCGCATGTTATCGAAATGGATAGATTCAAAGCGGACGCCAATATATCTCGTCTGCAGTCGTCCGCCTCGTCCACTTTTACACTGTTCTCTTGGTGACGCTGAATGGCGTCCTCAAATTGAACTGAGGATGCTGAATCCTCTTAGTGCGGATGCGTCAGTGCCGTCCGCCATCAGTCCACATGCGTCCGCACTTGTACAAAACTTTGTAGTTGCACAAAACGTTTCCTCTAAGTCATACGAACCTTCCATTCTCCTGCATAGACTTAGAGAAACATATTAAACATTTCCAATACTCTTGATCAAGGGTATTTCCAATTTAAACACTAAATATGATATTTATAAATTCAACGAATAAACACATGACATTTCAAAGAGTTTTATAAAGTTTATACACATGATCTATCTTATCATAGACTTCAAATCCTAAAGGTTGCTCAACATAGACTTCTTCTTCAATATAACCATTTAGGAAGGCACTTTACATCCATTTGATAAAGAGTGAAATCCTTAAAACAAGCAAAAGCCAAAAGCATTCTCACCAATTCTAGCCTAGCAACCGGTGCAAAGGTTTCTTCAAAATCAATTCCTTCTTCTTGCTTATAACCTTTTGCAACAAGTCTAGCTTTGTTTCTAACAACTACCCCACTTTCATCTAGCTTATTTTTGAAAACCCATTTTGTTCCAATAATTGAATAATCTTTAGGCCTAGGAACAAGTTCTCATACATTGTTCCTCTCAAATTGGTTCAATTCTTCTTGCATGGCAAATATCCAATTCTCATCGGTTTCAGCCTCATCAAAATTTTTGGGTTCAACTTGAGAAATAAATGTTGAATTAGCACATTTATTTCTAAGGGAGACTCTAGTTTTCACACCTAAGTTAGGATCACCTAGAATATCTACCATAGGATGCCTTTTGGCATACCTCCAATCCCTTGGTAAGTCATTATGGTTTTTTCCCCTTGACGTTCCTTCTAAGGATTGATCTTGAGATTCTTGAGGAGGACTTTCTAGAATCTCCTTCCCTTTATCTCCTAGTGAATGGTTTTCTAAATCACTTTCTAAATCATGAATTGGTCTCTCAACACTATGAGTAGGAATGGATTCGTCAAAAGTGACATGCATGGATTCTTCCACCACTAATGTCCTTTTGTTGAAGACCCTATAGGCTTTGCTAGTTGAGGAGTATCCAAGAAAGATTCCCACATCCGTCTTGGACTCGAATTTACCTAGATTGTCCTTAGTATTAAGAATAAAACATTTACACCAAAAAACTTTGAAGTAACTAACATTAGGAGTCCTACAATTCCAAAGTTTATAAGGAGTCTTATCTAGAGTAGGACGGATAGAGACGCGATTGAGAATATGACATGTCGTGGCAACGGCTTCCGCCCAAAAATATTTGGGAAGATTGTTCTCATTGAGCATGGTTCTAGCAAGCTCTTGGAGGGATCGGTTTTTCCTCTCGACAACTCCATTTTGTTGAGGAGTTCTAGGAGAGGAGAAATTGTGTTCAATACCATGTTCTTGACAAATGGTATTGAATTGATCGTTTTCGAATTCGCCACCATGATCACTCCTAATTGTGATAATAGTAAGCTCCTTCTCATTTTGAACTTTTTTCCTAAAGCTGGAAAATATTTCAAAGGTTTCATCCTTAGTTTTTAAGAAGAAAACCCATGTAAATCGAGAGAAGTCATCCACAATAACAAAGGCATAATGTTTACCACCCATGCTTGAAACCTTAGAGGGACCGAAAAGGTCTATGTGAAGTAGTTGAAGAGGCTTAGATGTAGAGATATATTGTTTGGAAGATAAAGAACTTTTTGTTTGCTTTCCTTTTTGGTAAGCTTCACAAACTCTATCTTTTTCAAACGCAATTTTTGGAAGACCCCTAACTAGATTGTTTTTCGAAATCCTAGCTAAGGTATCCATGCCTACATGTCCTAATCTCCTATGCCAAGTCCATGAATTTAAAGAATCACTTACTTTAAAACATTTTTCAATATCACTAGAGATACTAGACAAATCAATAGCATAAATATTTTCATGCCTATAACCAGAAAATAAAACTTTCCCATTTGAATCGTCAATGATCATGCATGATTTAGATTAAAAAATAACTTTATATCATTTATCACACAATTGACTAATACTTAATAAGTTATGCTTCAATCCATCAACAAGCAAGACATCTTCAATAATAGGATTAGAAGCATTACCAATATTGCCAATACCTCTTATTTTTCCTTTTTGATTACCTCCAAATGTCACAAATCCTTTCTTGTCCTTGATGGAGGAAAATCTTGAAAAATCTCCCGTCATATGTCTTGAACACCCACTGTCCAAGTACCATTGATCCTTAGCGGGAGGAGCTTTAACCTACAAGCAATAAATCAAGATGATTTCTTTGGTACCCAAATCTTTTTGGGTCCTTTGGGGTTAAATTCGATTCCTCTCGGAACCCACACATATTTGACAATCCTATTATTAATCATGCTTCTAGATGGACAAGCAAGAGATTTATGACCTATAGCATTGCAAGTATAACAAGTAGTAGGTTTGACAAAGAAATTTCTATAGCTTTTTTTTTCTTTTGAAAAGATTGGTATCCTAGACCGATTTTATCAAAAGTCATCTTTTGTTTTCCTAGAAGCATATTAAAATTCTTGCTCCCATTTGTAAAATTAAGCACTATCTTATTCAATTCGATATTTTTCTCCTTTGGCATGCTATTTTCACTCTCAATTAATTTAATATGCTCATTCAATTCAATATTTTTCAATTTCAAACAAACATTTTCATCTTCAACAACTTTCACATTACATGCATGTTTTTTCATAATTGTTTTATTTTCTTTCTTCAACTCCTTATATTTAAGAGTTAACGTATTGAATTCTTCAAGTAAATCATCAAATTCATCACCAACTTCGTTATCATTCATATTAGTGCTATCATCATCAATATCACTATAAAGAGAACTACTTACCTCTTTATCATTGGCCATGAAACACATGTTGGCCACTTCTTCTGTCTCGGATGAGGGCTCCTCATCACTATCATCATCCCACGTTGCTTTGAAAGCTTTCTTTTTGGGCTCTTTGGGATTCTTTTTCTTCTCAAGGTAGTAGTCGGCTTTCACGTGCCCCGTTTTTCCACAACCATAGCAAGTTAGTGTCTTTTTGTGATGAGATCTCTCTCTTTTATATTTGTTCTTTCCTTGTAGTTTTCTCCTCTGAAGAATCTTGATTTTCTGATTGATTAGGGCTAGTTCTTCATCATCATCCTTATCAACTTCAGTTTCATCTGAGTCTTCTTCTTCTTTGCTTGAGGATGCTTTGAGAGCTATTGTCTTCTTCTTAGGATTCTCCTTCTCAAATTCTTTTTTTTCTCATTTGCCCTCAATCTAATTTCATGCGTTATTAGGGATCCGATGAGCTCTTCTAGCGACATGGTAGAGAGATCCTTAGACTCAAGAACCGCTGTCACTTTTGATGGCCATCCTCTCGGAAGCCTTCGGAGAATTTTACTGCACATTTCTTTATCTATATAATCCTTACCAAGTGCTTTCAAACTATTAGTAAGGTTAGTAAACCGTGTAAACATTTGAGTAATAGTTTCACTTTTATCTATTTTAAACATCTCATAATCATGTGCAGCCATAGTAAATTTATCTTTCTGAACTTGATTAGTTCCCTCATATGTTACCTCAAGTCATTTCCAAATTTCATGAGCCCTTTTACAGCTTTGAATTCTATTAAATTCACTTGTACTAAGAGCACAATATAATTGATTAACAGCCCTAGCATTTAAACTCACTTTTCGACCTTCCACTTCATCAATTTCATTTAATTCCTTTGGTACTTTCACCCCATTTACTTCTTTAGACGGAATAAAAGGACCATTTATCACTATTCTCCACATCTCAAAATCAATAGCTTGAATGAAAATCATCATCCTAGATTTCTAATGAGAATAATTATCACCATTAAAGAAGGGTGGTCTATTTGTGGCTTGACCTTCCATGTTCACACTATTTGAGTCATATGTCATACTATCAAATATATAAATTCACACTCAACAAGATAGTTCTAATCTGCTCTGATATCAATTGTAGAATCGAAATTAACCTAAGAGGGGGGGTGAATTAGGTTTATTAACTTTTTTCGTGCGATAATAGATTTTCTAACCAATATCTAGTATATCACAAGAAAGAAATTCAATTAACACAATGCTAACAATAAGCTAAGAAGAGGTTAGAAAAATTGACACCGAGTTGTTAACGCGGTTCGGCCAAGCACGCCTACGTCCGCGCTCCAAGGTTCTCCCTTGAAGGTATATTCCACAAACTGCGTCCGGTTACAGATGATTGATCTTGCACGGGTGTCAATCGTACCGTTACAACAAACTGATTTGTAGGGAGTTACCCTTTTCACTCGGATACAATTTTCTCACGAAAATTCTGCTCTCACAATTACAACAATCCTCACAACAATCAATTGATCTTACTCAAATACTTTGGAGGATGTGTTTACCACTCAAATTCGTGCACAATGATTGAGTCAAAAATTTGGCAGAGCTTCGCTTTGTATTATTTGGTGTATATTCTTCTTCGCAATCTAGGTATTTATAATTTTCCTAGTGCGGACATCCTAAACGCCTTTAGGATCGTCCGCAGTCGAACGTTGGAAAATAGCCGTTGCTGATTTCTGTGTATTTGCGGATGCCAAATCATCGTCCACATCGTCCGCGTCTATCGTCCGCGTTTCCCACAGAATTGGACAGATTCAAAGCGGACGCCAATCCTTACGTTCGCATGACACCGTCCGCATGTCATCGAAATGGACAAATTCAAAGCGGACGCCAATCCTTATGTCCGCAGCGTCTGCATGACACCGTCCGCATATCATCGAAATGGATAGATTCAAAGCGGACGCCAATATATCTCGTCCGCAGCCGTCCGCCTCGTCTGCTTCAACACTGTTCTCTTGGTGACGCTGAATGGCGTCCTCAGATTGAACTGAGGACGCTGAATCCTCTTCGTGAGGACACTTCAGTGCCGTCTGCCATCAGTCCTCATGCGTCCGCACTTGCACAGGCCACTTTGTAGTTGCACAAAACGTTTCCTCTAAGTCATACGAACCTTTCATTCTCCTGCATAGACTTAAAGAAACATATTAAACATTCCCAATACCCTTGATCAAGGGTATTTCCAATTTAAACACTAAATATGATATTTATAAATTCAACGAATAAACAACTTTTACACTTTAGTTAAATTGCTCATCATCAAAATATAAATACGCTTAACACACTTAGGCTAACAGAACCCCCTTTATGGGGCCCAAAATCACGCGTTTAAGCCCTCAAATTTGCGATCAAACATTTTTCTAGAACAAGCAACGGTGTACAGGCCAAAATTTTATGTAGAAGGCGTTCTGATGGACGCTGTGGCGTCCAGGCCAAATTAGGCCTTCTTTCCAAACAAACGCCGCGTCTTCAGATCAATGTGTTAACGATAAACGTGACAACGATATTAGATTTGTCATTTTTCAATACGTCAGTAATTATTTTATTAAAAAATATATCATAGTGATTGATTTATCATTGAGTGCAAATCACAAGGGTTGATTTATCATTTTCCTTTTCAATAAAATTGCCTTATTATTTTTCACACCCTCACGAAAAGTATGCACTCCAATTGTGGCAAGTGGAGAGTCTGAGTTGTCGTTGATGCCTAAAACGTGTTACACGATGTTGTAATAATTGTATGCTGAATTTTAATTAAAAGCATGTCTTTTCAGCCCTAACTTTATTAGGAGTTACAAGTATATTATAATATTATTATTTCCACTGAGTATTTAATTTCCTATTTTACATTTCATGTGAATAATTAAACATTGGTGTATTAGGTTAGGTTGTTCAATTCGAGATTATTTCCAATACAATAATTATTAAAAAATTTATGATAAAAATACTCAAAAAACTTGGACGGAGTGCTTAAAATTATGTCAATATTTATTTTACTGAATATTACTTGTATCTTCTAATTTTATTAGCACAATTATTTAAGTATTTATAATTTATTTTAATAATGACAATAAGTAAATTTATAATATAAAATTAAAAAACAAATTTAACTTTATTTTAAGATAAATTGGTGATTTCATTATTTCATATGTTTAAAAAAATTTTTATTATCAAATAGTTTTCGAGAAATCATTTTGCATTCTTAAAAGATTCTTTTTATTGTAAAAAAAAATTATTTCTAGATCTAAATAATTATGTTATTGTTTTATTTTCTCCTACAATTTTAAAAATTTTTGTAATGTTATCTTAGAATAATATTGTTCACTTTTGGTCGAAAGCTGCATAATTTTATTATTGGGATTAACTCAAAACGCGTTGTACTAAGTAGAGAGGATAACACTACTTATAAACCATGTATATTCCACTCTCCAAAACGATATGAGATTGTGTACTCACACTCATACTGGTTGTGCTTGAAGTTGAGATTAAGGTTGAGGTTGAAATTGTATTTCAGATTAAGGTTGTGCGTCATTCTCGGCTTATGTTGGGAAAACTAAGATTTTGCAGTGGAAGGTAAGTGTCCGCTGTGGAAAATATTTTTTCTGCGGCGAATACTTATCTTCTGCTGCAGAAAATAAGTCATTGACTACAACTACTTCATGTGCGAGCTTGTTGAGGAAAAACAAATTATTCGTTGTAAATTAAAATTTTCAAAGGAATAACTGACAATAGTGTTTGCTTTGTTCATTTCTCGTGTTTTAGTGCTTTATTTATTAACGAAAATTATTTAGTGTTTACTCTGTCACTGACCCTATAGTTGAGTGTTTTTTTAATTACCCTTAGTTTTTTTTATGGTTTTTTTTGTCAAATAATTGTATAAAGAGTAATTATCAATATTAACCATAAAGTATGAGATCTTTTTAATTGACATCTTAAAATTTTATTTTTGTTATCTAACACTACAAAAGTTTAAGGCATTAGCAACAGATAGTCTCACATTTAGGGAGTCTGTTAAATGACTGATATTATCTGTACAAATTTTTTTTTTTTTCCGCTGAGGAAAGTAAGTCATTAGAATACGACTTCTTTTCCACAACGGAAAACACTTTCATTCTACTGCAGAAAGCAAGTTCTTGGAACAAGACTTTCTTTTCGCTACGGAAGGCAAGTATCTGCTACAGAAATTTACATCAAAACACATATTTTTCTATTTTCAATACCCTCACAGTGTAGGGCATTGTTTCATTGTCGAAGTACAGGTATTTAATCTCAAAAGGACATATGGCTGTAAAAACGTTGGTATCTGCAGAAATATTGATATTTGTTATTTAACATATCTCTAACTATATGTGTTGCTAATGCATTAAATTTTAAAATATTAGATAATTAAAAAAAATGGAAGTGTTAGTAAAAAATGTCATGTACTTTAGGGTTTGATATTGATGTTTAGTTACTTGGTATAAAATACAACGGACATTTGCTTTACAATAAAATAGCATCATCAGCGTAGGGCGAGGGTCCACGATGTCTCTGTATTATTGTTTAGACTGTTTATTACCTTTCTGGCCTCTCCAGGAAAAGAGAAACACTCTTTGGATTGAACATTTCTCAGTGGCATTTAACGTAAATAAAGTCTAACTCCAGGACTATTGTTGCAGTTAGAGCGCGCCATACCACTCTTTGCCGTTCAAATTTGGAAGCTAACTCTCGGACATGTGGACAAAAAAAAACCAGACAAAGTTCTCATTGGCGGGACCAAGAGGTTGGGGACTCTCTCTCTCTCCACAGTTCTCTCTCTCTCTACAGTTCTCTCTCTACAGTAATCTCTCTTCTCAGTAAAAATCCAAAGCTAGCTATGCTCCAGACGCTTCTTCTTCCCCCCCACACGGCTTCTTATCTTTGGTTTTTGTTTTTTTTCCGCATTTACAGTCGTTTTATTGCTTTCCCACTTGGCTGCATTATGGTCACAGTAGTTTAGAATTCCAGGAGTCCATTTCGTAGAGCCTTATCGTTCTATTTTGCGTAGAGGGTTTCTCTTTTGCAACCGAATATCTGTATCTTACATTCGATTGAAACAAAAATTGCGGGTCTTTTTCTGGTTCGGACTCGATTAAGTTTGCTGAGTTTGGTTTATATAAGCTGTAATATGAAATACAGTATTTCAGAAAGTGTTCCGAGTTTCTAATCTGGCAGTTTAGCTTTTGCCATTGAGTATATAACAAATGGCATCAGTTGTTGGGTTGGGTATATCGCCACTTTTTGGTTTAAAAACTGAGACGAAAAATCGGTTTAACGTGCAAGTGAGAAGTTCAAGAGGTGGCGATTCGCAGGCCGTGCCGTCGGATTTGATTCTGGTTAATGGAATTTCTTCCGTTGAGGATAAACAGAGAGTTGATATTCAGATCGAGAAAGAAAATGGGTGGTTGAATGGTAAATATGGTGTATCAGGGAAAGATTTGAAAGAAAAAGTTGTAGAAGAGTTGGAACCCTTTTGGGATGATGGATATGGAAGTGAGAGTGTGAAAGATTACTTTGCTGCGGCTAAAGAGATGATTAAGGAGGATGGAGCTCCTCCCCGCTGGTTTTGCCCTGTTGCAGCTGGATATCCATTAAAGAACTCTCCGATTCTTCTGTTTTTGCCTGGTATTTGTTGCTTCGCTATGAGGAAATAATTTCAACTTCTTCTTTCCTTCTGTCGTTACTTACAGGGTTTTTGGTCCTTTTCATGGTTGATAAATTACCGGCCATCTCATAATCTTATGAATTGAGAATAACCTAATCAATTCATTGTGCTTATATGTAGGCCAATTTTTTTTCATTGGTCCTTGACAATGATTTTTTTTAAACAGGATCAATAATGTTTACTATGCCGAAATTCGAAATTGAGACTTTTTAGCTTTATTACTACTATAAATTACTCAAAAATTGTGGATGGGCAAACCGGTTCTCGGTTGTCGTTTCGGACCTCTTGGAACCGACCATTCAGTTTTCGGTTCCAAAAGTGAGGAACCAGAACCGGAACCGCAAGGAACGGGACTCGAGTCTTGGTTTTGGTTCGGTTCCAGTTCCGAACCGGTTTCTATTCTAAAATCTTCATATGTGGATTTGAGGGCTGAAACTAGTGATTTTGGGCCCGATAAAGGTAAGTCACAAGTAGACCCAGTGACACGTCATAGATTTCTGAGAGAGCTTCGATTTGATATCTTATGGAGCCGATTCTGACATCCGTAGCCAAAGTTATGGTCATTTGAAGTTGAAGAGGTAAAAAATCATCATAAAAAATCTAATAAAAAGATTCAATTCGTAAAACACATACATATATCAATTAGCAAAAAGTAAGTTTTTAATTTTGGAAGCTACCTCGCATGAGAATTCTCACCGGAGAGACAGAGTTAACCCTAAAAAATAGGAACTTTGAAGTAGCCATGAAACACTAAAAACAGAGAGAGAGAGAGATGGAGTGCGGTTCTCAGTTCCATAAACCAAGAACTGAGAACCGAGAATTGACCTGTAACCAAGAGCCCATTCTAGGTTCCGACCCATTTGTAAATTTGGGAACCAAGAACCGGAACTGAATCTCGGATCCGGGTCGTTTGCAGTTCGGTTCGGTTCGGTTCTTGCTCACCCATGGGCCACAATATCAAAAGTTTAAGTAGTAGATTGTAAATAGTTTAATCATTTATATAGATTCATCTTGAATGATGGGAAATTTTGCAGTTGGTTTTTAATGTGTTATTTGAATTCTGTTACTGAACTTTGAATAGATACTTGGTATTGGTTCTTCCAGGTTTAGATGGTACTGGGTGGGGACTCATCATGCATCATAAAGCTCTTGGAAAGTAAGCTATACTGTCTTTATCTCTGTGATATGCATAAATGCTTCTGTAGTTACCAAGGCTGCGAGTGTAAACTTTGATTTTGGATTGATTTTGCTGTTGAAGTTCTGTGGGTGAGTGAGTTATTGAGTGAGTGAGAGTCAGAGAAATAGAGAGAAGGTGTTGCATTGATTTGTCATAGTCGAACAGAATGAAAATTCTCTCAAATTATCTCTTTATCATTGATTATGAAATTAGGATAAATGCTTGATATCCACGCCATCTACCTTTGTCAAGCTTTACTGTAAATGTCTACCAAATATACTTTTTTCTAATGCAGAGCTTTTGAGGTTCGGTGTCTACACATTCCCGTTCATGATCAAACCCCATTTCAAGGTCTTAACTTTTTCTTGAAAGCTGAAATAAATGTCATGCTCTGGTTCTCTATATTGCTAATGTTTTGTATCACTTCTCATTTGATTGATTGTATGTAACTTATGAGTCAGATTAGTGTAGGAAAAAAAATTTCTGTTACGTTTTCCGAGTGTTTAAACTATGATGTAACAAGTATTATGTGTACTTCCTCGGACATTATCAAAATCCTTGTGCAACGAAAACATGCAACTCCTCGCGGGAAAAATTTTACTTATAGTGGAAACAAACAGAGTTATCTAAACATCTGTTCTGCAATTTTTGTCACAAAACAATATTTAGAACTTGGTTTGAAACTTGCATTGTTTTGATCATGAAGATTTACCATAATCACTCGCGTTATTGATTTTGTTGCCTGCAGGACTTATAAAACTTGTGGAGGAAACAATCAGGCTTGAGCATACTTTATCGCCAAACAAGCCAATTTATTTAGTGGGGGATTCCTTTGGGGGATGCCTTGCGCTAGCTGTTGCCGCTCGAAATCCAAAAATTGATCTTGTTTTGATACTAATAAATCCAGGTTCGTCTTACAAATATCCTTCAATTTGCATTTATCTCATACTGAAAAATTGCTTTCTTCGTCATTACTTTGAGAAATTGACATTTTCTGGCTTTCATTTAGCTACATCATTTGGGCGGTCTCAGATGCAACCTTTTCTCCCTATTTTGGAAGCTTTGCCCAATGCATTCCACGCAGTAGTTCCCTATGTTCTTAGCTTTATTATGGGTATGCAAGTGCAAACTCTTACTTCAAAGTCTTCTACATTTAACGAATCTTAAATTTGTTTTTCTTTTCAATCTCTCCATGTTCTGCACTTTATTCTCTCCATTTGATAACTTTACTTCTTACTCCAATTCGGACGTGTTACTCAAAAAGGAATGATTGTTTTCTGTGAATTTTTTTTTTGCCCCGGGGTATAGATGTATATATCATCAATCATAGTATTTCTTGATTATTAAACAGCGTGTTTCTTAATTAAAAAATGTATAGTAGTTTGGAATGAATTGGTTGTTCTTAGATTTATTACTTGGGCGGTGTCAGCTTATGATTGTAATTTTATTTCTTGATTTCTTGACAACATACAACTTGTGCATTTTCATCGTTATCAACTTTCACAATCTGATCGTTTTTATTTTTTGACATTTTATGCTTTGTTTATATAAGCTAGTTTATGTCAGTATTATTTTCTCACAACTTACTAGTAGAAAAAACGTTTGTTTTTACCATGTTTAATGCTTAAAGTGCAATGGAACTACAAAAATTTTCCTCCATTCATTATTATTTACTATTAAATATCAAGTCTAACTAATGTTTTTTCGAATTTGTTTCCATTTATGATACTTGATTTGTAATCTGGCTTGATTTTTTTTACAAGTTTCAAGAGTTTGATCACCAAAAATACCTTTTTTTTCATCTCATCAGGTGATCCAGTGAAGATGGCATCAGTCAATATTGAAAGTGGTATTCCTCCTATACAAAGACTGGAATTGTTGTCTCAAAACCTGACGGCTTTATTACCATATTTGTCTGTAAGAATCACTTTATTTGGTTGTGCCTTTTTTTATCCTTTCCTGGAATGTGTTTATTTTCTACCTTCTTGTTTCTCAGTTGAGTTTCTTGATTTTCTTCCATTACATGACTGATCACTAGTACATTTGCCTCATTGTTTATTCATTCTATGTCACTTATCTATAAGCATTATATTTAAATTAAAAGGCATGCCCTCAATATCATGAAAAAAGTGAATACACAGTATAACTCCAAAATCATCTAGGAATAGAAGTCTCGGTGCTTTCAATAACTTCGTCACTCAGTCTACTTTGATGTCTTTAAGTAGGTCCAGATCAACCAAATTTTTGTTAAGACAACAATAAAGTGCTTTTGCATTTGTTGCCTTTGTCCTAAGGACTAGAAAAGTATTGCATGTGTTTTAAGGGTCTGGATGCGCAATCAATAAAGTGATAAGAAGGTAGTTCTAATATGATCCGGTATCATTTTCTCATTTACTTAACGTCACCATCTTCTCATTTCTTACATTATACAACCATTTGGCTAATAAATATAGCCATGGAGGAATGTGCTTTATGTGTAATCTTGCATGCTTCACGACCACATATCAGCATTATGTGTTATTTAAACTTTGTCTGATTTAATGTTTTTGACTAACAACTTACCTCATTTTATCTTTCAGGAACTCACCAATATTATCCCGAAAGAAACTCTTATATGGAAGCTGCAGTTGCTTAAAGCTGCTGCTGCTTATGCTAATTCACGTCTCCATGCTGTTAAAGCTGAAGTTCTTGTATTGGCAAGGTTCTTATTTCCAATATTATGAGGCTATTTTAGTTTGATTATTTATGAATGAATACATTGCATCTTATTTGTCACTTTTGGCTTGACATGATAAAATTATCAACTTTACCTGGCAGATTTTTCCACTTAACATCTCTGATTTAGTTTTTTTTTTTGTGGATTAAAATATGAGGTTATATGGGAGGGTGTTATTCCTTGATATTATTGGCTTGCCCTCTTTCTCTCTCCCAATCCCTCCATTTATCAAAACACTTGTCCTCTTCATTTATCAGTTTTGTGGTTTGTGTCAATTTATTTATTTATTCTTAATATTACTTTATAGTATTTGACAAAAATGTTCATTCTCATTTTTCCCATATGGCAAATCTAGTTCATGTTATATAGATCTATCATTGTCAACTGTCAGATTTTATTGGAATGTGTATCAAATATTTTAAGATATAACTTGCTCCTTCTTTCTTTCAAATTTTAAAGAGATTGGTGAACTTCTTATCCTCCATTTTATACGTTTGCAATCAATCATCTGAATTCAACTACAAGAGATATCTCATATCACTCTTCTTATTCAGAGCGAAATCACTATCTCAAATCATATGCACATCTCCAGTTATAGCAATTCTTTTAACTTAGTTCCTTTTGGTCACAAATAAAAATGAATTTATCTCAGTAAGGATGCATTAATGTTCTATTGTACATAATTCATGTTCCATTTCCTCTTTCAAATTGATAAATTCACGTCAATTTACTTTTCCAGTGAGAAGGATAATATGGTTCCAAGTGCAGATGAAGCCAAACGGCTGAAGAGCTTGCTGAAGAATTGCTCATTTCGCTACTTCAAGGAACACGGACACACCCTATTATTGGTATTGGGCTTTTGTTAGTTAGAACTTCTCTAATAACATCCATGGAATGCTAGATTTTGGACTAAAGATTATGAGCAAAATGTTTTCGCTACTTCAAGAGAGCATCCCTATATTATTTCGAATATTTGTCCAAAATATATCCTATTTTATATGAATAGGAGTTGAATATACTATAGTGAATAGTTATGCAGGCGGCTATATGTTCTTTTCATCAATTAGTAAACATACATGTGTGTTCTGTCGTGATAGTCTAATAGCGTAAAAAATTCTACGGATGAATGTCTAATGAACTTTTTCTCTAATTTTCTTATTTTAATGTGGTTTAGATTAGTTTGACATTCATCGCTTTTTTTTACCCGAAATTGATTTGCATGAAGTCTATTTAATAATGTAATTTAAATTGTGTGAACTCATTTTAGACAAGAATAATTAAATGAATCACCCAATTAGTGATAATAAACCTAATAAACAAAAAGTGCTTGAACGTTTAAGGTTGCATGCAAGTTTCTAAAATATGACGTGAATCTACAAATTTTTTGACATTAATTTTGTGGATCATAATATTATCATGTCTTTGCGATTGATTTTTTTTTTCTAAGATCACGAGGAATCGACTTAATTTTTCAGTCTAAATTAACAATGGTTGTTAATAAGGTGGTTGATTATAGAGTTTATTTGAAGTTTTTATGCAAAAATAATTTAGAGTACCAATTGGCTACTTGTAAATTGCAAGGATAAGTCCAACAATTGTATCTCTCTTGGCCTGTTTCATTTTGTCATGTATTTGTTTTTGGGGATTAATTAAATATTTTATGACATCATATCAGGAAGATGGGGTTAGTCTGCTGACAGTTATTAAAGGTATTCGCAAATATCGTCGCTCTAGAAGGCATGATTCAGTCTTGGATTTCTTACCTCCTAGCAAGTCAGAATTCAAATATGCAATGGAACATGTAATTGGGTAAGTCAGCACCAACCATTTGTCCCCTTTCTTCTAATGTTTTTTTGAAACTGTTGTAGTTATTATTATTTTTTGATAAATTCTTTATTCAACTTGCTGAGAACATCAACTATTTTGATTCAAGAGGGTCAACAAATACAAGTAAGCAAATAAATATAGGATTTGAATGGTTGTTGGAGGAGTTCATTGTAGTGTCTACATTTATAATCTATAAGCAATCAAAATAATATGAAGCCTGCAGAAATAGGCATTTGAACAAATTGATGATGTTGCCACACATTTTTGCTGTAATTTACTTTACCTGCATAACATTTGTACAAGATCGAAAAATAAATCTTTTTTCCTGTATAATGATCCACTATATTATTTATTCTTCATCAATGCATATACCCATCTGCAATAAACATCTTGGGTTTAAATCTAATTTGTTAGATTGGTTATATTAACATAAGAATGTGATTCGGTCGAACTCAAACCCATGCTAGACTGTAAATAGAATCAAATCGGTATCTGTGTGCATTCAAAGTTGAAGCTGACAAAAAAGAGGAAAACCTTTGAAGCTGACATTGCCACACATCAATGTTAGGTTACTTCGTTTTGTTGCTGGTTCTATAGCGTTCTCAACTTTGGAAGATGGAACTATTGTGCGAGGTCTTGCCGGGGTCCCCAATGAAGGTCCGGTAATTCTGGTCGGTTATCACAATATAATGGGGTTAGAGATATTTTCTCTGGTTGAAGAATTTTTGAGAGAGAAGAATATTATGGTTCATGGATTGGCACATCCTGAAATATTTGTGGGGAATTTTGAAGATTTGATGACTGAGTTTTCGATAAGTGATTGGTTAAAAGTGTTTGGAGCAGTCCCTGTATCAGCAAGCAATCTTTTTAAGTTATTATCCAGAAAGTCGCATATTCTACTTTATCCTGGTGGTGTACGAGAGGCCCTCCATTTTAAGGTAAAAGAAGGTCTACTTATGTTTTTCATGTGAGGGTTTAATTCTTGTCTTTCATGCTTGCTTTTTCTGAAATATAAGTTATGTTTCTCGATGGAATTGAGGATGTTGGTTGGTACAAGTTGGTCTTTTTTATGGATGAGTTATGAGACCAAAGTATCCTTTCCTCCTAGTTGTATTGTTCCTGTAGAAGTTCTACCTAATAATTGTTGTTCAATTAAAATATATAAACAGATGGTATGATGATAGGAACCAGAATCTTTATTACGAATTATCAATCTACAACATAGAAAGTAGGACACTTCCTCACTACACTAGGCTTTCCAGTCCTTAGTGACTCCTCACAAACTACTCTCCTATCTGATCTATCCCATCTTGACTACCCCAAGTCTTTATATAATAGACTTGATTAACAACTACTTTCAATTAACTAACTTCTCTCTTATAACTTCCTAACCTATCAATGACTACTGGTATAATAAGATATGGTTATAGACAAAGAGAACATTGAGTTGGCAAAGCTAGGGAAGAAGATCAGTTCTATGAAGAGCTTCAAAAACATTCTATTTCATAATATTTAGTAGTTTTTTCAAGCAGTCATGCAACTGTCATAATTTTAAATGGACCACTGTTGGCTAGTTTGTTATGATTTTGTAGTTACGAATTGTTTGGTTTTTGTGGTCATCGTGCTTTTTGCTTGACAGGGTGAAGAATATAAGCTATTCTGGCCAGATCAACCAGAATTTGTGAGAATGGCAGCTCGTTTTGGGGCCACGATCGTGCCATTTGGAGCAGTAGGAGAAGACGATTTAACAAATGTGAGCTTCTCCTTTTGCTATTTCCAAATCAAAACCACTATTTGTTTTGTCATTTCTAAACTTATTACGGGTACGTATATACATACTTAACTGCATGCATACTTGTTTGCACACATACACACAGTCAGACCATACATACACACACTGACTTACAGGTGTAGCAAATAAAGGAGAGAAAAACGATCCAGCTTGTTCTTCATTAGTAGTGCTCTACTTTTGAGCAAACTTATCAACTGCCTTCTGATTTGTTACTGGCAGCTTGTTCTTGATTACAATGACTTAAAGAAGATCCCTGTGCTTAATGACTTCATCAAAGAAGCTAATGACAATTCAATTAAAGTGAGGTAACTCTTTTTTGCCCATCTCATGGGCTTCTTTTATAGAATTGCCCTCTGTTTCTTGTCATAGTAAGGCTGAAGATGCTCTTCCAAGAGTCATGATTGAATATGGTCTGATTGTAGGGATGGGACGAGTGGAGAGGTGGGAAACCCGGATGTGTTTGTTCCAGTGATGTTGCCCAAGATTCCGGGTCGAATGTACTACATGTTTGGTAAGCCAGTACAAACAAAAGGAAGGGAAGAGATTCTGACAGACAAGAAAATTGCAAAGCAACTATACCTTGAGATCAAATCCCAAGTCGAACATTGTTTAGCTTACTTGATTAAGAAGAGGGAGGAAGATCCATACAGAAGTGTGGTTGACAGAACAATATATAAAGCAATATACTCTCCTTCGCACGAACTGCCGACATTTGATCCCTGATAAATGGCTTCAAGAGGTACGTCTTTGTTTCAGTAGAAGTTAAACTTGCTTTTTGTCCTGCAGAATATGTTAGAATGGAAATTTCATGCTTCTTCATACTTACAAACCCCTTAGAAGATAACACCCCAACATAATTATTGCATCAGACAACTCTAACCCAGAGATTTCACTTAAAAGCCGGTTTCATTGGCTCCTCAAACATATAGAAAACAGTCATAAAAAATCAGAGATTGAAAAGGGTGATCTGGTCTCATTGGCACAGAAAGGTCTTTGTATGACAAGATAGAGCTAAATACGATCGAATTGAAAACCGATCGACCACTCATCAGAGTATTAAACTAAACTCCCAGAATATGTTTATTTGGTTCTACTACATCAGTGCCAATTATGTTTCTTTTTATTTATTTCTTATATCTATCATATTGGATTTTGCATCAATCATCTCTCAGAAATTTGGTATTGATACTGAGGTCTCAATTTATGATCATGATCATGATCATGCAGTACATATGATCATGAAGGTCTCAATTTATGATCATGATCATGCAGTACATATGATCATGAAGGTCTCAATATAAAAAGAAGAAGCATATAATTCTCCCAGCCTTTGGAATTATCAATTGCCGAATTGATACTCAGGTAAGGTATTTGAAAACCCAGAAGTGAGTAAAGTTTCAAGCTCTGGTCAAGGAGTATATATAACTCAGGGATGTCAACAAAACCGAGGACCATACCGAACTGAAACAAAGCGGGACATATCTTCCTTGTATTTCACCTTCAGATATACTTCATATTGAACAAGGCAGGCTCCATTAATATGGCTGTTTCTATTCGATTCACACTCAGAAAAAGGCACAAGTGAGAATATATGCTCATGGAGATAACGAGGGTCTCAATCTATAAAGAGTTCTCTGAGCCTTTCCATCGTAGTGGAATAATCAATGATAAAATATTGCTACTCGGTTAAAAAAACAGGAGACCAGAGTTTCAAGTTCTGGTCTTGCTATAACACAGGGTGTTAAAAAAACACAACCAAACTGAAATGAACAGAACTCGAATATATTGGGTGTATGCACTATGTCATGGAATGAAAGACCATCGAAAGACTCGTGGGTGTAAGTTAAGAACATCAATGGATTTGAAATATACATATAAATCAAGAGTTTTTCATTATTGATGATAGAACGTAATCTTATTATTCTGAAAATATGGGCACTAATCTGCAATTCGATCTACATTTTAGACCACTTGCCAATTTCAAAAACAGAATCAGAGATTCTCACTTTGCGTTTCCTGAAATAAAGTGGTTGTCGCTTTGTTCTCCGTAGCTTTTGTGCATTGAACGGTCATTTTTCACCCGTAAAGAATGTATTTTTGGACCAAACAAATGAAGGGGAGAACACGGTTCTTCTTCCACTGTTTTGTCAATTCTGGAATCTGTAAAGGATGTCAACTACACCTGTTATTGATTCGTGCTTCGGAAGTGCGTCCAGCTATTTCCAGCAGGGGGTGTCTTTTCTCCTCTCCATAAAAGGAAATCACACCATCATGGGACAATGTAGAACAAATCCTCTGGTCTGTGTTTCGAGTCAGTGGTTTCAACTCCAACTAATTTTAGAAATGGCTGCATATGGATTTCGCTTTAGAGGTCACAACACCTACAATGGAGGCGGAACACAAGCTGATGAATGGAACAAAACAAGCTATGTCTCTAATCATGTTTCCCGACCAGTCATGGTTGATTCTTATGGGAATAATAGGCCGACCGGTGGTTACCCAACAATCAAAGAGAGCTATATCAATGAGAAACTTGAACAGGTTTACGCACCTATGGCGAACACGCAAAGCTCTCCTACAATGGAAAAACTGAAGGATTATGGCTATGTTGACGACCGATGGACTAGACCTCCAAGCCCTGTTCGTGATCGTCCACCATCAGTAGAGGAATTCATCCCCAAAATCCAGACTGAAGCAAGCCGACCTAATAGATTCGGGGTTTTGAATTCTTCGAATTGGCGCCAAAGCCCTCATTCACCGTCGCAGCCTCAGCTTGGTGCTATTGGATATGGCAGCGATTACAGTGAATACAGCAAAAAAGAGTGGATCCGACCCTCCGGAAACCCAACTCGAAACGGCAACTACGACGATTACTACAACAAGAATCATAACACCTACTCCGATTCAACCGTGGCAACCTTCGATGGCTGGGGAAGGGGAAACCGCGCCACATGGCCAACACCACAGACTCACGAATCGACGCTGAGCCAAGCAACAAGCGACATCGACACGGCTGTGGGCTACTTGAAGGAAGCGTCGAAGCCTTACACCGCTCCAAATCCGCGATATTCAGCTCCGTTTTCAACGGATCCACGACGAGACCGCTACACAGAAACAATTGACAGCAAGGAAGGCGCATCTCGATACGGAAAGCTGAATTTAGGTTTCCGGGCAAACAGAACTGGGGACACTTACGCGACAACCATTGACAGCAGAGAGGCTGCCATGCTCTATAATGGAACAAGAGTATGAAAGCAAGAAGGAATAGGAAAGAAAACAACGGCTACCAGACATAGACATAGCCATAGCCAGGGAGACTGCAGAAAAAGCTGCCATGGAAGTGCTTCAATCAAGCTCTGCTCCACGAAGAACTATTAGTATTACGAACAATAAGCTTTTGCAGTGACAAGTGATGTAATAAACTATGGTGTATGATTTTATTTAAGTAATGAGAAAATTAACAAAACCACCCAACGCCAAACAATTTTTATAAACAAATAAAATACTGGACTATAAAAAATAAATATTATCATCATTTTTATTTTTTATTTTTTTTCACAACAAAAAATAAGTCATTGAAATAAAACTTAAGAAAAATTACTTTCTGCAATGAAAAATTACTTTTATTTTCATAGCAGAACTTATTATTTCCACAGTGAACGCTCTATTTGCTTAATTATTTGTTGTTCTTCAATGTAGCAAACAAATAATTTTCTAGCGAATTTCTTCAGTGATGCACCAACGGATGCAAACTTGGATACACAACTAGAGAAACAGAACACCAATTTTCAGATTATGTAACTTACTCCTTTGTCCACTAGTTATTACAAAAATAAAATGAGATAAATTAAAATAACATCAATTAAAAAAAGAAAAACTAGTCGGGGTCCATAGTGCATCACTTAGTGAATTGAAAACATGTCTATCTTGAAGTACATTGATTTTTTAATAAACGGGTAACCGGAAATTTTCTATTATGATACTAAAATAGATTTCGAACAGCTTAACGTTTTTAAAATCTGTTTTTCGGCGAGTTTCTTTAGTAAATCAAAAATATGTTTAGTTTGTCGTACATTGATTTTTCAACAAACAATTAATTGCAAATTTACCATTTTGATACTAAAATTAATTTCGAATAGGTTAACTAAAAATCTTCTATTTTGAAAAGTCTTATTGTTTTTAACTTTTCTTTCAACGGATTAGTGACAATGTTTGCGTCGTTTATTTTCCATAATTAAATGTTTTACTTATTAACAAAAATTGTTTAGTGATTGATTTGTTAGTTTTCCTAAGTAATGTTATCTTATTGCTATATTAATTTTTTAAATTAAGTCAGAAATAATGTTATATTTACTGTATATTTCTATACTCTATTTTTACTTACCAAATATTGATAGGAATAATTAATAACTTGTTTTAACTATCGATAATTTATTATATTAATTGAGTCAATCAATATTTGTCACGTGGGAAAGTAAGAATAAAGAGTAAATATAACATTATGATTAAGTTATTTAAGTTGGATTGATATTATACGATGATTACTATCATTGCATTAAATTTGAAATTGACCGATATAATATGATAAAACATATTAAATGAACGGGGTTATTAACTTTACATTATGTTATAAAATAATGTAACAAGATTATGTTTGTTTACATTATTGTTAATTATATTATGATTATGTTGGTTATATAATTTTATATAACAAAATTATTTTATAGTAATATAAACTTGGGAAAATGACAAATCAACCATCGTGGTTTGCGATCAATGACAAGTCAACCAATATGGCATATTTTCTAACAAGTTAACCACTGAAGTATGAAAAAATGACAAAGTTAACATCGCTGTCACGTTTATCGTTAACAAATTGATCTGGAGCCACGACGTTCATGTGGAAAGAAGGACAAATTTGGCCTAGACGCCGCAGCGGCGTCCATTAGAATGCCTTCTGCAAAAAAATTTGGCCTGTACACCGCGGCTTGGTCTGAAAAATGTTTGATCGCAAAGTTGAGGACTTAAACTCGTGATTTTGGGCCCGAGAAACGGGGTTATGGGGTAAACCTTGTGATAAATGATAGAGCTCTGAGAGAGCTTCGATTTGATACCTTATGCGATCTATTCTGACACTTGTAGCGAAAGTTATGGTATTTTGAAGGTGAAGAGGTCAAAAATCTAATAAAAACATTGCATTCGTAAAACATATACATAAAAAGTTCGAAGTAACCATGAAACACAATTGATTGAAAACCGCTGCAAACTGTAAAGTAGTCATGCATGAAAAACAGAGAGTTCCAGAGAGGCCGTGGCATCCAGGTCCCTCATCCAGGCCGCTTTTGCCTGGAGAAATACACAACTAGAGAAACAGAACACCAATTTTCAGTATATGTAACTTACTCCTTTGTCCACTAGTTATCACAAAAATAAAATGAGATAAATTAAAATAACATCAATTAAAAAAGAAAAACTAGTCGGGGTCCATGGTGCATCACTTAGTGAATTGAAAACATGTCTATCTTAGAGTACATTGATTTTTCAATAAACAGTTAACCAAAAATTTTCTATTATGATACAAAAATAGATTTCGAATAGCTTAACGTTTCTAAAATCTGTTTTCCATCGAGTTTCCTTCGTAAATCGGAAACATGTTTAGCTTATAGTACATTGACTTTTCAACGAACAGTTAATTGAAAATTTTTCATTTTGATACTAAAATTAATTTCAAACAGATTAACTAAAAATCTTCAATTTTGAAAAGTCTTATTGTTTTTTACTTTTCTTTCAACGGGTTAGTGACAATATTTGCGTCGTTCATTTTCCATAGTTAAGTGTTTTATCTGTTAGCAAAAATTGTTTATTGATTGACTTATTAATTTTCCTAAGTAATGTTATCTTATTGCTATATTAATTTTTTAAATTAAGTCAAAAATAATATTATATTTACTATCTATTTCTATACTCTATTTTTACTTACCAAATATTGATAGATACAATTAATAATTTGTTTTAACGATCGGCAATTTATTACATTAATTGAATTAATCAATATTTGTCACTTAAGAAAGTAATAATAAAGAGTAAATGTAGTATTATTCTTAAGTTATTTAAATTGGATTGATATTATACGATGATTACTATCATTGTATTTGTGATGACCTGTCAATTTAAAACTCTTTTTTTTTAACTCAAAATTTTTTTTTTTTTAACTTGAAGAGATTACTAAAATTACTTGTTAATTAAATATAGCGAATAACGAAAACTCATATCTTAAATAAAAACTTCTATCAGAGCTAAATGCGGAAACACAGTTAGTTTTACAAACCAAGTTTGGAATTTAAATAAAACTTCGTAAAACATAATTTCCATTGGAGAGCCAGCCACACAGGTCTACTTCGCTGGATAACTCGCCTCCTCCATGGGGAACGCTTCCTCCTCCGCTCCCAGATCAATCAACTCTTTAGAATCATCTACACTACAAATAGACACTGTAAGCCCAAAAAGGCTTAGTAAGGAATTGGAAATAAAAACAAGCACAACAAATGCCTCTAACTGTTTATGTCGAAATGGATTCCGCCCAAACCGTTCTTTACTCACTGTTACATCTTTCATACTTGTGGATCGAGTTGGGAGATTAGGACACCCTATAGGAAAATGGGGGGAAACTCGGCATCTAACACCCTATAGTAGACAAGCTTATCTATCCCATGGGCGGGAAGATCTTAAATTTGGTTTCTCGAGTCTACCGTTTAGATCCGAACCATTTACCCGGCCACTAACTCCCTTACATTCATTATTAATCTTTTTATCTCACATTATGAATACCAACCCAATTGTGGTATTTTCTAAAGGTTTCTAAGACCATGAACATCAACCCTTAAACTCTAGCAATCGATCTACAACAATCATAAATTTCAAGGAATCAATCTTAAGGCTATCAAGGATTCATATCAATCAACTAAAATTTCTAGCTACAACAATACCCAATTCACAACACTTAACAACATTAAATTTAGAGCATTAATAGTAAAGCATACAATACATAGCAACGAATCAAACAATGAAACCTAACAGTGAAATATAAACTAACAACCTAATCAACAATTCAATAGGCACAAGGAATTAAATGACAATTACCTTATGGAGCATGTTTGAAAATCTATAAATACCACAATTTCGTATTTATGGTTTACTTCACTAATTTAAACTATACATGCATCACAATTTGATTTATCACGTACATCCTAATTTGTTAAACGAATTACAAATATGCTAGTGAGAGATTCAAATGGAAGACCAAGACATGTTATAAAAATGACAGGGAGTATTCTTACATAATAGAAACTAATCTCATTAATCACTAGTTCATGCTTACAAATTATATCATGCTTGCAAAACTAATCTCATTATTCACTAGTTCATGCTTTCCAATTAACCTATAATGATGCCCAATAAGTAATAAAACTGATTTTTGAGCAAGAATTACAAGAAACAACTATAACATGCTCATTAGTACTACTTAACAAGAAATCAATGAAATGACTATGATTATATAAAATCTGAGATCAACAAGATAAACAATCCTAATCAGTCCCAAACTCCAAATGGAGTTGCATACAATAAACACAACTGGAGCAACAAGGATTGAAGCTAGAATTTAAGAGTTCATCAAACTATCAACACAAAAACAGAGGAGCACAACTTTCATCACAATTCTTATTCTTAACAAAACAAAGTAAACATACTTTACCTGTGGGTAGGGCTTTTGGAATCCCAACACCCAATTCCTTACCTTATGATTTCCAATAGATGAGTACGCAGCACTTCAGCCACTAGAAATAACAGATTCGCTCCAGCAAGGTTCTCTCTCTGCCCAAAGGCTCCTTTCTCTTTAAAACCTAAACGAATTGGTAGACAAACACCTAATTGGCATAATTGCCACCTAAAACAAGTAATTGTCACTAATATTATGTTGTCGATCCGCGGACAGGGAGAGGTCCACAGAGGACTCGGCAACCACTGCATTAACTGTCCAAAAAATCCATCCAGTAAATCGAACATGGACCAAGACGACTGACTCACCTTGGCAACTTATCCGCCGTACGAGTTTCCGATCGAGCTGACCCAGCTCGTCTCCTGCGAACCAGCCAACCGGTCGCACTCGAACCCATCGCACCCTGAACCTGTCACACGCCTCTTCGTGTCCACCGACGCAGCCCGTGCGCCGTCCACCCATGCAAAGCTTCATCGTCGCGCGTCGTCGGCCGACGAGATCTCGGGCCCTCTCCCCTCTCCCCTTTCTCCTCTTCGTGTTTTTTGATTTATAGCAGCTTAGCTGCTTTTGATTGTTCGTTTTTATTTATTTATTCTTTTCTATTTTGAAACAAATCAAATTTTAAATTTTTCCTTTTCAACTTTCACCTTTAATTTATACTTTCCAAATAACTTTTCAATAATACTCAATTAATTATTTAATTTTATTATAAAATTGAAATATTACAGAATTAAATTTGAAATGACCGATATAAGATGATAAAACATATTAAATAAACGACGTTATTAACTTTACATTATGTTATAAAATAATGTAACAAGACTATGTTTGTTTACATTATGATTATGTTTGTTATATAATTTTGTAGTAATATAAACTTTAATGATTGAGTTCATTTAGAATTTAGACCTTAAATTATTATTTCTCGGTTATTTGTTTTAAAGATCTTAGACATACCATCAACTATGGACTTCGGCTCAATCAAGTATGAGGCGAAAGGATGGTCTCCACTTCATTTTCTAGTATCAATTGGTTATCTGAACTACATTCGTTTTTTCCAATCCAAAATTAATTTTGTCATTTATTCTTCAGATAACATTGACCATGTGCGTCAGTCACCCTCGTGTACTTTTAAAAATGATTTTGAAAACACAAAATCGAAAAAGAAAAAATCATTAGTCAGTTTTATATCGATAAATATATGTGAATGTCATTTTAGATTCAAAATCTAAAAGAGAGAAGATCAATACCTTCGACACGTGCTTTATCTAGAAACAATTTTGATTGATCTTACAATTTTAACGCAGGGTCTCTTTGATACTTTGACACTATCGATATTCTCCAGCAATCCTCTTCACCTTGAATAACGCGTGTGGTATCATGATAAAGAATAATCACTTAATTCAACTCCTATGAGATGAAATTAGTGAATTGGAAAATTTGTTAGAAACTTATTTTGTAATAAATAAAAAAGAATCACAATTAATTTTCACAATAAAATTAATTCCATAAACACATGAGGTATCATGAATTAGTTGGATTTTGTATTTAACATATCTTATTAATAAAAAAACAACTTTATTTTTATTTATTACAAAAACATGTTTATTACGTTTACTTGTTTGACATATAATTCCCGACACAGCCATGACGGCAAAAGGTTAAATTAACCATGGTGAGAAGAGTTGATAGCAGTAACAAAAAATCGTCAATTGTTGAGTTGGAACAGAGCATAACTTTCAATTGATTCACAAGTCAACGCAAAGACAATGCCGATTTATCGTCTGAAAGTGAAACTGAACATGGATTTGCTGAAGAGGATGGTCACGCAAAAAAAATCGTTGAATATTCCCAAGTTTGTGTCTAGTTCGAAGCTTCACCGATAGTTTAATTTTGTGAATAGAATGGATCACGTGCCAATCGCATGACTAATTTAACGGTCATGGTGACAATAAGAGTTAAAATACTAACGGTTGACATGTTTAAGTTCAACCCATTGAAAAAATTAGTTTAAGATCAAAGTTATAACGATTTCAAATATTATAGTTTAAATTACATAAACGTTTGTTTCGTTGTAATAAACTACATGAATGTAATACTAATTTTTCATGTGCATGAACATCAAGTTCAATGATTTTGCATTACATCATAAAAGAATGTAGTAAAACTATAAAGAATGTAATGTTTGAAGTGTTGCTAGGCAAAATTGACAAAAAAAAAACCCTAAATTGAACAAAAATTAGGGTTTAGTTTGGAGTCAACTCAAAACTTATCTTAGTTTAATTTCAGTTCTAAATTTAGGAACTAAACTTTTCGGATTTGATTTCAATTGAGTGCGGAACAACCGACTTAGTTCACTCCCACTTCTTGTTATTATTGGTTAACACGAATGGTCTTTTACAATGAATTAATAATTTATTTTAAAATAAGATTATAAAAGTAAAGACAGAATAATTATGAAATTCCTAAATAATCATTTAAGGTAGGAAAAATGACAAATCAACCATCGTATTTTGTGATCAATGACAAAACATCTATTAACCTATTTTTGCTAACAAATTAACCATTAAACTATAGAAAAATATTGACACAAACATCGTTGTTACGTTTGCCGTCCAAAGCCATTGACTTTAACGCCGTAATTTCGTTAATGACAAGGACTGTTGAACGGAGACGTCCAAGGTAGCAACAACTGTCATCCCACAATGACGAGAGACGTCCAACACTAATCCAACAGGGCAAGGGAGAACCTCAATTATCGGGAGACGTCTGTCCTGCCTGTTGGATCGAGGGACGAACATCCCTCGATCGGAATGGACGGCGAGGATGGAGTTTCTCATTTTCCAAAGGCGATGAAGGACGATGGTTCATGGTCGTTGGATCGAGGACAAACATCCCTCGATCGGAATGGACGGCAAAGGTGGAGTTGTCATTTTCCAAAGGCAATGACGGACGATGGTTCATGGTCGTTGGATCAAGGACAAACGTCCCTCGATCGGAATGGACGGCGAAGATGAAGTTTGTCATTTTCCAAAGGCGATGGCGGATGATGGTTCATGGTCGTTAGATCTAGGACGGAAGTCTCTCGATCGAAATTGACGATCAGGTTGGGCTCCAAAGGCTTTAAGGTTGAAGGGTCACGTGCAAGTCACCCGTTTTTTTAAAAGGCAGACTATCTCAATTAAGATGGATGTCCGTTGGTTCAACACAGATATCCCTTTTCCCATAACGGACGTCCCTCGTTTAGAAACGAACGTCCCTTAACTTGAGACTACGTCATTCAACCCTTAACGAACGTCCCTAGTTTCACAACGGATGTCCCTCAACTTAAGAATACGTCATTCAGGTTGAAACTGACGTCCGTCTTTGGCTGAGGGACGTCTGTCTTATGGTCGAGAGACTTCTCTAAACGTTAAATCTGCCTATATAATCGTGAATGACGTCCCTCGAACATAAAACAGATGTCCCTATAATTCATTGAACTTAGTTCGCCAATGATTTCATATTTCGCGGTACTCGCCGGAGTGCACAGTCGATTCTTATATAGTATGACACAGGAACGCAGAACGACGCATGATAATTCGCGACAGATCATCCTCATTCTGTCGCGGAATAAAGTCAATACGTTTAACGAAAAACGTGACAGCGATGTTTGCAACGTCATTTTTTCATAATTCAGTAATTAATTTACTAAAAAAAATAATTTTGTAGTTGACTTATCATTGATTACAAAGTATGATGGTTAATTTGTCATTTTCCCCTTGAGATTATTAGTAAACCTTATACATTTTTATTTTAATTAATCATTCATTGAATAACTCAAATTACACAAGTTTACTTAAAACCAAGTAGATTAGTTAAAATTAAAATTATGAAGATTAATTTTAGGGTGATTATTAGAAAAACTATTAAATTATTGGGTAAGTGACAATGACATTTAAATTATTTTGTTAACAAATCAACTTTCAAATTATTTTCAATGAACAAAATAATTATTATCATCTAATTTTTCGTTAAAAATGAGTTTCAAATGCTCACATGAGCCCCGAACATTTGCGACGGGTGTCCTCACTTAAATAAAGTGATCCCATTAAAGTTTCCTACAACATGTGAGCGGGATCAAGTGTCCACTGTCCAACTCCAGGCATCCACAACGGATGTCCTCGGCCAAAACATGCTTAATACTCGGGGTTTGCAGATTCCTTAAAATGGTACTGCCTCTAGACCGAGTGTTTGCCGGTCAACATAAGATGTCTTCCACGGACATCCATAGGGTTTGCGTTGGTGCTCAAAACTTATGTTTTTTGTTATTTTGTTAATTGAAAATAGGGAAAATGACAAATCAACCATCATTGTTTATTGTTGGTGACAAACCAACCATCGTGCTTTGTTTTCTAACAAATTAACCACTGACGTATGAAAAAATGACAAATCTAACATCGCAGTCACGTTTGCCGTTAATAAGCTGATAGGTCATCCTTAGACATAGCAGCGACGTCCTGGGAAACCGCCGCAGCGTCCTTGAACACCGCAGCGACGTCCTGGGACAACGCCGCGATTTGAGTTGGAAAAATTTTTTATTGCAAATTTGAGGGCTTAAAATCAATCGTTTAAGCCCTCACATTTGCGATTAAACATTTTTTCAACTCAAATCGCGGCATTGTCTCGAGACACTGATGCGGTTTCCTAGGATGCCGCCGCGGAATCCCAAGACAACGCCGCGATTTTTCCTACAAACCGTCGCGATGCCCTGTCAGCTTATTAACGGTAAATATGACTGCGATGCTTGCTTCATCATTTTTTTATACGTAAGTGATTAATTTATTAAAAAATAAACTACGATGATTGATTTGTCACCAACAATAAACCACGATAGTTGATTTATCATTTTCCCTACAAAATAATTTAACCCAATGATTTGTTCGTAAGAGTAGTTTAAGGCTGAATTTAGTGTAATACTATAATTTAAAAAGTGGGACCCTTTGACATGACTGTCTTTTTGTTTCAAAGAAATAGTCGGCTCGTTTCCCATGGCTCGAAATGACACCGAGTTTCACTTACTTCTAGGCTAGATCTTATTTCCCTCCATGATAAAAATCTTGATTCTATGAAATGGCGTCAAACCCAGATCGTAACTTCTCGTAGCTTGCCCTTTTCTGCAGATCTTTTCCGCCCTTCCTCGAGAAAACTGTTGGGTTATCTGAAGCAAGGTTTGAAGGTGACGTTTGAATCGCCGAGGTCAGATGATTTCATTTCAATCGTATCTGAAATGCATATCGCAGGCTTTTAATTTAACTGAAATGCCAATTTCTTTTGTTGCGATAAATGAGTCTGAGTTTGATCCAGTAGGGTTTCCGAATTTGATTGGGGAGTTCTTATTGGTATTGTTCTCGTAAATTGCTTAGTTTCTGAAAAAAGGTTTTCAATATGTTGGACAAATTTCGATCGCTGTATCAGGATATGCTATTTTCCAGTCTGCAATTCTCGAGTCAAGTTGAGTTATTTGTTTTCATACTCTGGGATCAAAGATTATTAGTGATTATTTCTAGCTGTTGATTGATGAGAGCATTAATGGAAGTCTCAAATTGTACTATAGAAATGCTTTTACCATTGAAATCAATCAGTGAAGTTGTGGATGGGACAAAAATATGAATTTCAGAAAAGGGTAGCAAATTGCAGACTTGTTTTCATCAAGCATAACACTCGACTTGGTAGTGTGGAAAACTTTGGTCTGACGATTTTGCATTGCACAGAAATGTTTAAAAACCAATTGCAAGAGTTGGCTCAAAGAAGCTGCTTCAACCTGCCATCTTATTCATGCATTCGGGAAGGACCAGATCACGCCCCTAGGTTCAAAGCAACTGTAAATTTTAATGGCGAGACTTTTGACAGCCCTTCTTTTCGCTCGACTCTTCGGCAAGCTGAACATGCAGCAGCCGAGGTTGCTTTAGGCACACTTGCTGAGAGAGGCCCTTCTAAAACATTGGCCGCGCGAGTTCTGGTGAGTAAACAAATTCTACTGCTAAACACCTTTCTTTATCTCAAAAGTATTCTGCTCCTGTTTGTGAACCAGCCTTATTCGGAAGCTATCTCAAAAGTATTCTGCTCCTGTCAACCATGTTGAGCTTTGAGCAACTTGTATTTGTAAAAATGTCAATTGTTTTTCCTTCAATTTGTTTTAGTTTTGTTCTTGACAGGACGAGACTGGAGTATACAAGAATTTGCTTCAGGAGACGGCTCACAGAGCTGGATTAAACCTCCCCGTTTACACTACATTTCGGACTGGACAAGGCCAAGTTCCCATTTTCTCTTGCACGGTCGAGCTTGCAGGTATGAGCTTTTCTGGTAAACCTGCTCGGACCAAGAAACTAGCTCAGAAGAATGCTGCAATGGCTGCTTGGTCAGCCTTAAGAACTCGTATGCAATTTTCTTTCTAAGTCCATATTTCTCTAACCTTCATATTATTTTGTTAAGGTTCAAACTAAGTAACGAAACATTTTATTAGTGTCTCAGCAAGATTCATCGTCTTCCCCAAGTTCACCGGAAAATAGAGGTGGCGAAGAACGAGAACAAGTCATCATAGCCCGTGCTCTCTCAAGACTGCAACCATCAAACTTGAAGGAGTCTATCGAAAACAATCAATCTCTCAGACCGCCAAAAATTACTCATTCCTGCTTGGAATCAACAAATTTGCAACGCCAGAATTGTCTACTCTCGAGTTTGTCGCCTGAGATCAATTTATACCAGCTATGGCAGCAAAATTACATCTTACAGCAACAATATTGCCTCTTGGGACTTACACTGTCCCCGCCGATTCCTCCTCCCAGGATTTACCCATTTATGCAATCTTTGCCTCGGCCTTATCACTCTTTTCACTTTCCGATCGTGCAAGAGTCGATGTCAGTCCCTGTTGTACCAAAGCTGTTGGTTTCTTCTCCAGATTTAACTTCAAGTGTCACTATTCAAGAGATACAGGAAGAAAAACCAGATGGGTCGTCTCAACCGAAAAGGCAAGAATCCTCTCAGAAGAATGACCAACAAGAGAATGATGAGGTGCAGAGTAAACCTGGAAATGTTCAACTTCAAAGTAGCCAAGCTGAGCTTCGTCAATGGTCGCCTGCTCATGGAAGCTCGAACTTCAAATCGAAGCCAATTGATTTCCGGTTAGCAACCTCATTTCAGCCTAGTTCTAGTTCCCATGTGGCAAGATCAGATCCGGTTGCGATCAGAAACACGAGTTCCGCTTCTTTGGCCACACTCAGACCTCGAAATACGACAAGTATGGAAGCGCTCACGAGATTAAAACCAGGGCCGTTTTCTCATACCCCAAGATTTGGGTATGAAACTTATAATCGGGTTGGAATGCGTCCGGCTTCTATGGCGCCTCCTGTTCGTGTTAGGTCTGTTGTTCGGGTTTGTTCGGCTCCGCCATTGAGAAAAACACCGAGTTTTAATCAGGAGGGAGAGTCATCAAAGGAAGAAAGAAAGATCTGACTTCTTCCATTCCAGTCAGAGTTATATGAGTTTTCTCTTGCCGTTATTGTGTTCCTGTAAAAACATAACACTCGCTCTTATCTACATATTGATGCCGATGGTTTAAAAAAGAAAAACAATTTATCTTGACTGGTTTTGGGTTAACTGAACCGGACTGAACCCAATTGAAAGTTCTTATTTGAGCAGTAAACCCTAGCTTTCACCAGCAAGCACCAAGAAACCGTATTTTTTTTACTTATTTGGAAATATGATAAACTCGGTCTAATCGGTTTGATTCACTGAAAAACCGATTCGGTCTTTCATCGCTCTTTCGATATCTGAAATTCCCCAAAGGTCCTCAATCAACAAAGCCACAGCTAGCCATCCTTCAATTTATAAAGTTCTCTGAATCCTTAAACCCTAGGCCGTCTCCTTCTTCTTCTTCTTCTTCCCACTCTACTCTCTCTCTCTGCCTGAACGCAGAGGTTTGCTCCGTTCTCGTAGTTAGTTAGTTAGTTATGGTCTCATTTCTTCCTTATCCATTAATGCATTCCCTCTTCTCACTTTCTCGTTTGGTTTTGCCGATTTGTGGTCATTTTCTACTGTATCGTTTTTCTGTTTAGTTGGATTCACTCGTGCTTTACTTGAATAATTCATGGCTTGAATATTTTTTCCTTTGTATGTTTCGACTTACAGCTATTTATATGGCTTTTTTCCGAGAGATGTTAACTGAACACTTGGCGATTTTCTATTTTTTATTTTATTTTATGGACTGGTGAACTGAATGATTTTTGGTATGCGTTATCTTAAATGTTTTTTTTTCTTTCAGAATCCGATCAGAGATTAGACAATGCTTGTTTTGTTTGAAACATCAGCGGGCTTTGCCCTTTTCAAAGTTTTGGATGAAGGAAAGCTCAATAAAGTGGAGGTATATGATCATTTAAGACTTGCATTGGCTGTCTGTCTGTTTAATTTAATCAACTTCTCATCGAATTAATGAAGGTCGAATTTGATGTGTAAAACATGTCTTCTCTCGATTTTCTACTGATGAAATATGTGTCTTTTTTATTTTCTCTCTCATTGACATTTGACAGATTGCCCTTTCCCTTTTCAATGTTAATGGTAATGCAGGATCTATGGAAAGAATTTTCCAGTTCAGAGTCTGCTCGACAGGTTTCTCTTTTTTCCTTCTTTTGCGTGTGTAAGCGCATTGAAGATATCTCAATATATCCTAGAAAATTAGTTTCAAAATTAATTTTTGGGAGTTGATCAGGCTTCCTTCTCCATGCAGTGTCTTTATTTTTGTTTTACTAGTTTGTGTATCTAACTAACTTATGGTTAAATATAATACATTTTATTTAACTTTTTCCAGGTGGTAAAGCTGAAGGCTTTTTCCAAGTTTGAGAATATGTCAGAAGCTCTGGAGGCAACAACCTTGTTGATTGACAGCAAACCCAGCAAAGGTTTGCGGAAGTTTTTGCGTGCTCACTGTGATGGTGAAACCCTAGGCGTAGCTGATTCAAAATTGGGAAACATAATTAAAGAGAAGTTGGTCAGCTGATGATTTCTTTTGTGATATTTTTGCTGCTTTGACTAATGATCTTTATCTGTATGAGTTGGTGAACCTATTTTCTTTCTTGCAGCAAATAGACTGTGTACACAACAATGGTGTTATGGAGATGATAAGAGGCTTAAGAAATCAGTTAAATGAGCTCATATCGGGCCTTGCAGTTCAAGATCTGGCACCAATGAGCCTGGGTTTGTCTCATAGTTTATCAAGATACAAGCTTAAGTTCAGTGCTGATAAGGTATTGCTTGCCAATTAGGATGCTTGTCATAACTCAAGTGTTGGAAGTTACTATTAAATTTCGTCATAAGTGAGTATGAATGCTGACCATATTCTAATGCCCCATTGTTAGGTGGATACAATGATTATTCAGGCCATTGGGTTGCTTGATGATCTCGATAAAGAGCTGAATACCTATGCAATGAGAGTTCGTGAGTGGTATGGTTGGCATTTTCCCGAGCTTGCTAAGATTATACAAGATAACATTCTTTATGCTAAAACAGTGAAGCTGATGGGAAACCGGGATAATGCTGCCAAACTTGATTTCTCGGAAGTAAGTTTCTTAGATTCTACAACTTCTATCCTGCATTCTCTCCTCTGCTACTTCTTTTACTTCCATTCTTGTGAACCACGCATCATGCCATTCATTTTTTTAATCGATAAAAGTGCACTTGTCTCTTATTTGTTGTTGGTAATATGCGGACTTTCTCTGATCCTGTTTGGTTGTTCCTCCCAATAGATTTCTTAAAGTATTTGGTAATCGCTCTTCAAGTAAACACTTCATGTTTGTAAGGTTCAATGACTTATATTTTTGTTGGTCTCCTTGTAGTTTGGTGGTTTTCTGGGCCACCTCCTCGTTATACTTTACCTTTATTTTCTCCTGTGTAACTTGTTTCCAAATAAGCTCTCCTACCTGTTTATCTTTAAAGAAGGACAGAAATTAAAATCTTCCAATAAAAATAAAGGTTTAGAATGATAGGGTTTATAACTAATTTATTTTACTTGTATTTTAACAATTAGATATTACCAGAAGAAGTTGAGACAGCCTTGAAGGAGGCATGCATGATATCCATGGGAACTGAAGTTAGTGACCTTGATTTAACAAACATCAGGGAACTATGTGACCAAGTTTTGTCTCTATCTGAGTACAGAACCCAGTTATATGATTATTTGAAGAACCGAATGAATACCATTGCACCTAATTTGACTGCCCTTGTTGGAGAGCTTGTGGGTGCTCGCCTCATTGCCCATGGGGGTAGTTTATTGAATCTTGCTAAGCAGCCAGGTAGCACAGTGCAGATTCTTGGAGCTGAAAAAGCTCTCTTTAGGGCCTTGAAAACAAAACATGCAACTCCCAAGTATGGTCTTATTTACCATGCATCCTTAATTGGTCAAGCAGCCCCAAAGCTTAAAGGAAAAATTTCTCGTTCACTTGCTGCAAAAACTGCATTGGCTATTAGATGTGATGCTCTTGGAGATTGTGAAGATAATTCCATGGGGCTTGAGAATCGAGCTAAGGTACTTTCAGTAAATTGGCCTCTTCTCGATTTTCCTTAAAAATTGTTTGTAATACATGCTAAAAGTGGTGTTTGGGCAGCTTGAAGCACGATTAAGAAATCTTGAAGGCAGAGAATTAGGTCACTCTGCTGGGTCAGCCAAAGGTAAACCAAAGATAGAAGCCTATGATAAAGATCGAAAGAAGGGAGCTGGGGCAATGATAACTGCGGCCAAGGTCGATCACTGTTTGCTAGTTTTGGTGCTTATGCTAGTATCTCTAAGGATCTTATTGGATAAAATTTTGGTTAGTTTTTGTTAAAAAAACCAGAAGATTTGTCTAAAACCTATGAACAAACAGGTTGTTCAAAAAATGTTTTATGTAGTGGTTAAAGGGAGGCATTATTTTATTGGAAAAGATTGTATTTACAAAAACTTTTTGCCATATTTTTGAAAATGATTTCATTCCAAGTTTAGTAGGAACTGTTTTGAAATGCACTAATCTTTCCGTGTCTGTTGTAGACGTATAATCCAGCATCAGATTCTATTCTCGGACAAACAGCCAAAGCTACTGAAAATGAGGAAGTGATGATTCAGAAGAAGAGAAAGACTGGTGAAGGCGAAGAAGCCGAAGAGGAGGCTCCTGCTAAACTCAAAAAGGAGAAGAAAGAGAAGAAAAAGAAGAAGGTTACTGAGGAGGAAGACGAGGAAGCAGTTGAATTAAAAAGTGAGGAGGTGGAGAACAAGGAAAAGAAGAAGAAGAAGAAAAGACATTCTGCAGAGATCGAGTTGGAAGCTGACAATGCAAATGTCGACGAAGAGAAGAAGACAAAGAGGAAGAGGCAGACTCTTCAAGTAGAAGAAGAAACAGAAGCGCCAAGCAAAAAGAAAGACAAAAAGAAGAAGAAAAGAGAGGTTTGAGTTGGGGGGAAGCTGAAAGCTTAGAATCAAACCCCCCCAACATTTTTGTTTTAACTTTGGCAATAGACATCTTCTTGTTCTTCTTCTGTAAAAAGAAAAAAACAAAGAAAAAGAGAGAGAAAAACTGGTTCTCACTGGATTTTGTACCTGTTTCTGCCATTATTGTTCTTATTCTTAATTTATCTACCTTTCCTAGAATTGGCTCTTCAAAAAGTAGCACGTGTTTGTGGGTTTTCTTCTTCAGGTATTATTCATTCTTGTATTGCTGAATACTTTCTGATTTTTCTTTCTCGTAGTGATGTTGATTTCATGGGCTTTAAACTAGATTTTCCTCACTCTAATTTGTTTTTTGAAAAACTAACAAGAGAAATAATGCAGGGACAAGCAAATCTCCAATTATAGGAAAGGAAGAAGTCAAACTATGTTGTTACCTGTTTTTGGTATAAAAATTAATTATTATTATTATTATTATTATTATTTTTTTTTGCAGTAGATGAGTTGTTTTTTCGCAACAGATCTGTACATGAAATAGTTATACTCAATGACTTATTTTTCGTAACGGAAGACAATTATCCGTTGTGGAAATGATATTTTCTACAACGAAAACGTGTCTTCTGCTATAAAAAATAAGTTTTATTCCAAGAACTAGCTTTAACAAACTAATTGAGACGTCGTGCTTGAAGTTCATGTTGAGGTTGTGTTTTAGGTTGAGATCTTGCTTTATCCTTGGGTTGTGCTGAGAAAACAAAAATTTCACAACAGAAGACAAGTATTCGCTGCGAAAAATATCATGTCTGCTGTCGATATTAGATAAATTATTTTTTAAATTTTGAAATTTTAACAAAAAATTTAGCTTATAATTAGACTTAATAATTCATAATTTATTTTATTAATTTTTTTAATAAATATATAAAATAAAGTGTCTATTTAAGTTTATTAACTAGCTTTAAAGTAATTATTTTTCCACCACACCTGAAATTTTCAAGAATATTTTATTTTTCTAATTTTCTCAGCTTCTTATTATTTAATTTTGTTATGTTATATAGATAACATTTAATCATATATATTTACACAAAAGCTTAGTGAACGTCTTACAAGTCACTCTTCTGGGTTTGGCAGAAACTCGTTCCCCAAAAAACTCTAGCTTGCACTCTCTTCCATACCCGCTCTCTCTTTCCCCTTCTCTCTCCCGCGGTCGTGAAAGCTTCTGAAAACTTTCTTAGGAAGAACAAGAAGATCGCATCCTAGTGGGTAATGGACGAGAGTAGTAGCATCAGTACTGCTAACAATGTGGCGACAGCCATCGTCGCTGCCCTAGACTGGAGTTCTACTCCCGACGATCGCAAAACGGCTGCCACCTATTTAGAATCTGTAATAGTTCTTTTTTTTTTTCGGGATCGTCGGACATGCGGCACTTGATTATATTTGTATTTGTAGTCTGGAAGTGATGATCGCCGGAACTGTGAGGCATTCCTGTGATTTTAGGTCTAGTAGTTGATTAGCTGAGGGTGGTTCATAATTTGTTTAAGTTTGGGACTGCAATCAACTCATTGGTGATTGTCTTTTGAGGTTCGAATAATAATAGTATCATAAAAACATTTACAGAGTTTGCAGCCATTTGCAGTGATTAAATAATCAAACATCTGAAACACACCCATTCAGGGTCGGTAGAGACGATTATCACATCGCAAGTAGGAGAAGCGCATATTTTTTCCTGATTTTGGTTTTGTGAGTGGTACAAAATCGCACAATAACTTTGTGGAGTTTCCCTATAGTAAGTGGTAAAGGATGGGACTTTTGTGCTTGTCTTGTTTTCCCTATAGTAAGTGGTACAAAATCGCACAATCAGCCATTCTTGGACAATCAAGCATGAAGTTTTTGCAGAGATATTAGTCTTTCAAAGTAGGATTTGTTTTTGTAGATATTAAATTTTATCCCTGCTCGTAAGAATATAAGGATATTTGTTAAGTTGGTGGAGTTTCCCTATAGTAAGTGGTGAAGGTTGAGACTTTGTCTATGCTTGTCTTGTTTCATTTGTTCCGGATTAATCTAACAAATTTGAACAAGTGACTATAAGATTATAGCTTTTAAGAAACAGTTTAGATGACAGCATTGTAGTATATTGGCTAACTTACTCTTTCCTTTTCAGATTAAAAATGGCGATACAAGGTTTTTGGCCAATGTATCCCTTATCTTAGCCAGAAAAGATTGGTCTTCAGAAATTAGATTGCATTCATTGAAAATGCTACAGGTTTTGATCCTACTTCGCATTTCTTTAGTTTTTCAGGGTAGTTCGAAAAATGACCTTTTTGCCCTCATAATTTATATTACTTGTGCTGATAAAGATCTTTATCTGTTGAGCTTCATAAGTTCTTATTTAAGCATATTTTTTTCTCTTATTGATTTTATATCCATTTTGTGGTGGTTAGCCAGATACATTTGTATTTTTTCTTTCTAAATAGTACTGGTTTGTATTTTATTAAGATTAACACTATGTAACTCTGATGGAAACTTCTATATCTTACTGCAGCACTTGGTCCGGTTGCGATGGGAGGAGCTAAATCCTACTGAACGTACAAACTTTACCAAAGTTGCTTTTGATTTGATGTATGAGATTGCAAAGCCTTGTGAGGAATGGGCTTTGAAGAGCCAGACAGCTGCCCTTGTTGCTGAGGTTTATACTACGTTATAACATATTTGTATCATCATTAGCAGTTTGAACGAGAGCATCTCTACAAATTAGGACTAGCATTTGCAAAAGTATTAGGCATGTAAAGAAATTTGCACAGTGGTCTATTCAATTAATGTTTGGATAACTATTTGTTAAACTGAACCAAATAATCATTAGAAATACAACTATTTTTTTTGCCAATGGCTTTATGATAGAAACGTATTGGGAATGCCTCCACAAATATTCATGCAGAAAGTGTATAAATTTTGCTCTTGAGGAGCTAATCCTTTGCTCAACTGAATACATGTACTTGTCTTCCTTGGGTTTTTCAAATATGTAATGTCATTCCAAAATTAAATAGTTTGTTAGATAACTATCACTTGGTAAATTATAAACCATACTTAGTTTGTTGCTTTGCAGATTGTTAGAAGAGAAGGACTAAACCTTTGGCAAGAATTGCTACCATCTTTAGTCTCTCTTTCTAGCAAGGGTCCTATTCAAGTAATATGATCATATTCTACTTGCAGGCCTTTTTCAAAATAAATGAGTCATGCAAATTCTTTATTTATTTTTTATTATATTAGGCAGAGTTGGTGTCAATGATGCTGAGGTGGCTTCCTGAAGATATCACCGTTCACAATGAAGATTTAGAAGGTTTGACAACTTATTTACGTACCTACGCATTCAGAAGGTGGTAGGGCAGTGTTTGCATTTTAATCCTTTTCATCTGTGTTTGCATCACTTTTTTCTCTTACAATGTTTCTCATATTTTTCAGGTGATAGGCGTAGGCTCTTGTTGCGGGGGCTTGCTCAATCCTTGCCTGAAATTTTGCCTTTGTTATATGCTGTATATCTTCATCTTTCTGAACTTCAAAGTTACTTCTTTAAAGTCCGAACATAACATCTCCTTTAATGGGGCAGTTGTTAGAGACGCATTTTGGAGCTGCATTGAATGAAGCGGGCAAACAGCAGCTGGAAATTGCAAAACAACATGCAGCATCAGTTATAGCCACTTTAAATGCTGTTAATGCATATGCTGAATGGGCTCCTTTGCCTGATCTTGCGCAATATGGTATAATTAATGGGTATGATGTCTTTTCCATTGCTTAGGGCTAAGTTTGTTCTCATGGTGAAACCATAGTTATTGGTTGGTTGCCTAATCACAAAACATCTCTCTTTCTCTCTCTTTGCCTTGTAGGTGTGGTTTCTTACTCTCTTCTCCTGATTTTCGTCTTCATGCGTGTGAGTTTTTCAAATTAGTCTCTTCAAGGTATGCATTACATTTTGCCCATTTTCATCATTGCAAACTGTCAAAAATTTGCTTTCTGTGCTGCTTAAGACAATTCCATGATTTCTATTTCGTTATGAATTTTTGCTCGCAGGAAGAGACCTGGTGATGCTTCTATAGCCGAGTTTGATTCTGCAATAAGAAATATCTTTCAGATTTTGATGAATGTCGCTAGAGATTTTTTGTGCAAACCGGTTTCTATTTCAGGTCCGATCGATGAAAGTGAAGTCGAGTTTGCAGAGTATACATGTGAAAGTCTAGTGTCTTTGGGAATTTATAATTTACAATGTATATCTGGAGATAGCACAATGCTGACCCTTTATTTGCATCAGGTAAATTTTTATATTCAAAATTTCATGTGATTGGAGCATCATCTCATGCTAGGATGTATAGATTTACTTCAACTTAGACTAATTTTATCTAAGATGACCCAAAATATTTATAAAAAAGGCTTAGATTATGACCATCTCTTGTGTTTTAGGTCTGAGCTCTGGAACTCCCCATTGGTGGTTTGGTCAAAAGTCATGCATGGATCTTTTAGTTTTTTGGACTTTTTTTCTTTTCATTACAAGTTGTTCTTATAAGCCACCTAGACAGAAGACCACATGTGGGGCACGCAAGTGAATTAGAATTTATATAGGATTTTAAATTATGTGAATAATGGTAAGTTAGTTACAAGAGAAAAGGGGGAGGGAAATAAAATGAACTGAGGGGAGATTACGGAGAGTAAGGAGAACCATAATAGAATTGGATGGAAAATTAACACTCTAGAAGTTGATGCAATTTTCTAATTGGGATACCTATCAAATTGGCATTAGAGTGGTGAATTCTGATTGCTCTGATAAAAATCGATGTAAGGGTAGAGCTTATGGGGAAAAGATTGGAAGTTGTTAAGCATGATTTTCATCGTTTACCTGGGATAGAAGGATCAATCATGCTGGTGACTCAGAACATACCCAAGATCTTGCTGTTGTTGAAGAAACATAAAGCATAATGGGTTCAGTGTTTGGAAAATCCAACACATAGAAAATCAGCTTGAACTCAAACGAATCATCAAAAGAGGGTTCTACTATGACTAGAGGAGTGCTAAAAACTACCTCTGATGTATTTTCTGTTACACTGAAGGAAGTGGGCTGTGGGCCGAGGGAGCGAAGACTGTGAAATGCCCCATGCATTTTTTTTGTCACTAGCTCTGGCAAGTATTGAGGTGGCAACAATTGGAGATGCCAATATTCAATTATGACAATCTAGATGGATGGCTCTTTAGAGCTGAACAATACTTTGATGTGAACCGACTTCTCGACAAATAAGTTACTAGAGGAAGCCATCATGTCCTGTCATGGTTCAAATTGGTGGAATTGTGAATTGGAGCGATTTCAAAAGGCAAGCTTTCCTGAGTTTTGGACTTGCTTAGGATCGTAGCCAACATGAAAATTTCTGGCAATACAAAAAAAGAGAAAGAAAAATCAGTATTGACTAATTTTCAGGTGGAATTTGCTGTTTGAAACCTTAGCTGCCCCATTGACAATATTGCTAGAAGATCGGGTCAAAGTGAGGATATCTTGAGTGCCACCTTGAGGACAAGGTGAATGTTTATCCGGGGGTAATGATAAGCCACCAGCAAGAAGACCACATGTGGGATTCCCTGAGAAGAGAAGAAATACGTGGATTAAAATTTTTGTTAGGTTTTTAGATTATTCAAATGATAAGTTAGAAGTTAGAAGTGAGAAGATGGGGTAATAAAATGAATTGGGGAGATTACAGACTACACAGAGTATAATGATGAGTTAGTCAGAAGAGAGAAGAGGAGGGAAATAAAATGAATTGGGGAGATTATTCGAAGAATGATAAGTTAGCACTCTCAAAATTGGTATAATTCGGATATCAATTAGTTCTCATCAAGAAATAAAATAAATTTCATTTACTGTTCAAAAAAATCAGTTACATGAACTAAGTTGAGATCCTAGTTGACTTTGGTATGTGATTTAGTCAAGCAAGTTTAAATGTGGGATTGTAGTCTTAAGAAAAATTTTACGTCCTGGAAGTTTTATTTTTAATTTTATTTTTGATGAATCTAAGGTTCAAAGTCCTAATCTTTCAATGCAATTGTCTTTTATGAATGACATCTCTTTTAAGCTCTTGATTGCAATCTGTTGAAAGCTTAATCCAATTTAAACTCTGAACCCTGTTTTGGACATTTGCCTTCTGAGTCATTTTGAGCTTATGGTAAAATTTTTACTCAGAATTTTCGCTGAATCTACCTCTGAACTGTATGAATATTACAAGTACCTTTGAACCCTCTATCATGCTTGTTTCCAGTATGCATTTTTTTCTTTTTAAAGTGTGATGGTCATACATTAGTACTATCGTGAGTGATAAATGGAGAGGTATCAAATTTGACGTTTTGTTACCTCTTATTTCTCTCTCCTCACAGATGCTGGGGTTTTACAGACATTTGAAATTCGCCCTTCATTTTCAATCCCTTATTTTTTGGCTGGTATGTTGAAAAACTTAAATGTTTTTGTTACATACAGGTGTTCATTGTTATACTTTCTTTTCTCATGTAGTTCTCTCCTGAAAATATTTTTGTTTGTGTAGGCAGTAACGAGGGACATGATGTCAAAGCCAAAGGCTGCTGCCCATTCTGTTGGAGATGGTTCAGCATCTTCTTCTTATGATCTGGTAGCTAGTGTTGGAACAGTTGATAATGACAAGAAAAAGATCTCGAGTTTTGTGAATGATGATATATGCTCTGAAATATTAGAAATATCTTTCCAACGTGTGATAAAGAAAGAAAAGGTCTCTCCAGGAACAGCATCTTCTTTAGGGTTACTGGAGTTGTGGAGTGATGATTTTGATGGCAAAGGTGATTTCAGCCAATATCGCTCAAAGCTGGTATGTCATGCATTGATATCATCCCAGATAACCCTAATTACTGAGAATTATGCATTCTCATTTTAGTTGGTAATATTCTCCTGGAGAATGAAAAATTATTGGTGTTTCATGTTAGATATAGGTGGGTTTTGGCATCATAATTATTTAATTTCTACATTTTATCATAGACGTGTTTAATCAGCTGTCTTAGATGATAAATATGTTCTCCAGTGCATGTAGGGCTATTCTCTTATAGCTTATAAGAACCTTAGTATTGCTCTTTTTAGCCAAAAGTCGTGATCTGTTGTTTTGGAGTATTTTTCCTGATTACTTTTTCTTGATGCAGCTAGAATTGATCAGGATTATTGCATCTCACAAGCCTCTTATTGTCAGTGGTAAAGTTTCTGAAAGAATCATCATAGTTATAAACAACCTCTTACTTTCGTCAATGCCTGCTCAGGTATGAATGTAAACATTAAGTTAGTTTTCAAGCTCTTCACTAGCCCTTGATGCTCTTCTTAGTCAGGATTTTTTCTGACACTAAGAGCATGCTTTATTAAAATCTAGGACTTGGCTGTAATGGAGAGCATGCAATTACCCCTAGAAAATGTTGTAAGTGGCATTTTTGATAGATATAATGACTTTGGTGGGGGCAATTCTGAAGTTCAACTTGCATTGCGTACAACATTTCAAGGTTTCTTATATTTATATTATTTAAATTTTCAATTTTTTTAAATTTTTATGGATGTCACAAAGATTGATTGTTTATTTCAAGGTTTACTACATCACCTTCTTTCTTTAAAATGGAGTGAGCCAGCATTTGTGGTGGTACTTGGACATTATTTTGATGCTTTAGGCTCTTTTCTAAAGTATTCTCCTGAGGCAGTTGGTAGTGTCATCAATAAATTATTCGAGCTTCTAACTTCACTTCCTCTAATTACCAAGGTCTTTTGTTGTTTTTTGGTTTTTTGCTTCATTCATTTACTATTCTTTGCGCCTTTTGAAAAGAATTGAATGGTTATGTAGCTAATTCTTTTTGGCAGGATCCTTCTACAAATACTGCAAGACAGGCAAGGTTACAAATTTGTACATCCTTCATACGGATAGCCAAGTCTGCTGATAGAAGTATTTTTCCTCACATGAAGGTTCCTCTTCTTTCTCTCATCTTCAATTACGCACTACATATTCTCCATGTGTACATATGTTCTTATTTTTCATTTTAGTTACCGTGGGAGTTGTTGATGCAACATATTTTCTACCTTGATACAACCATTATGTAATCACTTGCAACTAGAATATAATCACTTGAAAATTTTTAAAATGCTAAATTTGTTCTTTATTCCATAACTAATGGCATTTCCTAGTGTAGAATTTAATACCCTTTTTATTCACATAGTTCCATCCTTTTGTAGGGGATAGCTGATACCATGGCTTATTTGCAAAGAGATGGTCATCTACTTCGTAGTGAGCATAATCTTTTAGGTGAAGCATTCCTAGTCATGGCTTCATCTGCTGGGTAATATAAGCATTCTTTAAAGCTGCGAAGTTTTTTTAGCATAGATTTGTTTCAAGCAATTTTTATGGTTCTATTGAAATCGATTTTTACTCATCAATAAACTAAGAAATTAAACCGTAGAGATGCTTTCCTACTTACCAAAAATTAGTTGCTAATTTTTATTGAAAATTGTGAACCTGATAGAGGTGAGAAAAACATTTCACAGTAGATCTGACGAGGGTGGGAACAATGTTTTTCTTTATAGGAAACTCAACTATTAGATAAAAGAGAGTCCAAGGAGAGTATAGGTTATTCTCCCTAAGTACGACATTCAAAATGATTAAAATTAACACTAGTAGATATCTATGTCTATCTACTTGGTTATGATCTTAGAAAAAAGATGTGATCATGGAAAATATTGTTGATATTGAGAATTTTCTTGTCTTTCTCTTCTGATATCTCGTTCATACTTTTAGTTTCTGAACTTGGTGCAGTATTCAACAGCAACAAGAAGTTTTAGCCTGGTTGCTTGAACCTCTTAGTCAACAATGGATGCAGCTTGAATGGCAAAATAATTATTTTTCTGAACCACTTGGACTCGTTAAGTTATGTTCTGAGACATCAACAATGTGGTCAATTTTCCACACTGTGACATTCTTTGAGAGAGCACTTAAGAGAAGTGGAATAAGAAAGACACATTTGAATTCGCAAAACAGAGCAACTGCAAGTTCGCTGCATCCAATGGCTGCTCATCTATCATGGATGTTGCCTCCCCTTCTAAAGGTATCAATGCGCACATTTCTTGTCTTTGAATACGTACCTTTTATTCCCTATCAAGCTGCAGTTCTTATAACCACTAGTTCATGTACTTATATGCAGTTACTTCGAGCTCTACATTCACTGTGGTCACCCTCTGTAACTCAGGCATTACCTGTAGAGATGAAAGCTGCAATGGCTATGAGTGATATTGAGCGATACAATCTTCTTGGGGAAGGTTATCATAAATTATCCAAAGGAGCAATGACTAACCCAGATGGATCTCATGTTGACACGGTCAAGGAAGAAAATGCAGAGTCTAAGGAGACAGACATACGAAATTGGTTGAAAGGCATCAGAGACAGTGGGTAAGTATTACAGTTTCTGTATTCTTGATGGATTATATGCGGACCTTATTCCTTATTTAGAACGTTATTTCCTCCAGTACCCTTTTAACATGTGCAAATGCCCCAAAATGCTCAAATTGCATCAACACTGTAAAACTCTCCTTAATAGATAGATATTTACTAAAATAAATAATTTAAACTTAGAAAAATAAAACAAGATTTTTTTTTGTACAAATGAAACTTATATGCTAGAAAAAATGATGATTTATCTTATTTGAATCAAAATTCAATGCTGACTTGTTAGGCACCCTTTGATTCAATAGAAAAAATAGGCTCTTCAAAAGGGCAGACTCTTCGGGAAGTCTGTTAGTTATGCTCTTACAATATATTTTCTAAAATATGAATAATTTTCTTATGAATCCTTTCCTTGGCTTTTTCCCATTCCCCTTTTAATGCACAAACTCAGCCTCAACAGTGGGCTGCTGAATGTAGGTCCAGGTTGGGCCCGACCGGCCTTGATTGGTTGGCCCAATTTTTGGGCCAGGGCTGCGGGTGCTCATGTAAAAAAAAAAAACAATTGGCCTGCATGCCAGCTGATGGTCCTGAGCACAAACTAACCCTACAACAAATCTTTTAGATTGTTCTCCCAATTACAAGTAACACTAACTCCCTCCCCCATGCTCTTCACTTATCATATCACCATCTTGCTTCCTCCTAGAGTAGGTGAACATCAAAGGAGGCCCATCATATGCATACTGTGAAGAATTTACACATGTGCTAAGCAGAGAAGGAGGAGGTCCAGGTTGGTAGGGGAAAGAAAGAAGAGAAGGAAGAAAAAATTTGAAAATAAAAATTAAATACAAGTTTTAACCCATAATATAATTATAAATAAATAAAAAATGGTATTTTAGTCAATATAAATATGATTTTATTTTACTTAATGAAGTTCATAAAATAGTATTTGGTAAAATACTATGTAGGTTAAAAGTCCAATTTACTTGACATTTCTTTCAAATTTGACTCTTTCTAATTAATGATTAACTCAAAATTAAAGATTTAATTTATAATTGTCCGATTATTAGTCAAGTCCTCAAAATAAACCAAAATTAAATAACAAAAATGAAACATAATGTTTTGTAGTAATTTAATGGTGAATAGTTTATATTGTAGAAAGACAATTGTGGTAATTTAATTTTTGGATGTTACAGACATTGCCTTTTATCCCCATTCATTTATGACCATTTTTATTTTTGGATTATTAGTCAAGTCCTCAAAATAAACCAAAATTAAATAACAAAAATGAAACATAATGTTTTGTAGTAATTTAATGGCGAATAGTTTATATTGTAGAAAGACAATTGTGGTAATTTAATTTTTGGATTTTACAGACATTGCCTTTTATCCCCATTCATTTACGACCATATTTATTTGCAATTTAATAACAAGCTAAATCTTTAGTTTTATCTTGCATGTATAAAGGGGTAGTACTCTATTTTGCTATGGTATGAGAAGAGATGAGTGGACATATATTAAACATAAAGTTAAGATTTAGCTGACTTCACAATGGGGAAAACATTTTCTGAGAATTTTATGGTTTTATTCGCCTAGGATCAGAATTATATCTATATACTTAAATGAAAATATAGATGCTTCATTAAATTCTTGACAAGTTTTAGTTTAAAAAAGTTCTCTAATTTCAAATTTTGCTACCGGCTAATGTATTAGCAACAGTACTTTCTTCTTGTAGAGACCAACAAAGAAAAGTTAAGCCATTCTTTCATAATTTTCTGATCACATTGTGTTGCAATGCAACTTCTGCTTTATTTTATAGACGAAATCTCCTAAAAAGTGTCTAGGCTCTGAATGATATTTGAATAATTTTTTTAAGTTTTTCGTATATGAGGTGTGGAGAAAGGAGGAAGGTGGCCAAGTTAGTTCGGTTCGACACTTTTTGGTGTCTGTGGAGTAAGATATATAGGATATTTTCATGGCAATGGCTTTGATTTTGAGGCACTAAAATTCTGCCTTTGTAATACAATTTTTGTAGGAGAGGCTAGTCGATGATGGCATATCTGCCAATGTTTTGAGGAGTTGAGATTTTTTGTAGCACTCTGTTCTATGTACATTTTTGTGCATTAATACTCAATTTACTTCACCGATGAAAAATAGGCATTTCAAATATATAATTATTTTATCGTAGTTTTATATATATATTTATAAGAAATAATGGGCATTAAGAAGAAGTTTGAAGAGAAGAGAGAGGAAGAACCCTATAAAATAAATATATGGAAACACTTAAGAGTACAACTATTTCCTTTAGTCAGAGAGAACTAAAATAAATGGATAAATCTTAAAGAATTTAGAATTATAAGACCATTTAGCAATAGTGTAGTTTTATATTTCTTTACTTGCAGGGAACATGTAAAATGCTTATTTTGAATGCAAGGCATTCTTGCTGGAAGAGTTTTCATCTGATGAACAAAGTAATTGTATAAAAAATCTTTTACATTTTTAACTTTTGTCCGGCAACAACTCTATTTTTGTCTCTTCTTGGTGTTTTATATTTTCATTCAAAAACAACTGCTGTTTGGGATTGTTTGTCATCTTTTCCATGATTGGATAGTCTTCCAAGTACTTTTTTAGTATATTCTTTTGCACTTCTTTACTTATTGTTCTGTATCAATACAATTTGTAAACCTTTTTCACAGGTACATGGTCCTGGGCTTGTCCGCTACAATTGGGGAATCATTTTTCAAATGTATGGATAGTGATTCGGTTGCTGTTTCCCTAGTGGAGAATCTACATGCAATGGAGTTCAGGCATTTGAAGCAACTTGTTCATTCCGTTTTGGTCCCTTTGATAAAATTTTGCCCTCCAGATTTGTGGGAAGTCTGGCTGGAAAAGATCCTGTACCCGTTGTTTTCATATTCTCAGCACACTCTAAGTGCTTCGTGGAACAATCTCCTACACGAAGGAAGAGCGAAGGTTCCAGATATGCTAGGAATCCTTGTTGGGTCCGACTTGAAAGCTGAAGTAATGGAAGAGAAGCTGCTTCGAGACGTAACTCGTGAGGTGTGTTCCCTCCTTTCTGTCATTGCTTCACCTCCTCTCAACACTGGTCTGCCTTCTTTAGAGCCATCTGGGCATGCCAATCGTGTGGACTTATCATCTCTCAAGGACTTGAATGCATTCGTATCAAGCTCTATGGTTGGGTATGTGCAGTTTTATCTACAAACGAAATGTGCAATTTAATCTACAAACGAAAGTGTTTTGACATTCCTGTGATTATTTTTTATTCATTTGATGTTGCAGATTTCTACTGATGCATAAAAGTCTAGCCATTCCAGCATTGCAGATATGTTTGGAGACGTTAACATGGACAGATGGGGAGGCGACAACAAAAATCTCTTCCTTCTGTACTGCTATCGTTCTTCTTGCTATATCAACAAAAAATATGGAGCTTCAGGAGTTTGTTTCCAAGGATTTATTTTCAGCTGTTATCCGAGGATTGGCCCTTGAATCAAATGTTTTCATCAGTGCTGATCTGGTAGGTCTCTGTCGTGATATATTTGTGTATCTATGTGATCGAAGCACAGCTCCTAGACAGGTTAGATGCAATACTCTATGAACTATGAATATTTCTTATGTTTGCATAACCTTTTAACTGTTAAAAGTACATAAAACAATTATTAACAGAAGGATTTTAATTTTCAGGTTTTGCTCTCACTCCCTTGTATCACACCTCATGATTTAATTGCGTTTGAGGAGTCGTTGATGAAGACTGCTAGTCCTAAAGAACAAAAGCAGCATGTAAAGAGTTTGCTAATGTCAGCATCAGGAAACCAGTTAAAGGCACTTGCTGCTCAGAAGAACCTGAATGTCATAACAAATGTATCAAGTAAGCATTCTGAAATTTGGTTTAGAGGCATAAGGGGCCTCCAAGTTATTAGTAGTCTAAACATAATTATAGAATCAAACTCATTAATTTTGGCATCGTTTCCAAATGTTTTCATTAAAGTTCTTAAGTACATCAAATTATTTTATGGGTGAGAGGGAGGTGGGTTGATTGAAGTACCATTCTAATTTCAGCTTCTTTCCTGGCATTACTTAGAACATGTACCATGTGGCTTATTTTTTCAACTTATTTGAATTATCTGTTGTTTAACTGAAATACTCTTCTTTTTAATCGCCTTGAGATGATATGAAGACGTGAATATTGTCTCAACCCAGTTAGAAATAGTGTTATCTTTGTCAGATTCAGGATTTGTGTTCAGAATCTGTCTTTTAGTGGAAATGTTAATGCAACTAATTACTTTATAGAGAGCTACCTTGAATAGTAGTTTAAATTCATACTTTTGATGGTCAATCAAACGCCATATACATTTTTCAATGAAAGTTTCGGTCCAAATTTAATTGACAAGGGTAATTTCCTTGCAAGCTTAATAGTTTTTTGTGCTGTTGTGTTGTTTTTGGTTGCATTCTGTCTTATATACCGCAATTTACTCGAAAAGAGCTTGCTTAATTGATCTGTGTTTTCAGCCAAGATGAGGAACTCTACCCATACTCAAGAAAACAGAGTGGATGACGGGGACACTGTAGGGTTGGCATCCATTTTATGATCAGTCTGAGCCAATTTTGCTTGAAGATGTGCTGCTGTACAGAAACGAGAGGTTGACAGAAATCCTGCGCAATGGTGAATCTTTTTTTTTCGTTTTGCCGTTTGTTGTATATTTATCACATCCTTTGTTAGTGTATATGCTTTCTTCATCTGATTTAAATCTTAGTTTTCGACTGTTTTTAAGATTTAGAATGACTGTACGAACGAGTTGATTATTAACAAGGCAAAATAGAAGAAAATGCAAAGCATTATAGCTACTTCACATTTGTACCTATGTAATCAATCAAGAAAATGTCTTTTATTGATCCATAAATAACCACAATTCAATTTGGCATAAGGATGACTCATAATGTAATCTAACTTACATATGGTTTGTGCACATACTAGTCACAATGAGACTCAAAATGCACTAATCCTGGGCAATTTTCAAGTTGGAGTTGATCCGAGAACATTGGATTAATGATTCAATCATTGATCTTCTTCTTCTTCTTCTTCTTCCTCCGATGCCACTCTCAACCACTGCATATAAGATGAAGAAATTGAGTATTACTGAGTGTGAACACAAGGCGCCATTTAAACCAGTCTTCTCAACTATTTGCACTTGGCCAATTGCAATATATTTGTGTTTTGAAAGATTGAAAGGACAGTGATGGCATATTTACTTCTATAAATTTCTCTGATTGCTTGACGAAAATTGTATCCGACTCCTCTGCGTCCTTTTTCTCGTCTGCCCACCGTAAAATGGCCTCCTCTTGAATTATTTCTTGGTCGTACAAATGACACAACAGCTACGCCAAATATAATCATCAATTGTTATTACCTAGTATTCCAACACAAACAGTTCATTCCCTCAAGCGAAACATACCTTGGCAAAGTATGGACTAAATTCCTTGGCAGATTCCACACACATCTCTTCAAATTTCAAAATTACTTCCATCTGCAGATTACCCAAAATACTGTTTTTAAGCTTCATTTCTGCAGCACTAAGCAGCAAGTGTGGCCAAAATATTCACTCAAGTGGATGGAAGAGGATGCATCAAATAGGTAGCACAGAAATTTCATCGAAAGAGTTGAATTTTGTCACCAAATTTCCAAACTTGAGTCAATAGAAAGTATTTCGACCGAGAGGACAAGATAATATGTGAACACCCCAAAAAAAAAACAAAGCAAAATTTACAATTGTGATTGAAGTGACAATATATTATACCTCCTCATCCAAGTCAGTAAGGTAAGACTTGAGAAGCTTTTTCCATTTGGTAATAGTACTTGTAGCATTTTGCAACAATTCATCTGCAAATCATATAGTTAGAATGACCATCACAGATAGAACTTACTAGCCATCACTGAGAGAACTTACTAGCAGAACTATGTGGTGTTTCTAGGGAATATTTTATTAATGAAAAAAATATTGCCCCAGCGCAATCCGCAGCTTCTTTATTATATGATAATCTGCCAAGATGAGAAGTAGACATATCACCTCTCTAAAAATAGCAAACAAAAACAAGTTTATAGTTGTGTATAAAAGATCACCCTTCAATTCTTCAATTTTATCGGCAAATGGAGAGTAAGTGAGTCGTATATGAATCCAAGAAACACCATACCAACAAGAGAATATAAAAATAAAAAAGGGGCAGTAAATCAAACTGCATGAGCCCTGATAGATTCACATTTTATGGAGCTAGTTGTCATCACAGAGACAAAAAATACTTACAACCTCCACGGTTAAGAAAGTATAGCAACTTCAAAAAGTGGACAAGATACAACATCATCAATCATTTCAACATACGTAAAGAAATTTCAAGAGAAATCCTGTACATGCCAAACTACCAGGAGATTTAAAATGGAAGCAGCAAGGTCATCCCTAGAAAACTCAGATGGCCACTTCTAAGATATTTAACCAAAAGTGAATCCATTTGACATACCGTAATGAGTTCACTTCCAAAATTACGTTGTCTACTTTAATATTTTCATGCACAGCCCTTAAGAAAGTTGCTTCAACCTGAAAATAGGGGCATCGGAAAAGCGATTTTAAGTTTCATATGTATCATGCCATTTATATATATTGACTGACAATATAAATGAATTTTAACCTCCTTTTCAAAGTAAGTGGAGTCGTCCTTGGAATCTTCATTATCATCATCTTCAGAATCATTGGATCCGGGTTTCAACTCTCCTGAAAGAGGAAGAAGGCCTCCATCTTGAGCTGACAACTCAAAGTCATCATCTCTGGCTTGCATTGCCTCAGCAACTTTATCCGCAGGAATGGGTGCAACTGAGTGCCTCCACCTTTCCTCAATGTTTCCTTCAAAATCTGACCATATATGTCCAACACCACCAGTACCAAGCTGATATTTAAATTTTTGGTTTACAGTTAATATCATAAATTATTTTTATAAGAATGACACATTAACTATAAGAGCTTCCGTGTTCATTATTTTTTTTAAGTTCATAGCAATTACAGCTTTAATTGAATAAACTGAAGCAATATGCCACAGGTTAGTGAGTTATACTGTTATGAAGGAGCATTCTGAATGAACATGTGAGTTCATGACAATGTTCCTTTCAATTGAGCATATTACTCTGACATATTTATCGGTATATTTCAGAGGGTAATCAAAGAATCTTTCCACAAAAATATCAGATAATACTCAAAGACTAACCTCATGTGTCTGGGAAGTCGATTCCCCATCATACATGTCCGTTGTACCTAGGACTGGTGAATAGAAACAACATAGAAAGAAAATTGGATGTCAAGATAATGTAAACAGTTATGAGCAACTAAAATGATATTCAAAAAAGAATGTGACATTGAAAATAATCTATAAAATTTGTGGCGACTCAGGAGTCCAACCAGTGCCCATCAAAAGATCCAACAGTGCAAAGTACATACAACAATTCCATCATTTATTCATTAAATTTATTGATCTCAATCATTAGGTAACATTGGTCAGGAGGGAAGCCAAAAAGTTAATTGCCGACCAAATAATGTTGGTATCTCGACGACTTTAAAACCCAACCCCTTTCATGGAGTTCCAATCAAAGAATGAAAGATAGGTACAATTGGAAGTAACTGAAAAAAATACCAAGTATAGAAAATGAAGAAATCACGACCAAAAACAACATCCCAGACACAAACTCTGTTTTGTTCTATACTGTTTTCAGATTTCAGTAGTAGCAAAGAGACACAACAGCAAAGAAATGAATGAATATTAATGCTACCATGAATCATAATTTTTTTCCTTGCTTTTCTGATTTGTTATCACTCAACTGTGGTTAATCCAGGTCTTCATTTCATTGGGTTTCTTCACTACTTGATTATCTGTAGCTTTATTTTCTTGTCTAGTAAGTCTTTCTTTAGAAAATAATTAGAAACATTTGTTGAAATCAATTTCAAAGAGTCATGCAAATTCCAAAAGGAAAATAGATAATAATAACCATTACTTTCACTGCTACTATCAGCATATTCCAGCTCCTCATCACTATCTTGCTTGGTTGGTTGCTGAAACAACGACACCTTTGAATATGCAGGGACAACAAATTGTTGACCTATAACAACCTGGAGGACAGAAAATATCATTGAAATAAATCAGTTCAGGATGCTACGTTAAAAAGAAGTGAAGATTTCGCTAAACCACAAACCTAAATATATTCATATTTTTCAAATAGATAGATATATATTAAAGCATACTAAAAACATGGAAGTTGTTCTTTAAATATACATAGAACTATAAAAAATTCCCACATAAAGTGTTAATTCTAACATCATACAAGCTGAATGTTAGACTGGCAAGAACTGAGCAATTTAAGCTTTACAGTCAATGCAACCATGAGATAGGTATAGAAGCGCCCCAACACTCCCAGAAAATGAAACTAAGATTTCCAAATAACATGAGCAGATAAAGTTATCCAAAGCAAAAGTAAAGTTCTAAATACCATGGCCATCAGTATGCATCTAACATAAAGATGATAGAAACAATAAAAGCACCAGACAAGATAAAAAATAAAAAACTGTCAAAAATATAAAATCCTATCACAGCACTCCATTTGCATATCGTGATCAAAAGTCCTTTTGCCACATTGAGCTCTTACAGTAGAAAGGCAAAACATTTTATTGGTGAGGACTTGCCATTCAAACCAACTTTCTTCAAACATTTCTCATTTTAGATGAAATGGTTTTAAAATTAAAAAATTATGCTAAAACTGTTAAACATATGTGTGGATATGTAACCAAGTTAGACGTACTCATACATTGAAAGACAAAACTACACCAGGTTCTAGTTCTGCTCCCAATCTCAGTGTTACTCCATCGCAAACAATTGCATGCCTTAGTTTACAGCTGTCTTCGATAGTAACATTATCCCATATGTAAGAACCTTCTATCAAGACGTTTGATCCAATTTTACACCCTTGTCCAACAACTGAATTTGAAATTTTGGTGTTGCACCCGATTTCAGTATTCTTTCCAATAACAGTAGAAGGACCTATTTGAGCAGAACGAGCTTGCCTAATATCTGAGGGGGGAGAAAATTCATCAGAAAAATTATATAAAAGGGCAAATATCAAAAGATACACTTTTGCCTTACTGAATAATGAAAACCAACATAACGGCATGTTTATGTGAGGTCTGCAGGTTTATTCTTCATTGAGTCACTGCGGTCAATTTGCTTTTTTGTGAGTAATATAGAAAACAATATGTATACAAATTCCACTGGAAAATTCCTTCTCCATCATTTCTCTAATTAAGTCTTTTACTTTCAGTTTTGCGTAAAAAATGTACAATAAAGTGAGGTAAGCTCCAGGACTAAAATCTATCTATGCAAAGAAGAATTCATCTAACCTAAAGCTCTACTACAACAAAAAAGGTTTGTTTGCAATAGCAATACTCGAATAGAGTTGTGCCCATGAACTTAATGAGCATTATCCATTGAAAGATCATGTTCTCGAACACCAAGAATGACATTAAATCATTAAAGTCTCAAATCAATGATATTTATGAAAGATTTGCAGAATTTTTCAGTTGCCTTTTACCTATAAAAGCTTTATGAAAAAGAAAAATACTCATTTCATCCAACTTAATTCAATACTTTAGTTATAGGTTATCACCTGAAGCTCTATACATCCCCTGTCTTTCAAGTTTAGTCGTGGAATTTCCAAAGAATTTAACATCAGGAACAAATGGATATGACCACCTCTGTATAATGTCCTTGCTAATAGCATCATAGCTTCGAAAATTATCAATCCTAGCTGCATAGCTCGAGTGAATATCATGTGTAAAGATCTTGTAACCCATGATCTGAAAGGACGAATATTTCTATTAGTTTTGCAATGGATAAATATGCATTCAATTAGAAGACAACTAATAATATGGAGCTCTTAGATCAGAATGACTAGAATATTTTCAACATCAAATTCCACTTTTCACAAAATAAAAAGTAAAGGGAAAACATTTAAAAACCAGTTATAAAAATCATTAATTACGAAAAAAGATCACATTATAAATTTTAATGGTCCAAAGTCAACCAACCATAGTCTCATTCGTCTCATTTTAACCACCTTTAGTGAGAAATTATTTTAATCAGAACATTTCAGAAGGTTTCCATATTTTCCATCTTATTTTTCAACATGCAAAGTGTAACTGCAAGGCGCATTCTTTCTAGTGATGAAGAATGAAGATGCAACTTCCAATTTAGTCAAACTTAGAATGCCATAGACAACAAATTAATATATTGGGCAGCTACACTCACAAGTAAACATGTTTCCACAAAAGTAGAACTGCAACAAGGAAAAAAAGTAACGTAATATTTCATCATAAAGAACAGCTTGCTAATTGATCGGCAATTTAATTATAGAAAAGATCCACATCAAGGACATACATCATCAACAAGCAATCCTTTGACAAAATGGCGTCGAAGATGTTGATAGTCAAAATTATCTGTGAAAAGACTGAGGACTTCTGGAGAACAAATATCTATATAGCAATCCTGAAAAAAAATTATAAAATAAATTTAGTATATTTCATACTTACGAACCCAAAAGCTTTCTAATTTGAAAACTTAAGTGACAACTTAAACTAAGAAATTTCAAAACATTTCATGTGCCCATATACTGATATGCGATAACAATGTAGGACAGGCTTCATGAAAATGTCTAAGACTAAAAAATGATGCTTACGCTATGTTATTGCTTGCTGTATTATTTTCTATACTAATAATTTGAGTTTCATGTAGTCTGCTCTATCCCGTTTTATTACCTATCGCTCATCATGCCTTTGTAGCGATGCCCAACAAGGTACTCGGTTTGGTAGTTGGAAGGAAAAAGTATAATCCTAGGAAGAAAAACTAAGAGAAAAAGGGTTGCAAGAATGGATTTTTTTTTTTTTTTTGTATTTTGAATATCAACTTTCTGGTTTTAGTATAATTAAGTGACAACCTTTATCAATAATTGCTACAAAAAGAGTGAGAGCTAGAGAACAATAGGAACTGAAAGAATATAAACACCTAAAGAGGGAAACCCATATTTGGCCAATAATTACTTTTAAGTATAAGAATATAATCAAACTACTTCTTAAGCCAAGTGAAAAACAGGTTTTACATCTCAGTTGATTTGTTGGTGGTTGAAGAAAGGAAGTAACTTTAATGTCAAATTCTGTCACCCAAAGATTCAAATGTGTATGCATTTGAACATTTTCGCCCTACTTATCCCTAAACAAATCTTTAAACTATCAATTAAATGCTATAAAGATAAATAATTGTTCTAAAGAAAACATATTTTTGGAGCAGTCAATGTCAAAGGGAAAAAAATAAACCAGAGAGGTTCAAAAAGAGAACCAACCTGTTTTTCATTGTGAAGGGAAATTAAAGGATTATCCATGAGTAATAGCTTGTCAAGATATATGGCCCCTTTTGATTGGTCCGCTCTATCCTCATAATATAGTAATTGCTTAGTGTCAGGATCTATTGCTATAAACAGCTCATCAGTACCAAGACGAGATTGGTGAGTGATAGGAGAGGGCTTCGATTGTTTGATAATCATGGTCATTACTGCATTGCTATCTCTTTTCTTTCTTTCCTTGTGTTCCTGAAGAGCTTGTGAAAGTGACATGTTGCTTATTGTATCTCCTGTGATAAGGATGAAGTCTCCATGTATCTAAAAAGGCAGTAGAAAAATAGAGAACGTTTAATGATTGAGAAATATTTGAAAATACTAATGTAAAAAATTTAACTGAGATTGACAGCAGAGTACAGAAATTTTCTTTGAAACGTGATACAAACATACCACATTCTTTTCATAGATTAAGCGCAGAGCATCTCCAGCACTCACAGAATTGTGCGATTCTATTGTTGTGACCGAGAACTCTGGTTGAGAGAACCATTCAGAATTCTCCAAATAATCAATTACTTGCCTTGAATGAGCACAGCAAAATACAAAAACTTCTTCAACGCCCGCAGATTCAAGCCATGCTAAGGTATAATTAATCATTGGGACATTCACTAGCGGAAGTAATACCTACAAGATAATAAAACAAGAAAAATTAAAGAGATAACTTTAATTTCTCAAAAAAGGTAAACTCAACTTCACATGTTATAACACAGAGTGAGAATTTCAGAAGAAATATCATGCACAAGACTACATCTTCAAAAGAAGAGTTTTTCACCTAAAAGAATGAGATAGATCATACAATTCTTACCATACGAGTTTCAACCATCGAACATAGCATTGATTTACAGTTTAGATGATTCCACAACTCACATAAACATGATTCAATAGGTCATACAACTACTTTTTATCTTTAAGTTGATAAATTTAACACCTCTGTCATAAAGAGTACCTTGGGAGACAAAGAAAGGCCAACATATGGAACAAAGTCTGTATTCTTGATTATCAATCCACAACGTAGAAAGTAGGACACTTCTTTTACTACACTAGACATTCGAGTCTCTAGTAACTCCCCACAAACTACTCTCATATTCTCTCCTCCACTACATCAAATCTTTATATAATTGACTTGACTAACAACTACTCTCAACTAACTAACTTCTCTCTTATAACCTCCTAGCCTATCACACTACCAACCCCAAAGAGGCCAAACAAAAACAACACCTAGGGACAAAGAACATACTGCACCAAAATAGCACAAACATATCAGACCTCAAGCATGAATCTTAGTTCCACAGAAAATTTCATTTTCTGCAGTTTCCACAAGCTAGTTGTCCAACTAATATAACAATATAATGTGCACTTTTCCAGCTACTTGATCAACCAAATTGAGCATCAAACAAAAATGTTATAAATCAAGACTATGTCTTTAATAAACAATCTTGCAAGTCCAACAAACTCATCCTTAGTTTGATGTTATTTTTTTAAGACGAAAAATCTGAATGTCGCAATTCTCGTATTTTATTGTCACTCCTTTTGGGTGGGGAAGTACTTTAAAGGTATGCATAGAATTCGATGTAAATTTTGCCAAAAGTTTGACCATATTTCTTTATCCACCCAAAAGTTTGACCTTTTTGAAAAATGACAGTACCTAGTATTCTAAGCTTATCAAACTGATAAGAGTGGATAAATCACAACATATTAAGACAGAAAAATTGTACATCCGACATATTAATAGAAGCTCAGAAGAAACAGATACCTTAGGCCGTTCGAGAGTTATGGGCTGAAACTTGGTGGCAAAGCTATCAGCAAGAAGAACGGCCTGCAAGGAAACACGAGCCAACTCCTCAGATTCGTCAGAAATCCTCGACCCAACTTTTTTCGGTGCACCCATTCTTTCTTCTCCTGCTTTCAGTTCCCAGTATAACGAACGTACTCTCCTCCCCCTGTGTCCCAAACGTAGGGCTTTTCTCTCCCCTCTCTTCTCGTTCACCAGGAGCAGAATAAAAAACAAAGATACAGAAGGGTAAAACAGGTCTTTAAACTTTTAAAGGGAAGTTTAAGGAAATTGTTAAATAATAATAATCATAATAATTTGAATTATCAATAATTTACTCAATTAAATTATAAATTACAAATAATTTACTCTAACAAAAAAAATTAATAGAATCATCATAACTCAAATCTCTATTATTAATTACTTTATATTTAATTTTAATAGAAAATGAGAAGTAGGGATGAAAATGATTCGGTTCGATTTTTTGTCAAAGTAGAATCAAACCGACTCGATTTGGTTTCGTAATTTTAAAAACGAAACCGAACCGAAGGCAGCAAAAAACCGAGTCAAAAACCAAACTTCAGTTTAAATTTTTATCGGTTTGGTTTTCAGTTTGATTCAGTTTTTTTCTAGATATCAAAATTTGGGTATGGGCTCGATTTTGAGCTGGATTTTGGGTCCAGTTTTGGCAGTTTTTAAGCTTAAAAAAACTGTTTAACAACTCTCTTTTATAAGTTTAAAGCATGGCCCAAAGAGATGATATTTGAAACAATTATTTTAAAACAAATATTTGATATGCACAAACATTGACTAACTATTTTCATTGATATGCAACACAAATTTTGGGCTCCATGACTCCATCAAATGATGATTTAAAACAATTATAACTTTCCCGGAGCAAACAATTATAGTTTTAAAATAATATCAATCAAACAATGATTTAACTAAACTTCACAAAAAGCCAAAACCGAATCAAACATCCACATTCCCAAAAGTCCCAATAAATATCTACAAAAGACAATATTAAACTAATGTTTCCAAAACAACATTGAGCCAAAAACCTTTTTTTATAATTAATCCATGTAATTGAGCTCCAAGCTCTTCTGCCTCTATACCTGTGAGCAACTCATTACAACTGAAGATAAACTAAATTTAGTAGTTGGAGTTATTCCCAACTTTAATATATCTGTAAACAACTTAATAGCAGTATGTGGTGACCTGTTTCTTAAATTGGTAGAAATTAATGAATTCCATGTAACTAAATTTTTGTGTAGCATTTCATCGAACAGTTTATGAGCATCATGAATGATTAAACATTTAGCATTCGCAAATATTTTCAATCAACAGTACAGTCATCATTTAGCATTCTCAATCTTAAAAAAAAAACTCTAATTCAGCAATTTAACATTTATCATTCTCAGCATTTACCATTTAGCATTCACAAATAGTTCCAATCAATAGTTCAATACGTATTTAGCATTCTTAATCTTAAAAAAAAAACTATAATTCACCAATCAACATTTAGCATTCTCAATCTAAATACTATAATTTAACACACAACAGTCTCAATTAGAATTAGCACTTACTGACCTGAACCTAGAGGAAATTTTGAAACCGACGCTGACTGACAGCTGTGACTGTGAGTTAGAGTTTGGTCTCCTCTAACCAAGATAGTCTGTTAATGCATTAGAAAATGAATTTATTGAAAACAACCATCGACGAACCAGTGAGCGAACTGGGAAGTACTTCTGCACTGCAAGCTTGTGTTATGATAGAGCTCTTCGTTGCTTACGTGGAATCCATTCCATAGTCTACGTGAAACCCACGTCACCACACTGCTTATGTGGAAATAACTGGAAAGACAGAATAAGATAAATAGGAGTTAGGGAGATGGAAAAGAGCGTCGATGATGAAACTGCTTCTTAGTTTTCAGTTTAGTTTTAGGTTTTCTCTGTAATTCTTCTCCTTTCTTCTCTGTAAAATCTTCCTTTTTCTTCTGTAAACTTCTGGTTATAGTGAAATATTGAGTTCAACCATAACAATTGGTATCAGAGCTGTCTCGATCCGACGATGGCAAAAACCCGCTCCAAATCCAACGAAGAAGCTTTGAAACGAGTGGAAAATGAATTGCATAGTATCGATTCTACTTTCACTAAAGTTTTTGCGCGTCTGGAGCTTTCTGATAAACATTTCAACAACTGTCCGCTTGCCAAGATAAACTGGAGTTAACTGTTCAAGAAATGGCTCAGGATAATGCAAGTCGGCATGAAGCTGTAATGGCTGCCTTTGCTCGATTTGTGCCTACTCGACCAAATTCTTTCCCAAATCCAAATAATGTTCCTTCTAGTTCTCAATTTCAGTCTCTGAGCAATAATCGGCCAAATTCTTTCCCAAATCCAGAGGCGGCAAATAATGTTCCTTATAGTTCTCAATTTCAGTCACCGAGCAATAATGCCCGTCTTGATTTCGGAACTCAAAATCGGCTACCGCGTCTTGATCTTCCTTTTTTTTTGGGAGATGGTCTAAGAGAATGGCTACGCAAAGCGAATAGGTACTTCTTGATTCAACAAGTTCCTGTTGATTTGCGTCTGGGGCTGACCGAACTTCATTTACGGGACCAAGCAGACTTATGGTTTGATGGATTTATTTCCACATACCCTCAGGCTAGTTGGGAACTTTTTTCAAAAAAATTATGCAATAGATTCTCAGAAAATACTGCAAAAGATATAGTTGAATCTTTTTCTAAAATTTGTCAAATCAGCTCAGTAAAGAAATATATTCAAGAATTTGAGGCAATCAAATCCTTGGTGCAACCCACTTTACCTCGCATGACAGAAAGGTACTATATCTCTGTTTTCACGAGTGGATTGAAGGATGAAATTAAATCTACTGTCAAAATAAATCGTCCAACTACACTGTCAATGGCTTTTCAAGTAGCACTCCTACAGGAACAATCTATTGAGCCTTTACAAAGGCTCCCAAAGTCTGTCAAGTCTTTTGCTGCATCAAAATGGCCAGACAATCCTGTGACAGTTCCAAATAATGTAGATCATTCAACATTGTCAAGACTGCCAAAGTTAACTCATGACGAATTGAATCATAAAAGTCGTCTGGGTTTATGCTTCAAATGTGATGAGAAGTATACACCAAATCATGCTTGTAAAAATCAATCTCTAAATTTTTTGTTGGCAGCTTCCTCTAATTCAAGGTTTTTAGTCAACCAAGAGATGCTCTTAGACAATAATACTGAAGAAACTAAAGAAATATCAATTTCACTTAATGCTTTGGCGGGATTTCCTATGAATTCTAGAGTCCATATTAACGGATTGATTAAAGGGCAGCAGCTATCGATACTTATCGATAGTGGAAGTACTCACAGCTTTATTGATGAATCCATTGCTGAGCGCTTACATTTACAGCTGGATCATTCCAAATGTTTAGCAGTAACAGTTGCTAATGGCACCAAAATGATTAGTGCTTCAATTAGTCATCCAATTCACTGGTCTATGCATAACAAAGAATTCAATTTTTCCCTCAGAGCTCTTCCATTAGGAGGCAGTGCCATGATCCTAGGAATAGACTAGATCAACAAGGTTAGTCCTGTCACCTTTGATTTGCCAAAAGGAATGTTACGAATCATGGTCTCAGATTCAGAGTTTTGTTTGCCCATTAAGAATTCTTGATCATCATTAAAACTCTGTTCCAATAAGAGTTTTGCTTACGGAGTGGAACAACTGAATTACTTCATGTGGGAATATTTTCAAACATTAGTAGCTTTTCAGAGGCAACTTATTCCTTCTTCTGTTCAAAATTTATTGAAGAATTTTCATGCAATATTCAAGTTACCTGTTGGGTTGCCGCCATAAAGGTTATATTACCATGTTATTGCATTGATAAATGTTGCTAAACTTTTTCTCCTTGCTTCTTACCACTTTCTCTATTTTTCATATAACTGAAATTGTCAAATTTGCTACGGATTATATTCAACTTGACCGAGGAATGACAGAGCTTAATGTGTTTGTGAAGACCTTGAGTGCTTTGGGCATTAAGATGAAGCTTGAAGAAATATTTAGTTGTTTTGGAAATATTGTCCTCTACAAAGTTTCCAAGACGGGGGACGAGAAGGACAGATTTTCGAAGATTGGAAAAATTGCTAGCTTGGTTATTTCACAAGTCTCGTGTTGGTTCATTGGTTCTCTATTTAGCATGGGCAAGAAGGCAGAGTGTCAACAAATATTACATAGACAGGGCGGCACAATTTCTTCTGCACAAATTCTGTAGAGTAACAAAGGAATAAGCAAAATGTTAGATTTATTTGCTTCTCTAATCAAGAAGAGGAGGCAAGCACATCAGTGCATATTCTTGAGGACAAAGATATTTTGAGGGGAGGACTCTTATGATAGAGCTCTTTGTTGCTTACGTGGAATCTATTTCATAATCTACGTGAAACCCACGGCACCACACTGCTTATGTGGAAATAATAGAAAGACAGAATAGGATAAATAGGAGTTAGAAAGTGCTTCTTAGTTTTCAGTTTAGTTTTAGGTTTCCTCTGTAATTCTTCTCCTTTCTTCTCTGTAAAATCTTCCTTTCTCTTCTGTAAACTTCTGGTTATAGTGAAATATTGAGTTCAACCATAACAGCTTGCGGGTTGATTCACTGGAGACAAAACGAATTCGGACAATAGGACTTGCAGAGTGACAATCGGTCCTGCACTGGAGACAGGACGACTTCGGAGACGGACAATCGACAATTAGACTTGCGGGCTGCTGCACTGGAGACAGGAGGACGACTTCGGACAATCAGACTCGCAGTTCGCAGTTTGTTCCGACTTCCGATATCGCGATTTCCGATTGCAGCCGAGACCGAGAGGCGAGAGGCGACAGCTTCGAGTTCTAGCGAGACGGGCGACTGGCGAGTTTGGGTTAGGTTAGAGGTCACGGGACGCATACAACTATACAAGTTCTGTCGGCTAGGGTTCGGTGACCCGGTTCAGCACACTCAAAATTGAGAACCAAACCAGCCCAAACCAAACTGAAATGTTTGACGTTTGGTTCGGTCTGATTTTTCAGTTCAACCTAAACCAATGTCCACCCAAGTTAATTATATTAATGATTATCATGACATATAATATATATATAATTAGTTAAATTAATGCCCCTAACTCGCAAACTTTATAGTTGACAACTTTTTTAGTTTTTCTAGTACCCCACACACCGAACTTAAGACACATAGAATTATGAAGTCACACCTAACTTAGGACACATTAAATTATGAACTACATCCTCATTGTGACATAGAGATGACCATAAAATGGCACTGGGTGCGCATTTATACTTAAAAATCTTAGGGTAAATAACATTGTAGACCCTATAGTTTGCGATCAACGACAAGTCAAATCCTGGAGATTATTTTTTAACAACTAAAACCCTGAACTATGAGAAAATATCGCCGACGACCTCGCAGTCACGATTTCCGTCCAGAGCCGTCGAGGTTAACGCCCCGTTTGTACCCTGTCTAGCGGCGTCGAATGGAGTCGAAGGGCGATGGCAGAGCCGATGGTCGAATCGTCCAGAGCCGACCAAAGTACGACATTTGCTGACCGTTGGATCGACGAGGATCGTCCCTCGTCTGGATCGACGGCCAGGATTGAATCTGGCGTCCCTGCCAGATGCGATGACGGACAAAGATCCTTGGTCGTTGGATCGAGCGAGGGACGTGCCTCGGATCGACGGCCAGGATTTAATCCGCCTGGCGAAGATGGACGTCGATCCTTGTCCGTTGGATCCTCGCCTGGATCGAACGGTCAGTAGTGACTCCAAATTAATTGGGTCACGTGCGGGTCACATGCGATCCTAAATCGTCAGAATTCCCCATTATGACGGACGTCCGTCGTTAAATAACACGTCATCAGCCTTTGGACGACGTCCATCTTAACATGACGGACGACCGTATGAAAATGACGGGCGTCCGTCACTCTCGGATTTTATATTAAAACCCTAACAGAGTCGAGCACAAAAAGTCCGACCATTGCCATAGATATTCGAGAGAGAGAACTTGTTTCCCCTTACCAACTCCCTCAACGTAAGCGAACGAACAAGAGTGTTGCACATCACCGAACTTTCAGAAAGAGATGAGTAAACTACTTGCGCTCGACCATACAGCGCATGCATATATGCAGAAAATTAACCCGAGGTGTTGGTCAAAACATGCATTCAGTCCTGTCCCAAAGTGCGACATGGGCCTTAATAATTTGAGCGAATGCTACAATGCCTGCCTCCTACCAGCACGGGACAAACAAATCCTCACTATGTTCGAGATGATTAGAACGGGCATAATGACTAGGATCGTTAAGAAACATAAGCAGCTGGCTGAATCAACAGATCTTTTGTGTCCTAAGACCACAAAGAAGCTTGCCAAACTGAAACATGCGGCTCGTAATTAGTGTCCAACATCTTCAGGATGTAATCGGTTTGAGGTAAGCGATGGTAACGAACGGTACGCAGTCGATCTGGACACGAGTACCTGTAATTGTAACCGATGGGAGCTGACTGGAATCTCATGCGTGCATGCCATCCCTTGCATCAATTTTATGCGGATTTCAGAGGAGGATTATGTGCATGCATGGTACCATCGGGACACATATATGAGGATGTATTCCCATTTTACCCGACCTGTCAGTGGCCACCACATGTGGCCTGCAACGAACCAGCCTCCAATTTTGCCACCACCAGTAAAGAGACCCCCGGGTCGACCTCGAAAACGAAGAGTGCGAGATGCAGACGAGCCCCGTAGCAGCACGGTACTCAGCAGGAGACATATCCCTATGACATGTAGTCGTTGTCATGGTGTAGGCCACAATGTCCGTTCTTGTCAAGGCGGAGGCTCAACAGGTAGCACCGCAAGTGGCAGTGTAAGAGCAGAACGCTCATACGACACCTTCATGGGGTTTAACATTGTTGCCGATACACAGGTGCTTAGATTGTTATGCTTTCTTACGTTGTTCTCACTATGAGCATTTCGTCTGACATGAACTTCTTTTTGTGTTTTGCAGGAGTCCGTCGCCCCACACCCACATCCTTAATCATGGACCTTCATCTACGTATTTGTTTTGTTCATGTAAAATACACTAAAGTTTTTAATACATTGAAGTTTATTTGTTCATTTACGTAGTTGTTTGGATAATATTTGTTCATGTATAATACACTGCATGTGATGGACGTCTGTCATGTTAAGACGGAGGTCCGTCATGTTAAGACGGACGTCCATCATATTCAGACGGCCGTCCGTCACCTTGAGACGGACGTCCGACCCCTTCTGACGGACGTTCGTCACATGCAGACAGACAGCACTTGCCCTATTTTGGGCGCCCCTCGCGCCAACACAAAGCAGATTACAGCCTACAACAAACTACAAAGCAGTATGAAGAAAACCACAAAGCAGACTACAGACTACAACAAATAATTGAATTCAATTTCAATTGAGCCACTTGTTCAACGTTTTTTCTATTCTTTCAACTCTTTCACGTGCTGCACCTCTTGCACGTCTTGCACCTCTTGCACGTCATGCGTTTCTTGTCTATCTAGAATACGTTACAGGTGGTACCGTTGCAAGTGGTTGAACAGGTGGGGCCTCTGGGAGTGGCTGAACAGGCGGGGCCTCTGGGAGTGGCTGAACTAGGGCCTCTGGTCGTTTTGGTTATGACGGACGTCCGTCATAGTCCGACGGACGCCGTCCAGATGCTGATGACATGTTATTTAAAGACGGACGTCCGTGGTATTCCCACGGACGTCCGTCATAATGGAGAATTCTAGCGATTTAGGATCGCATGTGACCCGCACGTGACCCAATTAATTTGGAGTCACTACTGACCGTTCGATCCAGGCGAGGATCCAACGGACAAGGATCGACGTCTGTCTTCGCCAGGCGGATTAAATCCTGGCCGTTGATCCGAGGCACGTCCCTCGCTCGATCCAACGGCCAAGGATCTTTGTCCGTCATCGCATCTGGCAGGGACGTCAGATTCAATCTTGGCCGTCGATCCAGACGAGGGACGATCCTCGTCGATCCCACGGCCAGGGAATGTCGTACTTCGGTCGGCTCTGGACGATTCGACCGTCGACTCTGCCATTGCCCTTCGACTCCGTTCGACGCCGCTAGACAGGGTACAAACGGGGCGTTAACCTCGACGGCTCTGGACGGAAATCGTGACTGCGAGGTCGCCAGCGACATTTTCTCATAGTTCAGGATTTTAGTTATTAAAAAATAATCTCGAGAGTTTAACTTGTCGTTGATCACAAACTATAGGGTCTACAGTGTTATTTACCCAAAATCTTAGCATGGTTCTCGTTGGAGTTATACCAACAATAATTATATTTAAATGTAGACAGTTTAGTTTAATAAACACTGGCTTCTATTCATTTTTGGTCCTCAAATACAACTTTGAGGCGTGACAAAATGATCAAGCATTTGTCTACAAATGGAGGGGGGTCGTTTGGTACAAAAGGAAAGGAAAGGCCAACCTATTAACTCACTCTCGCCCTACGCAATAATCTAGTGTCCATGCAGACTTCTTCTAAGCCAAGTGGCACTTTCCTGTTAAAGCTTTTCCTCTTAATCATAGCTGACAAGCCACTTGCAGATTAGATCAATGCAATTTTTTTCGTTAAAAAGAGCCATGGCCTTATAATTTAAGAAAGTGTAAACCTGACATTGAACAAAAGATGCCTAATGGAGGAAAGTTTCCATTTGGGGGCTGAACATAAAAGATGGCATAATACTACACGAAGATCACTCACCAAACCCTAGAAACATAGCAAGTAAAAACAAACTAGAACAAGATATGTTCTTTATTCTTAGGACTGGAGTAATTTTATGTTCCTCCAAAGCATGCGAACCCAAACACATTGAGATTTGAGGGTGTTCAAAAGAGTTGTCGATCATCCTTGCAGGCCAATAATGCCTGCCAATTGTACAAATTGCATGATTTACTACAGTTGAGAAGACAAAATAAGAATGAATGAATGGAAGAGTAAAGATTTGCTCACCACAAGCAATTCTGCCGCCGGCGTTTCCAGTTGACTTGCTAAGCTCGTGTCCACCTGTTTAAAAATGAAGAGTAAAATAAAAAGAAAAAACAAGAATACAGACCATATATATCATTATATTTGATAAAGAAAAATACTGCATTTGAATTTACAACTCAAAGTTCATTGGAAATTGTAGGGTTTATGCAGAGGTTAATCTATTTTGAAACGCCAAAAACAACCACTTAATTTCTTACTCCAAAAACAATGCAATTCACAAGGTCGGACCCTGTTTGTGAATGTTATGCATCAGATTCTTACAAGTATCAGGTGACTTTTTGCTGGAAGACAACGGACATAAAAACCACAAATAATTTGAAAGAGTTGAAATAATAAAGTAATAACCTCCTTGCTTATTAGATAATAAATAAATAAATAATAAAATACCCTTGCCCAGATCATCGGGATCTGCATGAACAACGACAGCCCTTCCAATAATAGAATGTGGCCCACAGAGGGGGATCTGTAGACATTTACAACTGTCAGGAAAGATTTCAATTCAATAATCATCAGCTACAATGTAGTAGGAGAAGAAGAAGCACAAAGAAATTAGTAAATGCAAAATATCATTCAGACCTGGTTGTCGACAATTGTAAATTCTACAATTCCTGCACAACACAGCCATATAAAAGAGTTAATACCCGACAAAATATTGGTGTGAAACAAAAAATTAACATACGCAAGTCCAATATCACATATAACAGGAAAAGAGTCACAAAAAAGAGGGCCTTATAAAAGGTAACATGAGGAATTGAACAAATATGGAAAAGAACAGTAAGAACACTATGACTTCAGACAACCAACAAGGAGGAAATAGCATAAACCACCATCACTGCCATCAGACAAACAAAAGAGAGAAAGCGACATACCATCGTCACCGACATTGATGTTTCCGAGATCACCAGCATGACGAATTTCATCCTCAGGAGCACCATGCTCTTTCCCAGCCGGATTAAAGTGTGGCCCTGGATATAAATCGATCATGTGGAAGTTCATCGCATAATATTGACCAATAGCAATTTTTAGCTTTAAATGCTTCATGTATGGTCTAAGCAACAATTCTTTCAATACCTGTTGACATGCAGCCATTGGTCGTGTCTCCAAGGGCATGCACATGAAAACCATGAAGCCCAGTCTTGAGGCCGCAAATACTTCCAGTCACCGTTGTTGGGCCTGAAAAGGAATTCAGTCATGTTATAACTAAACGTCCAAAAGAGTTGGACTTCAAAAGGTATTCAAAAATAGCTGGACAGTACCATCTCCATCTTGAGTGAACTGAATAGTTCCACTAACACCCTCACTGCTCCCTAGGACAACCACTGCTTTCACCATGGTTTTTGTGATCTGAACAACACACCATGACCCGAGTTATATGATACAACATGAAAAACAGACACTTGAGATGAATAAAACAGTAAACTGGAAAATATAATTCGCTACTTATTCAAACATACTCCCTGTCAACAAATAAAAGACATCTACAAGTACCAGAAAATTTAGTTCGGGTACAAACATAAATTTAGATAACTTGAATAGTGAAGCAGCATAATGAACTGATATAGCATTTGCACAAGTATATCTCCAGATGCACTGTGGATGCATCATCATTGAAATTTCATTTCTCTGTTTCACTAGCAGTAATAGGATAAAGAGTAATTTTATTTTTTCAAGAACATAAACAAAGTCACTAAGGTTTCCAAAAGCTGCTAAGATTCATTAAATAACTTAAAAAACCAGTCAACGTAGTCCATTGTCAAATTACTCTCCAGGCATAAGCGGGAGGAATACAGCCATGGCCAAACACCAGCATCCAGTGATGCGACAACAGTAGTAATAAAAACACTCCCAAGTAATTCACCGCATTCTATTCTGAAACCTAAATAGGAAAGAAGAAGAAAAGATAGAGAGCTACGAATGTCTAACTCCAGTATTTGCCTAAACAAACTAGTTACTCTTCATAATTAATTAAAAAAATGAAAGGAAACCACAGATTGTTAACCAAATTAAGCGCGAAAATATCTCCTTGTACTCATTTTTCTTGCCTCCAAATTACACATCATCAATAAATAAACACGAAACACCAAGCGTATTACATTACCCGCTTCTCAACTTTTGGACTATTCAGACCACTAAACTCAAATCCTAAATAGATCGAAGCAGAAGAAAGCGATGCATTAAAAAAAAAACTAAAAATTAAATTGAGATCATTCCACAGCAACCCCTAAAACAGAGCATAAATCATAATGAAGGCAACCCGAACAAATCGATGAAAACAGAAATCAGAGGAAGATAGGTAGAGAAGCCTACCTCAGAACACCCCTGAACAGCTGAAAGAAGAAGCAGAAGAAGAAGCAATGGAACAATCTGGAATCTGATGACTTCTTTATTATGTCTCAGGCGGTTATGTATTTTCAGACTTCACCTACCCACCAATACCGTATTAGCAATGCGTTGCACGCCGCAACTAAAGCTCAGCAGTGGGAGACTGTTTGGAAACACGTAGAGCTATAAACCCTGGATGGATGAGGAAAAGCTTGACGGGGATTTGATATTCTTGCTGCGAATATGGAACTCCAATTTTGGCATTCGGTGGAGACTAATAAAGCGAAGGGTGAACTCTTTTTACCATCATATTCTATGCGATAATAATTGTATAAAAATATTGAAACTATAAATAAGTGATACTTTGGATTTTATGTAAAAAACTATAATTTTTTTTAATGACAGAATTTTAATTTTTATACAAGCAAATTGAAAAACAGCTCAAGTACACCAACGTGACATGTTATATATGTCATATTATATCTCCATGGACAAAAAGGTCATTTTTTTTACAGTTTGTTTATTTAACTTATAAATTTAAAATCTTAAATTACTTATTGGGCAACAATATTAACTATTAAATTTGCAGTTGGTCGCAGTCTTCTTAATTTTACTTCGTTTATTTGCTGCATTTAACTTGGACAGCGTACTAGGCCCGACTTGGTCAAGGAATATGTAGTTCAGTTGTAGCTTCAATCTGGGCCAAGACATATTTTACTGGACAGTTGCGAGGTAGGCCTAGATCTGGCCTGGTTTGGCTTACAGCAAGGCCATTTGGGATCTGCAAGCCTTGTGACCTTCGTACAAAAGACATATTTTTAATAAGTACATTAGAAATTCACTAATTGAAAGAAGCTTCGTGTATGTTCTTGTAAAATCCTAAGTTATTTTAGTATAATATTATTCGGTTTGAGTTAAAATCTACACGATTTTATTTTTAAAATTTGCAAAAAACACTTTATACTAAATAAAAATAAAAATTATATTTATAAACTATATATTTTCACTCATTTAAAATAATGTGAGCTTTATGTGAGCCAGTTTTACTTTCATAGGTTGCCACAAATCTAACTGACCCACTAACAGACTGAAATCAATTATTGTTTTAAATGTTGTCGGGTCCATGGTGGGGTTTGACTAGACAGGCCTACACCAGCTTTTATGAACTTCGGAACAAATTGATGAGGCAGTTCGATCAATCTTTCATCTTGGACAATTTATTGATTTTAAATTCAATAGTTTATATATAATTGGAACTTTTGTTTTCATCATTGCTATTCTATATTGAATTGTTGAAAATGGCCCTTAAATTCTTGCAGAGATTTCAAAAAATAAGAACAAAAATGGAGTCTCTAAGTATCATCAACTTAGGACAGAAAGAATGATGAAAGGAAAAGAAAATAGGTTATGAGGAGGACGACAATGGTTTTATAACATCCTTCATCTGCATTGAAAACAAATTAGAAAAGGTAAATGTATTATTAGGATATGATAATTCATAACTGAAAACATTTTCTTTTCAGTTTCTAAAAACTGTTGCGAAAAAGATCTTGCAAAGATACTCTGAGTAGCATGCAAATTCTGTGTCTAGAGAATGATTTACCATTATTAGAAGTCGGATTGAGTACGCAGTCTATCGGAGTCGAGCTCGAGTCCTCTACGGGATTCTTCCCACAGCTGGTTTTCGATGCCGAGCTTTCTTAGCTCTATGAACCCCCGTTCAACTGAACGTAAGACACAGAAATCCACAATTAAATCAAGTTTTGCAGAACAGCATGTCATCTTAGAGATTTATCCTTGGCCTATAAATATAAGTAGACTTGGTAGCTTTAAGTTATAACCACATACAGGAGTGAGAGAGAGAGAGAGGGAGGGAGGGAGTACCATCAACTGCGTCTTGTGAAGTGCATACTTTAGAATTGTGGTCAATCCAAAACTGCAATCGATCATCTGCTATGTCCGGTTCTATTCCGCGCGTTTTCGCTCTCCTCCAAAAATATGTAAGCCAAGCCTGGATGATAAAAAAAATAGGTAAAAAGATAAGCAAAAAGATTTCAGAGTCATAATATTGCAAAGATGCATCCATAAAATGATCCTACTTGAGGAAAAAAGCGCAAGAAATGGAAAGAGTTAACAATTTGCTGAGAATATTTTCCGGGCTAGTGTTTCACCGGACTTGTGTTTTCTATTTCATTTTTGAATTATTTCAACGGAGCCATTTTCTGGTCAACAAATGTGATCAGAACTACAAGTTCATCCACTTTCCGAGAATGAACGTTTGGATACGGTGAATGAAGGTGAAGATGACTCATTGGAATGAGAATATTGCACAAGTTACAGAGCAGGTTTCAAGGATGTCAAAGATAGAGGAGTGCCTGCAAAGGTTAGCAACTAATTTGGATGAGTGGCGTTCCGCTCGCTTGTGTCCTGAAGGTGAACCGAGCGTTCTGCCAACAGCGGCCAGGGAGGTAGGAAGCGGCAATTGACGGGCTGATGAAACATCACTATTTTGCTAATCAACCCGACACTAGGCTCGCATGTTTTGGTCGAACCTTTCAGCAGTGTGAAAGACCAGGGTTCGATATTTTGGTTTGGTCGGGTCTAAGTCGAAGCTGAGACCAAATTGTAAATGGAGCCATTTTCTGCTCAACAAATTGCTTCGTGGGACCTCCAGTGTTTTCTATTTTGTTGTTTTATATTATTTCAATGGAGTCATTTACTGCTCAACAAATGGTATCAGAGCCATAAGTTCATCCTTTTTTCGAGGAGGAACAACAAGGGACCTAAGAGGGATGAAGGTGAAGGTGAAGCTGACTTAGTGGAAGGATTGAATATTGTCTAAGCAAAATACTCTATTGAGTAGTTTTATCTTTTGAGCGAGTAGTTTGTGGTATTTTTTGGTTTGGTGTTTAACAATGTGCAATATTTTCCTTCCATTGAGTCATCTCACCTTCATCCCCCTCAGGTCCCTTTCCACCATATCCAAGCATTCTTCCCTTGGAAAGTGGATGAACTTGTGGCTCTAATACCATTTGTTGACAAGAAAATAGCTCTATTGAAATAATAAAAAAACCTAAATAGAAAACATCATAGGTCTGGTGAAACACCAGCCCAAAAATTACCACGAGCGACTCACTAGAAAATTAGAACTACTCTAGAGATTATTTTGCTTAAACAACATTCAATTATCCTTAATTCACTCTCCTTTCTTCTATTTATAATAAACTAATTCTAATATTAATACTTATCTTACCCTTTTAATATATTCCCAACACTATTATTAATCTAAATTTCTCTAAACATTAATAAAAAAAAACTGATTGAATAACTCAAAGAAGGAAGATATAAAATAATATTAACTTTCAAATTCCTAAAAATTATGTCTAGTTAACCAATTAGAGAATTTAATGAGTACATCAATATACCTGTTTGAAATGAACATCTTCAGTCTCCTCTTCACTTAATTCTGAAAAATGAGTACTGCTTCAGAAAAAGTTCATTTGTCCAAGGAGCTCAAAATAGACAATCGAATATAAGTATTGGAAGTAAGAGACTTAATTGATCAAATCGTAACCATTGTGCATTGCCCTAGGCTCAATCTATTAGCTTAACTATCTTGCATCGGAAAACAGGAGCCTATCATCTAACAATCTTTATACATTTAGTCTTGAACTTCACATTTTAACACACACATATATACTCACACACACGTGTGTGTGTGTGTAAACACAAATATTCTTGAAATAGAAGAAACAAAGCATGATCAAGCCATGAGAACCTTTAACAAATCAAAAGACTACTCTGAATCTTTTCATTTTTTGAAGAGTAATAAAACTTTGTTTTTATTGAAGGTATAATAACCCATTCATAAGATGACATTACATAATTTATGACTCAATTTTATAAGTGGCTGTTTACTTTAGAATATCATAAAAAATTGAAAAAATATGTTTTCGCATAATACCTACACAAGTCAAATCAAATGCTCTACACTTGTCATATGATTTTTTTTTTTCATCAAACAACTTACCATATCACTTTTATCCTTCCTCATTTCACTAATCGAAAACTTCAAGTAAATTTTTAGGTCCATCAGTACAAGAAAAACAACGAAAGATATAACTAAATAAATTAGCTTATCACATTGAAAAACTTCCATTAACTCATGCTAGTCGAATAAAATTAGTACTGATTGTTGCCTGCCAGTTGAATACCCTTGAATTTGTCTCACGAATATATATAATCACTAATATTTAGAGCACGTTGTGTCAAATGGACAAGAAAATAGAAAAAAAAAATTAAAATTTTATTTTGTCACAACTTTTACCTTCCAACCACTACTTATTTAAGTAGTTTGAGTGGTGTATCTTCTCACGTCGAGAAGGACCTATACTGAATTCATTGGGAGAGAAATGTAAAAAAAAATTACTTACCAAATGCGTCAAACTGTCCCTCACTTGGCAACTTTAATTCATCTACATAATAAAAAAGAAGTGTCAAAAGAAAAAGGAGCTAAAATAGAATTTACCAAGATTAAATGAAATAGGTAAATTGCCTTCCCTATGGAGTAAAAGTTAGCTGAAAGAGGTAAAATCAAATAAATGAAGGGATTTGAAAAAGCTCCCAACAATTACACGCAGCTCTAAAAGTGACACATTGCACAATATATTAAGATGACACAAATTCTCACAAAGTTATGGAGAACGACCTTTTACAATGTAAATATGTTTTAAATGTCTCAACAAGCATGTCAAAAGTAACATAGTCAACTGTACACTACAATTTTCTCACCTGATTTCAGTATATTTGGTCTTCTACGTTGAGCCATTGCTAAGGCTACGGCATCCTCTACCTTTATAAATGATTCCGTTAAACTATAGAACTAAAGCTTAAAAATAATAAATTTAATAAAAGCTACAATTAATAGCTTCATTTTTCTAATATTTTGACAAAAAGCTATTTGTTTGATTGTATAGCCCAATTAAAGGGACAATGTCTATTTATAAGAAAATATACTCAATTAAATTAAAATGTTAATAATCATTACATTTACTAAATCTATTCTTGCATTTACCTATATTGTCATCATTTTTCACAAAGCTAAATGAACCTAAAGTTGAGATTAATTTAATCATTTATGCATACTTTAAATTGTCTTTATATGTGGATATTTCAATTTTAAATGGGATGAGAAATGAGAGATAACAATTTAATATAAGAATTGCTATGTTGATTCAAATTTATAATTAGTCCAGAAGATTTATTTGGTGAGTCGAATTCATTTAACCATTTGAATTATATCATACATCTACAATTCTAATTACAAAAAATCTTTAAGAACACTTTCAAGGACCTGAAAGTTGGCTAGGCGACTATGACTGATGCACAAAAAAAAGTATTACTAGTTCTTTATTGGATGTCTTTGTAAGTAAAATATTGGCTTCATATATAAACTCACCAATTGCAAAGTTGAAAGCTCATGCAATTTAAATAAATTGAAAGTAGCATATAATTAGAAAAAGAAAATTATTACATACATTAGTATTGATGCCAAATGTATTAATATTAGAGTTTAGAAAAAACCTTTAATGTAGATAGTTCTCGAAGACCTCTCTCAACCAACAGCATGGTCTCAGCATTGGCCTCTCCAGAAAGGTTGTTTAGGTCCCGTGGAGTATTTTCTCTTTCCTCTAAATTATTGATTATAAATGAGCAAAGGATCATATTAATATAATGCATTCAAAAATAAAAAATATAGAAAAAATAATCATCATATCTTTTGCTATTCTGTAGTAAAGAAAGAAGAAATGGCATAATTGAATCACTAATTAGGAATAAGACATCAATCCATTCAAAGTATACCAACTTCCACTTTAGCTTTCTGTCCAGCAGCCAAAACAACTTCAACAGGGAGAGGGGCAAAGGATGACCAATATTCGTATCTTGCACTAGCAATTTCTGAGTGAACACCTGCCAAAACTTGTCCATAAGTAATAAAATGCATACTAAATTAACAACTGTTAAACTAAGATTTGACAGCAGTACACTATAATATAACTAAGAAAAAGGACTAGGTCATTTGTAGACCTTAAAGAGTAATTAGATTTTTGTTCACAATTATCTTTTAATTTTCATGCATGTGAGGGATCTCTCATATGCAAATAAATAATTTCACAGACCTAGTTTGGCTACTTGTAATGAAAACAATTGAGTCTCTCAAGCCCTTCAACTTTTAACAAGTTTAAGATTGTAAAAGATAATGCTAGGAGATATCTCATGTTTTTTGTAAGTAAAAGATACTCAATTAAACAACTAAATACCATGAAAGAATAAAACAAACTAAATTTACAAATGCAACTTTCCAGCTAGTTCTATCTTATCTTAGTGTTCCTAACACAAAAATGTCATATAGTTTTTTGATATTGTCTTTCTTTTTAACCTTTAAATAAATTAAGTTCATTTCATGGATGTCATTTTAATAGCAACAATAAGTCATTTTATTGACTTCCTCATCTCATAAGTTTTGCAGGTATATTATGTAGAGTAGATCTTATAGAGATATTTTTCTAAAATCAGGGGTGTAAACAATTTTTCTAGTCTTTATTATTCACGCTAGAATAATTGCATGAATTATCATGGATTTAAAAGCACCAAAAGAAAAAGTTACCATGTTGAACGCATAAACTCCAATATCGAGCAAGCCAGCACCTCTTCATAACCACCTCTTCCTAGGACAACTGAAGCACATCATGCGTCTAAGACAATTAACCAGTATGATAATGATATGATGAAAACTTAAATATTAACCATCTCTTCTTGAGTAAGAATCATTCTATGAGCTGTAATCCGAAGTGTTTGTAACTCAGCCTCAGCTTCGTGCAAATGCTCCAAAGCAGATGTTGCCTCATCCCTTGCGGTCTATCTCAAGTTTCAAGTAAGTATAAAAAAGAGCCATAGAATTTTAGTTGTACATAGAAGATTGAAGCTTTGGTTACCTCAGCTTCTGTTTCAAGTGCAGCAATCTGATTGTTTCTACCTCCGTGATTTTGTGCTGCTACTCTTAAAGCAGCCTGCAAGCAAATTTGTTTGACAAGCTATTTAATGGTCAATGTAATCTAACCAAAACCAATATTATCACTTATCAGAAAGGAAAAAAGAAACAAAAAATCACATTTGAAAATGCAGAAATTAGTTGCCAAACGCAATAAGAATAAGTGAATATGTTTTACCCAGATGATGTAAGGACAAGGCATGCAATGACACGGCATGGAAACAATGACATAGCATTTACAAAAAAAACATAGGGTACACAGAATGTAGGAACTTTTGAATTTCAATAAAAAAATAAAGGGTAAAGTGCAAACTAAACCTTAACTTTGAGAGTTTGTTTAACTTAAACCTTAAACTTTTTTTTGAACAAAATGAATCTCGAACTTTAAAGCTAGTTCAACTTAAATTTTAAATTTTTTTGAACAAAACAAACCTTGAACTTTATATTGTAAACAAATTAAACTCTACTATTAAAATAAGACCCTCTTTGGTTTTGCTCCGAATGGAACCAAACTAAATCGATATTATAATATTTATACAGTTTTTTAATTTTAATTTTAAAAATTACAAAAAAAAAGGAACCAAATTGAGTATAAGCCAAGAAAAACCAGCTCAAAACTGAGTCCAAACCAACAAAAACAAGTTCATAGTGCAAAGTCCAAAATTCCTTTTGTTCCAAAACAAGTTCAAGGTATAAATTGAATGAATTTCAAAGTTCGAATTTCATTTTGTTAAAAAACAATTCAGGGTTCAAGTTGAAAGGAGTCCAAAGTTTAGGGTTTAATTTGTATTTTACCCAAAAAGAAAATAAACAAATAAACCATCGATAGTATAAAGGTGCTAAATATAGTAAAGATGAAAGCGTAATGCAAACCTCTCTCTGTTGCAGTGCTGCTTCCTTCCTGAGAGTAAATAACCATAAATTATAACAACTTCTAAAAAGCACAAAATTAAAGAAATTCATGCAAAATTGTTAGTGCTAACCTACTTAAAAGGCGAGATTCCAAAGTAACTCCTTCTCCAAGAGTCGCAACCTGTGACATAAAAGACAGTCATGCAAACAAAGAGATTCCATGAAGTCAAAAGTGAAAATTGTGTTGAAATGTATTAAAATAGAATAAACATATCGAAATAATTTATATATTTTTTATAATAAAAAAATTATTTATACATGCTATTTTATTCTCTATTATTACACTAGTTTCACTCTTTTCTAAGATCCAGAGAATAACGTGTCTTAGGAGTTCAATTTTCTTATCTGGGAAGCTGGTAGATAGGAAAAACATAAGGTACTAATCAATAATAAGCTGGGGAAGATGAGACTGGAATAGGGAAATAACAAAACAAATATGCTATTCACATTGAACTCCCTAGGTTCCCTGATTAGCTGAGCAGAGGATAATAAAAAAGAAAGAATTTCACGTGAATAAAGTTTTGCAAATGGGAAGTCCATTGTGGAACAAACACGATGAAAGAAATCCCCGAAAAAAATTCAACAAGAACTATTATGTTTATAGCACCCAACAAACTAACAAAACTATCTTGGACCTCATTTACTAGAATTTAAGGCACCTTGGTAAATATTTTGACCTCTTCCAAACTGCGCTATATACCTGTTTCTCAAGCTGGCGAGCTCTTGCATCTGATTCCTCACACCTTTGCTCTGCAAGATGAAGCTGGGGAGGGACGTGTCAAATGGAATACCAGTAAAACTTTTAATAAACCAACTAATGTTCAGATTGTTGGATTATTATCATTTCCTAAAATGCAGATTACTGCCATGATGACAGTATTTAGGAAAACTATCACTAGGCAGAACCAATCAATTGAATTGACAAAAAACATAGAGGAGATCTAATACTTTCCGGCATCACCTTTTCGAGTAAGCTTTCATTTTCTTCCTGTAGCATATCAAGCTGCACAAAATTTGATATATAAGACGAAGAATATCTTTTCATTTTTTTTCAAGAAATAATTAGTATAATTCTTTTTATTATAGTTAAATATAGGTATAATGATGCGAGAAATATTCAAAAGAGAAGAAGAGAGCTACAAATAAAAATTAAAAAAAAAAAACTCAACTCCTCATAGTCAACACCACAAAGTCTAGTTACCAAACATTGCCTGCCAAAACAAATTGTTCCAAAGAAATTGCTTGAAGTCCTCTGAATTGAATGACTCATTGTAAAAAAAAATCATCTTATCTCTTGTGTTCCAAATATTCCAAACCAACCAATAACGCACTAAATTGCTTGACAGAAAGTTTAACTCAATGAGTGCAATCTAAAACTGACTAAATAAAAAAGAGATTCAAATAAAGAGTTCGAGTGAGATGTCCAGAAAAACTTTTGTTCGCAAGCAAACAAGCATCCTGACACACAAAAACACGGCTTAAGTAGTGTTTAAAAAGGGGATCCTTTCTATTTTATGTGGGTTGGAGACAGATATTTGCTCACATACTTAGAGAAGAAAGGTTATAGTCCCCCCGTCTAACTTCTCACTCACCTACTTAGAAGTGGTGGCCTATTGTACGCCTGCTTTCTTTTGTACGTTAACAATAATAAAGAAAGGAGATATTATGTGTGTCGAACAAAAAACCTTCAAAAAGTAGATAAAAATCAATGACATTATTGATGTGGTTCATAATGATACCTCATCCTGTAAAGCTGAAGTAGAAACAGATTTTTGATTGTCCGTATCTCTTAAGATCATGCTTCCCATATCTAGAGACAACCTGTTTAGTGACAGGAACTATAGGGAATTAGCAAATTTAATCACAAATGAAATCAATGTGAATGTCAGACTGCTTCTGTACATCTAAAACTAGATATCTGTAGCATATATTCCAGATACCCTGAGGAAGGGCATTATAGAAAGAAATCTGATATATTTGCATCAACAAGCATTTATGCAGCAAATTGTTCAAGTAGCATATCTATTTTTCATGTAGAAGAGGTAATTAATCGACAGACTTATAATGGAAACAACAAAGTTTTGTGGTTCCTCAAATCAAATCCTTGGATCAATAAGGATCCTGAATTTAAAATATTTTTAAGATAAAAATCTCAAGTAAAAAACTACAAGACAATGTCACACCATAAATAATAAATGTAGATAATTGAAAATTAACACAATACTAAAATAAAATTGAACTTCTTCTACAATAAAAACAAAGCAACAAAGATGACACAATATAAGATGTATAACTTCAGTGTTATAAATCTACCTTTTATCTCTCCTAACATCAACCTGAACCTGTGTTGGCGTTAAAGGCAAAGCTGGCCTCAGTGATATTGGTACAGTAGCAGGTGGTACGGGAACAGATTTGACCCCTAACTGAGAACGACCTGTGGATGAATGATGAGAAGATTGAGGCACTTCAATGGAATTATTTAACTGATTTGCTCGAGTGGTAATGGTTGAACGAGAAGATGGCGGTTGTTCAATTATGTTGTTGGACTGAGATGGTCGAATGACTGATATTGGACGAACTGAAAATGGTTTTTCCACAGGAGTACCAGATTGAAGTAACCGACTTCCTGATCCCATACGTGCAGAGGGTGGCTGTTCTTTCTTTTGATGAGGAGGAGGTTCTTGAAAAGAACGAATTGACTAAACATAAGATAATTTAGTAAGCATTAGAGTCAGAGTAATGAAGAAACAGAGAGAAAAATATGCTCACTTATAAGTTTTGAAGTCTACCCAAAACATTGATTACCACCATTAGCTAGCATGAAAAAAAGTTAAGTGGTACAAAGTACAGAAATTCTTAATCCTATCTATTAAGAATATCAATGATGGCCATGAAAGATTGAATTTTATGTCAAGGTTTAAGATATGAATTCAATATCACCAAGTTAGACAAATCTCGAAGACTAATTAAGATACATATGTTTAAAATCAATAGGAAAGCAAACAAAGTCTGCACTGTGTGCCCTTCTTAAACCCAATATCATAACTGCAAAGTTGATACTAATTATTTCAACTCTTCTAAGCTTGTATTCATAAAAGTTTGTTTCTTATAAGAAATTATTGTCCTTTCTGTAAGGTTGAGGGTAAAACTAGCAATCATATTATGATCTAATATGAGGTGGCTAGACGGTTGCGGACGTGCTTTTCTCATATTTTGATTGGTCTATGGGAACTTACTTTGACATTGAAGACTTCGTCAATGATATTTTTATTTTGGACAGAAGACATAACAAAGAGAAATTTAATTTGGAAACTTGGTATTATGTCTGCCTCATGGACTATTTGGATGGTGAGATTATTTTTAAAGATAAATCTCCACAAATTGATTTATGGGATAAAATTAATTTTTTTATTGTTAAGGGGGTTTATAGCCTTAAATATTTTATGAATTATCTGTTTAATTTAATTCTCTCTAATTTGAAGAAAATTATTTTTTGTTAAGTTCTTAGAAGTTTGGTAAGGGAGGATCTCTTTTCCTCCCCTCTCTTAATATTTTTCTTGTTTTTTAATATATTGCGTGTTTCTTAAATAAAAAAAAAGGAGTTCAAAACAAAGAAAGTGCCGTGGATAGTTTATTAGAGTGTATTATAAACTAACTAGGCTCTAAAAAAGATAAACAGTTACTTAAGAAAAAACAAAATCACTCGTAAAGCCAACACATTGCTAATGTCTAGCAGGATAGTTACCATTGGAGACTGTGATCGCATTGCTCTTCCACCTGCAAGTCCAATGCTTCCAGTTCCACTTTCTATGCTATAATTAAAAGAAAGATCATCCTCATCATCCTCCTCTCCCACTGATTGGTGTGCCATCACCTGAGCAAGCCTTTGTGCTGCAGCTTTTGCTGCATTGGTTTGTCCCTTCTTCATATTTCCCAATCCAGTTGATCCTGACCGAACATGACGGGGCAATGGAGACATCATCGGTGAGGCTGGTGCCCCAGGGCTGTCATCACTGCTTTTCTGCCTGGAGTGACCTGGCCTCATCCTATCGACAGCTCTGCTCCTGTCAATGATTATTGTAAGAAAAAGAAGTTTATATACAATTGCATTACTTATTAACACAAAAAAGAAAGCATACTCCTCGTGAAACTACGTAGCTTTAGATCTCATTGACTAACATTTTTATAAAAAATAACCAAAGTCGTTAAGTTCATTTGCTAGGTAACAACCTTTACAAATCTTTTCAGCTTAACCTTACTTATAGTTCGAATAAATTCCAGTCAATTTGCTTTAGTTGCATAACAACGTGATAGAGGCAAAAGAATGATTTAAAGAAGACTGAGAACAAGTATATTTAACAACCTGTAAAAGAATTTATGCGAGAAATCTGACTTTCGTAATTGTTCAGCAAAAATAAAGAATCCTTAATCCACGCTCAATCAATGAGATTTGTTCGTCAATAAAAATTAATTCCCTGCCAAATCTTCGCCGAATTAAAAACGCTAAGCAATTTGAGGCTAAACGAAAGCTTGATCTTCAAAAAGTATGACAATGCTTGATCAGTAAGACACGATAAACATAAAGGAATGATTCAAAGAAGGCAGGAAAGGAGTAATTCAATAACCTGTAAAAAAATTATGCCGCAAAACAAAAATCATAAATCCTTTACCAACGTTCATTCAATGATATACGATCGTCAAGATTCAACTACATTGCACTACACTAAAGCCAATGGAGCGCCAAATCTTCATAAAAAATGAAGAAAAAAACTGAGAAATCTGAGGCTGAAACGGAGCTTGACGTGCAAAAGGAAATGATATTGAAATGGAGAATAAAGTTTTGAGAGAGAGATGAAACGAAACGAAACGAAGCGAAAGGATCCAAAGCGAAAGTCAAGGCAGAGAGAAAGGACGGAGTAAAAGGATAGAAGGTTCCCCCCTATTTTAAGTTCCAAACTAATTATACAATAACGGTTAGTTGAAGATTCTCAAATATCATTCATGCCCCTCCCCACATTTTCCCACACGTACGAGTATTTCTTTAGTGGGTAATTCCATTACTTCGATTAACTGATAAAGAGTTCCACGAATCAAGAATGTTGTCACTATTTTCAGGGTCTCCATTGTCCGAATTCGAAACCACGAGTATAAGAGAAATCACTAATAAAAAATCAAAGTATAATGAGTTTTGTGACTCAATCATCAATATATAGAGAAAATAAAAACTCTAATATTGGATATGGGTCCGACCCAGCCCAACTAGAATTCGGGTCACTCCGAACTCTAACAAGTTCCTTATGCCTCAGTGATGATGCTTGTTTATGTTCCTTTGAATATATTTTCATTTTTCTGAAATTTTATTTGTTCGAACAATTATATTTAAAATGAGTGTTTGAAAGTTTATTGAAAAAAAATAACACCAAGTTTGAATATAAATTTAGAAAAAAGTTCACAAAATCATCTTACTATTAAGAACCTGAAACTGAAAATTTAAGAGATCATTCGAAAATTATAGACGTAAATGAAACCCAAACAAACACAAATAAAATACATGCACCCTGCAACTTTCTAAGCAAACAGCTGAATTATGAACGTCTTGTATAATCTTTCGAACTGCATTGGTGACGAGCTTGGTAAGAAATAAACCTGAAAATCGGGAGTATAATCTTTCGAGTCCTCAGAATTTCAAACTCTCTTAATCATGCAAAGAAATAGCAAACCCAATACATTTTCTAGTTTAGTACATAATCTCATCTTAGTAAAATCAAACACAGCCAAATTGTTTTGGTAACTAAATATTTTGATGTTTCATCAAGAGAAAAACAGAGTATAACAGGAAGAACAAAAAGCTAAAGACCCTAAGGAGCTCTTAATTTTTCTCAATCACCCTTTTTCTCAATTAGCCTCTCTATAAGATCGGCTGCATCCTGGACGGTTGCAATGCTCTGTGCACTCTCCTCTTCCACGCTTATACCAAATTCCTCCTCAAGTCCCATCACAATCTCAACCTGATGATTAGAACAGGTTTTCATAAGTTCTTGAGTTAGGTAAATGGAAGCACCAAAATAGACTTAAAAGCAAGTATAAAATCAGTTACTGATTTTATAATGCTAAATGAAGCGCGCAAACTTCCAATGTTCATGATCAGAAAGTTCAAAGGTAATGAGTAAGGATACCGTGTCAAGAGAATCAGCTCCTAGCGCTGCAAATTTTGACTCGCCAGACAAAGCAGATTCATCTGGCAAAGCTAGCTGTTTCTTTACTATCAGACACACCTTTTCAACAGTCTCTGGCTTTGCCTGCTTGGGAAAAATAATTTTATCATAGTAACAAAACAAGCTTCTATCCAGAGGGAGGAAAAGAGATATACAAAATTTTAGGTTGAACTAATGATCCCTTGTCAAATAAAATGGTAATCATTCCACTCTTTGTATTTTGTTATCATGTAACTTTTTCTCAAGTATTATATTACTACTATTACTAGTTAGTCCTTGGTGATCACCATCAAGCACGTTTTTGCCCAAATTTGTCTATTTAAATTATTGTAATAGTCATATAATCATTGCAGGCAAAATAAGATTCAAATACACAAGATGATACGGTGAACTAATAAAACTACTCAAAACTTACGGCACATGAAAGCTTCAGTGATCTTGATCTAGGGGATGAGGTACTTCTGCCTACAGAAAATGAAACTGACTTCAATCCAGGAATCCTCAACATTTCCTGTAAAAAATTAAAGATGAGTATGAGAACTACCCAACCTTATTTGCAACCGTCCGTTCAAGCTATTATAAGAAATACCTTGAAGTGCACATGACGTGATGCAAATCCTCAGTATAAGAAAATAAAAACAAAAAATAAAAAGCTTATGTTGCACAACAAAAGATGTACAAATAAGAACAATTTCTTATCTTAAATGTAAAAATTACTTATAAAAAAAATAGCCATGATTAGGTAGAAGAGAGACACTCAAATTCTCCAAAAAGGAACATTCCCGCTTTATATTTAGTTCTGGTAGCTCCTAAAATCTTTTAACTTCTTCTGAGCAATCAAAAATTAGACGTCGACAACAATAATTCATGGAAAAGGGGCACGCAGGAGCAGAATAATGTTCAATACTATGCTAATTTATTCATACAAACAAACAAGTCAGCTAAATAGAGGCGTCTAGTGCATAATCTTAAAAGTTTGACGATTAATCAAAAGAAAAAAAAAATCAGAATCTAATTACGAAGCATCAATCGTTCTCGTCCTATTGATCCTTGAAAGAGAAAAAAGTTGATCATGCTCTATCAGAGTGTTACTATCGCTCTTCGTCCAAACATATAATATTGAATTCCTCTACCCCAACCTCGCATTTTAATGGAGGTAGCGGAGCTCCTTTCCAACAAAATCAACAATAAAGCAGAAATCAATAGGAACACTGAGATTAAAAAAAATCAGTCTTCAAGTGATCAAAAAGAAAGAAGACGAACATGCAAACACTGAATCAAAGGAACACCATGCTAAGAAACTAAAATAAATAAAATCAAAATTAGACAAATATAAAACTTACCTGACCGCGATTCACCAAAGGAGTATGAGATCGCACTGAGATCGAGGATCCTGCAACGGAAGCCATGGAAGACAGGAAGAGCTCAGCGAGCGGGAGAGAGAGGGAGAGACAGGGAGAGAGAGGACGGAGAGCACGGAGAAGGGAAGTGTAAGGCGGCCGTTGGGCTCTTATAAAGTGACAGGAGCGACAATGTAGGATCGACGAATAAATATTTTGTAGCAATCTTCAATTTATTACTAAAATAATTATTTTTGGACGATAAAAACAAGAAAATTTAAAGAAATAGTATAAAAATTTACATAAAATACCTTAAAAATAAATGGTTAATGCTAATTTTATATTACGATTATTTGTGACTCACTGGTTAATAAAATATAAATATTTAAAATAATAGAGTTTATAAATCAATTAGTAAATAATATGTAATCGACACATATAGAAGTTTTTTTTATGAAATTTGTATGACAACCACGTTGATGAGTGAATAATAGTAAGAATCGCCACAAATTTAGAAATATGCACAGAATAAATAGATTGGCCGAAAATTCAAGAAGTCACAACTTGAACTCTCGTATGGATGGCTCTACCAATGTAACTCCTCTTGAAAATTGAATACTACTTCACACGCTGAGGAAGAATACAGATATCAATAAGATATACTACTTCACTTACAAAGTAACCTCAATTTGTGATATTACACACACAAATGATTTGGATAAAACACACCAAAAAGAAATAAAGAATCGCTCTAAAACTACAAGTGACATGAAAAAATCATTATGCGAAAATAAAAACACAAAAGCAGGGGAAACATTTTTAAAAGATTACTTTTCGCAGGGGAACGACGACGTACTGCTGCGGAAGACTGAGGTTCCGCTTAAGGAAATATTACTTTCTTATGCAAAAAGTGATGAGCACTAGACGACGACGATGGATCATGAAGAAGATAATGATGAGAATTGAAATGTGAAATCGAGAGGAGGAAATTGTTTTTGACGACGAGAAGACTATGTAGGAGCTTCTAAGAACCGTCTTTGCTGTAATATTGCTTCGATTATTGTGATTTTAACATAAAAGTAAAGTAGAATAAGAATTTGCAGAGAGTAAAGTTTCGGCATCGTCTTCGCGTCAATGTCTCTTTCAATAGGTAATGGTGATGTTTGTGTTGTCCATTTTTTTATAGTTAAGTGCTTAAGTTGTTAGTGAAAATTATTCAGTGATTGACTTATCATTGATCATAAAAGTACAGTAATTGATTTGTCATTTTTCCATGTTATAATTATGAATATAGTTCATATTTAAATGATTGTTATAGATGTAAATGTTCATTTACCCTATCAGAAGAAAATTAAAATGCATGGGCAATGTTGTCACAAAAATAATATTAGCATGAATAAATTGCTATAAACATGCACTCAAAATGCTCAAATTCGGCAAAATGCTCTTTCCCGGAGGTGTGATTCCCAATATTGCGATACTAATATAGAAAGCCACGTGTTAGTTTATGGGAGATGCTGCCAATTTAGGCTTGACTGCCGAAACATGCCCAAATTCGGATCGCCAAACTCAAAGCCGAGACCGAAACAAGGAAAGCTTAATAAATTCGGCTCCTTTTTTATTTTCGTACTGGTCGCAAATGGCGCTACAACTACTTCCCCAAAGCACAACTCATCTTCTCTCCACCAACCTGATGTAGAAACACCACCAAAACTTTCTGCATTTTCATTTGATCAGGAAATTTGTATTGGAAGTGGCCTTTTCGCGTCAAATTTCATCTACTGCAAGTAATTTGTAACTCTTCCTCGCTTTCTCAATCTTCTGCATTTGTTCGAATTCAATGTTTTAAATTTGGAGTAGAGTCACTGATAATTAGTCAATTATTTCTTGTTTGACTGTTATTTCCGGGTTTCGAAACGATCAGCGCTGGACTTGGAAACTTGGATCGAATGCCGAATGAGTTGAAATTTTTATATGTTCTGTTTGTGTGTGTAAACGAGATTAAACTTAGTTTTGCGTTGAGTTGCGTTCTACTCATATCGCTGCCTCATTTCTCTTCTGTTCACTTGTCTTTCCTTCACTAGTCTTGAGACAGTCGGAGTTAGCGTCGGGAACGGTTACAACATTTGTTATTTGATTTCATTGTTTTGATTCTGGACTCGATTCTGGACCTAAGTTATTTGTGTTTAATCTTTGGAATCAGAGGTAGAAATCTCATTATTTTGTATCTGCGAAAGCCAAGAAAATTGCTTCTGTAAAGTTTTCCACACCAGTCTAAGTTGATTAATCTTCTTTTTCGTTTTCTTTTGTTTTTCCGAAAAATGTAGGGTCTGATGCACGTAATTTGACCTTTTGGGTATGGCCGTCCAGTTGCTTTTTCCTCATCATCTCCACTGGAGCAAACTTTCATAAAAACTTTCAAACAGTTCCTAATGATTTCAACTTTCGGGTTTTTACTTTGTTTTCATCGTTGGTTTTTAACGCAGAGTGGGAAGCATGTTGGTTGCATTTGTTTGGACCTGAGAAGTATTTCTTTGGAATTGTCAACATTTTGGGAAGAAACATGAGTACGCAACTACTGGAAATCCAACCCAACGAATTGAAATTCATATGTAAGTAGAAGGAATTTATAAAAAAAAATCTTGTAGCAGGACAACAGGGGCATAAGATTGTTTTTTTCAACAAGTTCCTCTCATCTAAAAGAAAATACACGTGCACTTTGATTTCTTTTAGTATTTTATCTATTTATACAAAAACTAAGGAGGAAAAAGAATTTGTCAGCGAATATGGTTGTTTAGTTTTCTTTTCTTTACACGTGTTTACCAATTTTTGATTGGCATGGTAAGAAGAATTGGTAACCCCTGAATCAACAAAGAAATGGAATGTCAAGCAGATCATGGTATTTGATAAATTTCTCCAACATTATTTTGAAGAGATCTTTCATCAGATAAAGTTCGTGGTCTTTTCTCTTGTCGCTTCTTACCTGCCATTTCCTTTCAAATATTGTTTTTGCTTTGTTAATTCATGCACACAAGCGGGTAATTGTTCTGGGTACTGTCCTTTTTGTTTATTTGTTTGATTATCATACATTTAGCCAAGGAACAAAACTCATTACTGCGATTAATTCAGTTGAACTGAAGAAACAAAGCTCGTGCTCAATTCGGCTTGCCAATAATACTCACCATCAAGTTGCTTTTAAGGTGTGAATTGCCTTTTTTCGAGAAAAAAATCTTTAACAGTGTAGATACCAAGCGACAGTAAATAAGACGAAATGTTGGAGACCAACATGTTGGATGTTTGATATGGCAGGTGAAGACCACGTCACCTAAAAATTATTGTGTGCGACCCAATGTTGGTGTTGTCATGCCCCAATCTGCCTGTGATTTTACAGGTATGATCTTTCGGCATCTGTTCACTTGTTTAGTACATTAAGACCGGGTATTGACTGTGAAAATTTTTGCTGCTTATGATCTTGGCTACTAATTGTGGCATGACATATTGAGATATGAATGGCTGTTGATATGTAGGTACATAAACATTTGCTGAGGAAATGACATGACAAAAAATATGGAGGATAATTTAGGGGGAAAACTGCATATTTGTAATCTTGATTCACCAATTATATCATATCGTCTCCCCTGAACTAATTGTTGGGAGAGTACTGTATCACACTTTTAAAAAGCATTCCTAAGGCCTGTGGGTTTTGCTATGAACTTGATAGACTCAATGGACAATCAAAATCTTATGAAAGGAACGATGTGCAAAGACAAGACAAAGACTTTATTTGCCGTCTCACATGGTGCTTTTATTTTTCATGCTCTTGTTTGATTATTTTAATTTTTCGATTTTGCAATGCAGTTATAAAGCAAGCTCAACGAATAGCTCCACCTGATATGGTGTGCAAAGACAAGTTTTTGATTCAAAGCATAATTGTTCCTCCCGGTACAACAGATGAAGACATTACACCTGGCATGGTCAGTGGGGATGCTTTTACCATAGCCAGGCTTCTGTATCTATTTCAAGTTTTTAATTGCTTATGTTTGCAGTTTTCAAAAGATAGTGGCAAGTACATTGAAGAGAACAAGCTGAGAGTGACCCTCATTAGTCCATCTGCTTCCCCTGTATTATCCCCAGTGCATTCACCAGTTAATAGAGAATCAAAGGAGAGGCTGCTTCAATCTGCAGAACCAGACGATGAAAAAAGAGCGTCAAAAGAAGAAATGTTCAATGGAGTTTCAAAACTGAAACATGAAAATGGAGAATTGGAGGAGCTGTCCCATGGAGCTTCAAAATTAAACGTACAAAATGGAATTCTGGAGGATGGAGTAGTTTATAGAACTTCAAAACTCGAAGATCAACATCGGAGGGGTGTTGACATTTTCTCTCCCAAGGATATGGTTAGGATTTCTTATTTGACGTAGTATTTCATTTTATTCATCCAGTTTATTGCTGTACTTTTAGTCTAAATACATTCTTTTTGCTCATTAAATTTCAATGATGTTACTCATGAATTAGGTTTTGGAAGACTACGCCAATTCGAAATTGATTTACGCAAAGGTTCCTAACTTAATTAACATAGAGGAGCCCAGAGTAGTTATCACAGAGATGTCAAAACCAACAAAAGTTACCGAGTTGAAGCAATTGGAGGAAGATAAAATCAAAACAATTACTGACGCAGAGGAGTTGAAGTTTGCTGGAAGCATTGATGATATGAAGTCAAGACTGCGTGAACTTGAATTAAACTTTGGCAAGGTCAGTCTTGTCAAAACTTATTGTCAAGCTTCATTTTTAAATTGAATAACTGTGAATGTGAAACTTGAACGAAGACTAATTGATGAATGTCAAGAATCTAGTCTTCTTTTTGTCTCAGTAATAAAAAAGTAAATGTTTGAGGGTAAGCTATAAGAACGCTCAAATCCCAAATTTTACACTAAATCTCCATAGCCTGTAGTTTTAACCCACGGTAAACTTTGGCTTGTAGATTACAACATTTTTGTAATCCTAGGTTAGATCATTTTTATTAGAAAATGTGAGCAGAGTGGAAAAGTTCACTTGATTAGCTGATCTATAGAATGATTTAATCAGTCGTCATCCTTTGATGTATTAATTTATCCCTGTCATAATTTTTTTTCTTTATCTTTACATCTCATGGCTTCCTTGAAAATCTGATTGAAGTTTTTTTAGATGCTTGATAGAAATTTGACTTTTTTTAATTCTTTTTCTTCAAGTATTTGAGAGGATTTTGTATTTTTTTTCATCCTTTGCATATAATTGGTTATTGAGTGATGATAGCATAGAAATAAAACAAACAAGAAATTATGAAGAGGAGCAGGTATAGAATGTTGAGCTCGCCCTATCTAAACTAATGTTCAAGAGATTAGTTACTATCAAGAGCTCGTTTAGACAATTTTTTGTTCTCCATATTTTGGAAAAAGTGAGAGCACTTAGTATAGGTTAATGGTCATCCTTCTCTTAAGCTAGTTGTACTCATTAACCAGATATGGATGCATACACTTACCTGCGGTGGTATTAAAAAAATGATTAAGCATATTTTATTGATGTTCATATAAATCTTATTTACAGAATTTTTTCCATCATCACGGGAAATGTATATAAAATGTTCAGTCTTTCCTTATTGACATTGAAAAAAAAAACAGAAGATTTTCATTGCCTAGATTGCACTGTCCAACTGAGGCGCAGAAGTTTGGTCCAGTGACCGTGTAAGTTTGTGAACAGCTACTTAACTATTCAATGAGAAGTAAGACAATTATACAAAAAACTCTTGGTCAATTATACAAAAACTCTTGGTCTGATATACAAAAATGTAAGTGCATATAGATGGTTTAGAAATGTTGATATAATCTTTTGAAAGTAGTCCATCTTCTATTTTGCCTATATCTTGATCAATATAATTGTCCATTTTTTGTCTCCTCACAGGCCCAATTTAGCATCTCAAGATTGACAGAGGAGGGGAAATATGGCACTCAAGAATTAAAAATTTTGCGTCTGAGACTGGTAAGTTGTTGATGCAGTCTTTTCTTGCAAGTTGTCGTAGTTGTTTGTTCAAAGATTTTTAGGTTCTTAATAGGCATCAAAATAATTAACATTTTACCTTGAATGGTAGAGCTATTATGTCTTCGTTAATTACAATGAATGGATCTAAGTATGTAACGATTTAGGTGAATTTTCTTTTCCTCTTGTGCTACAACTGCTTGTTTCTATCAGTTGCCTTCTATAAATCTCTAGAGCCTATTTATTATTTCCCTTAAGAATAAAGTAATGTGGGTAATGGCTACCATGATGATGGGCCTCCGATTAAGCACACTTATGCTAGGCTTACAAAGGCCAAGTGGAAGAGGGGTAGTTACAACTGTAAGGGTCCTTCTGTGAATAAAGGGGCTCTTAGGAAAGGAAAGAGTTAATTTTTGAGAAGTTGTGAGTAGTTGTCATGAGGAGATAGCCGGATTCTCAAAGTTCCGGTAGAAGTTGTATTTTTTTCCTATTCCAATTAGTGAAGAAGTATTGAATTTTTGGAATTCAGCTAGTTTTCTTATAAGAACCGATTTACCAACAGAATATAATTCAATAGAAAAATAAAAGTAGTTTCATTGAATTAAGGAGAGCAATCGACTGCCGAGCAGAATGAGGCTCGGCTCTCCCCAAAATAACCACTTTAATTCCTTCCTAACACAATTTTCTGCACCTTCTTTATTTATATCCTTGTTCACGTAACCTATTGTCCCTTTCCACGCACTGACTCCTCCCCGTAACTGTTTTCTCCCTTTTCCTTCTTTAACAACTCTGTCTCTATCCTCTTGGACTTCTTTGCATGAGTAAATCTTAATTGGGGCCTATCAATCCTCTTGTTCCAATAAGACACCCTGTCCTCCACGTAGAAGGTTGGAATGCTGGATGAGGTCATAAAGTTCCCATGAATTTTATGAATTCGGGAGGATCTTCCAGCGAAATAAAACTTCCGGTGACCCATTGTTGCTGACCTGTGAAGACCGAATTCCTAACACTTCATCTGGCTCCATTAAAACCTTAAGGTCTGATGTAAGTTGTGGAGGCAAGGGTGATACTTGGTAAACCAGACCCACAGCTTTACGGAGTTGCAAAATATGAAACACCAGATGTATGGAATAGCCTGGAGGCAATCCCAATTTATATGCTACCTAACCAATATGTTGCAGCACTTTGAACGGACCATAAAAGCGAGAGGCGAGCTTTGCATTAGGTCGATTAGTCAGTGATTTTAATCAGTAAGGTCTAAGCTTCAAGTAAACAAAATCTCCAACCATAAAGGAGAGATCACGATGGGTAAATCAGCTGAATTCTTCATCTTCTGCTGAACACGCCAGACATAGAGCTTAAGATCAGCATGGACGATGTCTCGCTCCAGCAATTGTTGATTAGCTGACCTATAACTACCGAACCTTTTTCAAACGGAATAATAGTCTGCGGGTCACGACTATTTACTACCTTGACTGGAAATGTATTAAGTGAAGTGTGGTGAGAGGTGTTATACCAACACTCTGCTCACGGGATCTAACGAGCCCATTGACATGACATGACCTATCTGATAGATCTACTATCTCAATTAAGTTTTTATCAAAGAAGAAATCCTACTCTTTAGGATGTGCTTTGATTGTGTGGTGAAAGTTGTAATGGAACTATTTTGTTTTCAGATTTTTCTTCCTCGCCTTTATTACAATAATTAAGTTCATGGTTTTAAAATTTAGTGGCTTAGTTGGATCTATTTTGAATAGTTTGATTGATGTAAACCATTTTATTTTAATTATTTTTATGAGGAGCTCATTGATATGAAGAGTCTTTACTAAGACTTCTTTTATTCTGACATTTTTATTGGGTTAGAACAGTATGTTATACATGCAAAAGAAAGATGGGGTATGAGGAACTTTTCTCTGGCCTCTTCTATATATGTTCATTTATACAATTTTTTACTACTTGGACTAAAAAATTGAAATGAATTATCTAAATCTAGTCAGAGAGGTAATTCCTTGAATCCCCTATTGGCAACACCATACTGATCATTGCAATTTCTTGAAATTGCAACATCTAAACAATCTCAAATTCTTTTTCATTTTCTGGGAACATTGAGAATTAAATGCTGAACCTATGTTTTGGTAGTGTGTCCGTTTGGTTGGAGATTGAACATATTTTCTCTCTGCAGATGGACATGAGCAAGCAGGGCCAGAGAAAAGTTCACAACGGATTTCCTCTTCTATTCGTGTGCATGGTGGGGCTCATCTGCTTGGTTCTCGGTTACCTTTCTCACCTTGAAGAATAATTGACATAATCTTATTCTAAGTCCTTTCCTTTGGTTTCCATTGAAGCTTTTTATAGATACTTACTGTATATTTATACATTTGAATGAGGAGGAAAAAGAGTTAGCACTATATGAACAAAGATCCGTCTCTTCAACCCAATGCGTCGTTTGGCGAATCGACACCAGACTGGTCTACATATCATGTTATTTCGGCATTGGGCAACTTAGGGGGAAGCGACATGAATTGAGGTACGTTTTTGGTTGGTGGAATATCATTGTAGGCATCACTCTTGAACGTAGATAACAGTACTTTCTTGTAAAACTTTAATAATTGAGCATTCAAAAGTTGTATAATTGAGATACAACACTTCTTTGCTTTTAACAGTGTTATGCATTTGCATTTAAAAAAAGTGGCATGAATTAGTGGATGTGCTGACCATCATGATTTTGTTTATGAAGTAGGTGTTAAGAAAAATTACCTAAAATCAAATATGCAGAATGTTAGAGTTTGGGGTGACCCAAATTCTAGTTGGGCCGGATTGGGCCCATATCCAATATTAGGGTTATTTAGTTTCTCTATATATTGATGCTTGAGTCGCAAAACTCATTGTACCTTGATTTCATTCTTAGTGTTTTCTCCTCTGCCCGTGGTTTTTTTCCCGTTAGGGTTTTCCACGTAAATCTTGGTGTCCCTACTTCCGCAGTTTTCTTTTTTCGTTTTGCGTTCGATTCTCAACAATTGGTATCAGAGCTAAGGTTGAGCTTCTCTATACCAATTCTCAACAATTGGTATCAGAGCCCAGGTTAAATTCTCTATATCAATTTTCCAACAATTGATATCAGAGTGGAAGTTACGTACTCGGATCGAAGCAAATTAGGGTTTACAATTTTTGTGAGAAAAATTGTAATTTGTTGGAAAAAGAATTAAAAAAAAAAAAAAAAAAGAGGGGAAAACTTTCCCCTGCTGCGTCGTCCTCCTCGAAGAAACTAGAAGCGCAGCCTGCGTTTCTCCAGCGAAGAGCCGATCTCGCAATCGCCGCAGGCTGTCGTCTCCAAGGAGAAGACCAACCACCGCCGCACCGACCGGGACAGAGTCCGCCGTCCGTCGTTCCCCTGCCGTCCGTCTCCGAGGAACCAAAGCAGCGAAGAACAGAGACTTCCGTCCCACTGTCCAGCGCCGCACAGAAACCCGTCGCCATCTCTGTTCAGAGGTTTGCCCGCCGATTAGTCCGCCTGCCGCCGACGAGCCTCCAGCCGTCACCGTCCGTCGTTTCGCAGGAAGCCCCGAGTTGTTTCGGGCAGTGAACAGTGAAGAGAAAGTTGGAGGATTTCTTAAAAATAATTTACCTTCGATTGGTGGGATTATTTTTAAGATAATTGGATTGTGATATTAATTTATTGGGCACCCAAGTTTTGGAGCGAATATTTTGGGTTCAGAAATTGTGGGAAAATTTCTGAAATTTTTGAGCAGGATGAATTCAGTGAAATTCGGTATTCCGTTGTTGGATCGGAATAGGAGGTTTCAGTTATGGCAGGTGAAGATGCGAGATGTGCTCGCACAGATGGAATTAGACGATGCGTTATTAGGGCTCAATAAAATGCCCACGTTATGGAGTGAAGAGGAGAAAATTCGAAAGGATCGGAAAGCCCTATCTTTGATACGTCTGCATTTATCAAATCAGATTTTGCAGGATGTTTTGAACGAGAAGTCTGCCGCTGATTTATGGTTCAGATTGGAGCAGTTATGTATGAAGAAAACCCTAACGAGTAAGCTGCATTTGAAGCAGCGGTTATATTCTCATCAGTTATTGGAATGAGCCTCTATTACAGAGCACTTGGCTGCATTCAAGGAGTTAGTTTCAGACTTAGAGTCTATGGGATGCAAGTACGATGAGGAGGATTTAGGGTTGATTCTGTTATGCTCGTTGCCTGCCTCATATGGTTCTTTTAGAGATATGATCTTGTACAGTAGAGACAGTCTAACTCTGGAAGAGGTTTATGGTTCTTTGTTATCCAAAGAAAAGATGAAGCAGCTTGTTAAGGAATCTGAATCTCGAGGTGAGGGATTCGTCGTTCAGGGTAGAACAAGAGATTCAAACAACAAAGGCAGTGTTAAAGTTCAAAGTTCGAAGGGCCGATCAAAGTCAAGGAACCGAGATAGAACCTGTTACTTCTGTCATGGAAGGGGGCACATCAAAGCTGAATGCCGTAAATTGCAGAATAAGTTAAAGAGAGCTGAGAAGGGAAAACAACCGATGACGTCCGGTGTAGTAGTTGTCGCACAAGATGAAGACTATAGTGATGGAGATCTTCTAATAGTGTCAGAGGGAAACTCAAAACCAAACAATGAGTGGATTCTGGATTCAGCGTGTTCGTTTCATATGTGCTACAATCGGGATTGGTTTACGATATATGAGACCGTTTCAGGAGGTGCTGTGTTAATGGGCAATAACACACCTTGCAAGATAGCTGGTATTGGTACCGTCAGAATCAGGATGTTTGATGGAGTTGTGAGGACACTGGGTAGCGTGCGACATGTTCCCAAGTTAAAGAAGAACCTGATCTCGTTGAGTATTTTGGATTCGAAAGGGTACAAGTACAGTGCTGTAGGTGGAGGTATAAAGATCAGTAGGGGTGCTCTTGTCAAGTTAAAGGGACACAGAAGCTCTGCAAATTTATATGTATTACAGGGTTCTACGGTGATGGGTAATCAGGCTGGAAAGTTTGTGAATTCACCTTCAAAAGGTTTGTTGGAGAAGACTCAGAGGAAGTCAGGTTCTCAGGTGAAGTTCAAGTTGGGTTCTGAATCCACATCAGAGCCGATACGTCAGCCTATTACAGATGTTCAGCGTGATGCAGTCACCACATCGTCACCAATTTCAGTTACAGTTTCACGTCAGAGAGGTATCGTCAAAAGCAGAACCAAGGAAAAGGGTAAAGCTCCATGGCGATATAGTGAAACATCTACAGTGGGTTACGCATTGAGTGTGTTCGAGAGTATAGATTCAACATATTCACATGCAGTTCGTTGCGACATCTCTGATAATTCGGTGGTACAATGGAGCAGATGTGATTTCTCTCCGAGTGTGTCTCTCGAGTTTAAGCGGGGCTTAAACTTGATCCGTACCAGATATTGAGTTGGCCCAGCAGGGGCCTTTATGGAAGAGGAGGTTATTTTTCGTTGGAGTTTTGCAGTTCGCCTTACATTGGAATTTCTTTGAAGGTGGAGATTGTCAGAGTTCAGTGTTCTGGATTCGTTTTGGGGTGGGCCGTGAAGCCTGCATTGGATCTCTCAGGTGGAATTCGTGTCAAGGTGGAGATTGTTAGAGTTTGGGGTGACCCGAATTCTAGTTGGGCCGGGTTGGGCCCATATCCAATATTAGGGTTATTTAGTTTCTCTATATATTGATGCTTGAATCGCAAAACTCATTGTACCTTGATTTCATTCATAGTGATTTCTCCTCTGCCCGTGGTTTTTTTCCCGTTAGGGTTTTCCACGTAAATCTTGGTGTCCCTGCTTCCGCAGTTTTCTTTTTCCGTTTCGCGTTCGATTCTCAACACAGAATATGATTTTTCAATCTTTAGAACCTGATCTGAATCACAAAGCAAACACAGCAGACACACTAATAGTCGAGTAACAACGAATCAAATCAACACAACAATTTTAGCGTGGAAAACCCCAAAACGGGTAAAAACCACGGGACCCGTAAGCCGCTTAATCAAATCTTCCACTATAACAATAATAATGGGTACACCAAAGTTCTCTCTAGTTCAACAAACTAGAGGTATACAATAATCATCAAGATTTAACAATCTAATCTTGGTAAATAACAAAAACCGTAAGAGAGGATAAACTTAGGGTTACTGAAAGTGTAGTCCCGTTTTTACCCTAACCTGCCGCCTTAGAGATCTCAGGCGACGATCTACACCGTTCAGAATGTTACCCAGAACGTCATGAACATGCTGTCCAATTTTCACGTCGATCCAACGGTTGAAACGTCGGTAAATGGAGAATTTCCGAATCTGCAAGGGCAAAAATCGAAGCTGTCCTCTCCCGCTGCGTTTTCCCTTCTTTTTCTGCTTCTCTCTCTTCTGATCTCTTTTTTTTTTTATTCTGCCGCTTAAGGGTTATTTTAATCCTTTAAAATTTCTTTTCTTCTTTTAAAATAAGGGCGTGGCCCCTTGTCCAGCCCACGCCGAACACAACAGTAGGACAACACCATCTGTGGATGTTTGGTGTCAGACGTGCATTTTGTGGGGAATAAGTTGTTTTTTTGAGTGTTAGATAGTACCATTTAGATCATAATGTTTTAGAATTATTTCTTTTTAACTCAACATTTTCTTTTCATTGGTTAGTAATTTGGATCTCATTGTTAATTTATTTATTCATTCCATGTTTTCTATTTAATGAGTTATTTTAATCATATTTTTAATCCTTTCAATAATTTTTAATTTGATTTCGAATTCTATTGATTTATCGAGTTTGATATCAGGTTAAAAGTTGCTGAAAAATTTAAAAATTAGATTAAAATATTTGATTAAATAGAAAATATAATTTATAGGACTTGAATTTAATAAATAAATTGACCGGAGACAATATCTAAATTATTCGTAATTAAAAAATAAAAATTTATTATGAAAATGAAAGTAAATGTTTGGATCTAAATGCAAATGACTGTATATGTTAGTATCCAAATTGTAAGAGTTAGGATCTAAAATTAATTTAAAGTTTCCATGGCTAATCATCCATGTAATCTAGGTGTGACACAGTGAAAAATTAATTAATTTACTTATTAAATGTATACTACCCTGACTTCAAACAGACTGTCAGACACCTGTAACTAATGACATCAGCTTTAAAAAAAGATAGGAAAATCAAGTGTACTTGGCAGTTTTGTAAGTACCAGATCTGAGATCTGAGGTGGAAGGGAGCACAATTAACAACTCCAACAAATGCCTGCTAAAACCTTCCTATTTTGTATTTTTTTTCTACTTTTGCTAATCTCCCCATTTATTTAAGGAAAATAAATGAAACAACTTCTTAATCATAACACCACATGTTTTATAGCTTAAGGACGATGACAAGTTAAATACAGAAAAAAATTTGTAGATAATTAAATTTTTTAATTATGAGAAAAGAATGTAGGTGATTTTACAGTCATATTTTCTATTAAAATTCGTCCAACGTTAACGTCACAGTTTCGTTAATGCCAAGTATTGTCAAACGGAAACGTCAAAGACAGCAACAATGGACGTCTCGCAACAACGAGGGACGTTCAACGATAACCAACAGGGCAAGGACAGATGTCAATTATCAGGGGGACGTATGTAGGGGTGGGCAAATCGGTTCTTAGTTCCGGTTATGGACCTCTCGGAACTGACAGTTCGGTTCTCGGTTCCGAGAGTAAGGAATCAAAACCGGAACAGCAAGGAACTGGACCCGGAACCGGTTCCGAGTTCGGTTCCTGTTTCTTGCGGTTCCTAATCTGTAATTAAAAATATGGCAGTCGGCATCTAATTGAAATGCTACGGAATTGAACCAGATTGCAGATCATCATGCCATGGCCTAAGACCTCTCATTGTCCAAAATTTCCATTTAAAAAAATAAAGTCTATCATTCAACTTTGAAGATCAGATCTTGTGATACTTCTATCTTCTTTGTCAAGAACAAATCCTGAAAACAGTACGTCCAATGACTAGATGATTATGCATGAAACTGATGCTGAACAAAAATCAAACCCAAAAAATGGACATGATGGGAAATCATGAATAAGAGTCTTGAAACTTACTCAGGACATATAACTTGGTTAAGTCAACTAACAAATTCAAACAACCATAAAACATTAAGTAATCAATTTTGGATATTTTTTTATCAACTCCTTCATGGCTTCACCTTTACATTCCACTTCAGTTCATCGATTACACTTCTTAAGATAAAATGGAAAAAGTCATAGGTCATGGGTCTAATTATTTGCAACCTTAAGTTTGAAGGAGACTAGATTAATAGAACAAACCTAGTTTTGATATCTTACATTCAATGCATGTGATAGTCAATATAAGTTAACATGTGACTTCTAAACAAGATCCTTAAGCTCTTGCACAAAATGCTTCCAAATTTCCATTTAAAAAAACAAAGTCTATTACAAGAAGGCAGAAACAATGAAAGAATACATGTCTTTACTGGGACAACATCGAAGGAGAAAAAGAAAGAACTAAGTACCAAATTTTGCAGTATTTTCCTTGAGAATGAAAAATCCACCTAGTTTTAAGCCAGCCTAGAAGTAATGCATTAGATAGTATGAGTAATCAAAGTATTCTAAAGTAAAAAAAAAAACTATGAACATTCACATGTACAAAACAAAAACTGAATTGACATAGCATCAATCTTATTAACATATTGTGAACATTTTTTTCCAATGATATGCAAGAAAATAAAGCTAACAGTAAACAACAACGGTAAAAAGTTTTAAGAATGTCTAAGATACACGAAGATTAACTTATGAATGGGCACTTTCTTCATTCACGAACCTTTTAAGAATGTCTATGGCAATCAGGCAAATTAAATTGCCTGACTTAAGTAAATACAAGAACATGTAACTACAATTAATCAACATTTATGGCAATCATCCATTTATTCAAAGATGAAGTTCAGAGTCTGAACATGTAACTACAAACCATAACTACCCAGAGACACAAAGGAAAGATAGTAGCACTGAGTTATGATTTCTATCAATTTGCTTCTTTTTGTAACATCACATTATGATTTCTACCAATTTACTTCTTTCTCTCACACCTCATATAAAAACTAATCAGAGTAACAATGTGCACGTATATGCATTTCTTTGAACACACAAGTTACTTTGGAAGATGAGTCATTCAGCATGAAGAAATTACACTAGATTATTGCAGTCTGATCAAATTCTTAAAACCACATATATTCTTACTATGAGAAAGGACTGGCGTCTGGTGAGGCGACTGCAGAACACGAGGTGAGGTGACTGCAGAACACGAGGCGATGCGAGGGGAGGCAAGAACAGAACCGATGGTTGGCGACTGCAGAAGACGAGGCGAGAACAAACCCGAGGTGAGAATTGAATAGAAGCGAGAACAAAACAAAGGGCTTCGTGAACAGAATCGATGGTTGGAGAGTGGCGTCCGATGCGAGGCGAGAACAGAACCGATGGTTGGCAACTGTAGAACACGAGGCGAGAAGAACCGAGAAGCCCTCGTTCCAGTCCTCCAGAAGCCCTCCAGATTGATGATCATATATGTTGGTTTGGTTCCGTCGGTTCTCTACACCAAAAATCACGAACCGAACCGAAAATAAAAATTGGAACCAGAACCGAACCAAATACAATTTTGGGAACCAAAAATCAGAACTGAACCGGAACCGAACGTCGGTTCTGGGTCGGTTATCGGTTCTGGTTGGTTCTTGCCCACCCCTAGACGTATGTGCTGCTTGTTGGAATGAGGGACGGACGTCCCTTGATCGGAATGGACGACGATGATGGAGTTTGCTATTTTCCAAAGGTGATGGCGGACGATGGTTAATGGTCGTTGGATCGAGGATGGACGTTCCTCAATCAGAATTGATGGCCAGGATGGATTTAGGTCATCCACCAAAGGCCGCAGACAATCGTTCATGGCCGTCAGATCTAGGGACGAACGTCGCTCAATCGGATTTGACAGTCAAGATAGACTCCAAAGGCTTTAACATTGAAGGGTCCCGTGCAAGGCACCAGCATTTTTAAAAGATGTAGACTCCCTCAATTAAGATGGATGTTCCTCGTCCAAAATGGACGTCCCTCTTCATAGATCGGATGTCTCTCGTCCCAAGACTACATTGTTCTACCCATAACAGATGTCCTTAGACTCACAACGAACGTCCCTCGACTTAACACTACATCGTTTAGGCCAAAACAGACATCCCTCTTTAGCCGAGGGACAGCCATACTGGGTGTGCAGGTCAATCGATGACATGAAACATGTTTGCTTTGGGTGTGTTTAAAAAAAAACCATATATTATACGAGGAAAAAATATTGCATAAAGGGTTAAAAGTGTCTTACATGGATCCAACCAAAACTCATCAGCGAGTCCTTTAGTTGAACTACAAATACCTCGTCTTCATTCAATGTCATGCACGACATATTAAGAACGCAAGATATTTACTTTCAATAACATCGTCTTAAACATTGATTACACATTCTTACCCAATCCGCTCTTCCTGTTTTCTTTGGAACAATGAGAGTTGTTATTGAAAAAGCATCATTACTCTGAAAAATGACAACACGCCGCACTATGAACTCCTTGGTATTTGCCTGTGCTAATCTCATGAACTCCTCCATCAACTTCACAGGTTGTAATGAATAATCAGTTTAAGCACGACCCTCAGACTAGTAAGTGTAAATTCAACACATTCTACAAAACCAAATTAAAGACATATCACTTGCAATTTTAGCATTAAAGTAGACTTTGGAACTGCTTTCCTTGATAGAGGACTCGTTGTCAATATCTTCTGAACTTTTGCAAGGGTTGGAGGAGGGGACAGTTGCCTGATGATAGGAGACCTGCACAGTTGTAACGCATTGTTAATCAACAGTATTAATGCATATATAGAAAGTCCATGTATGCTAAAAAACATATTGGCATCCGTCCGGTCCATCAACAGAAGATGCATGAGAAGCTGCTGGCTAGGCTAATGGAGGAGCTAGCTGGGCTGCTAGAGGAGGTGTTGCAATCCTCCTTAATTCTTCTTTCATATGTAGTAGAGTGACTTGAATCTCGTCAATTTACCTCTCCTATCTATCTGACTTGGCGACAAGCCACTTACCTCTCCTCAGTGATTAGTACATAGGGCGAGGACTGAGGAGGGGGATGAACAATATCATCTTTCACCTCCACGTGATCTGATGGTTGTGCAACCGACGTCCAAGGAATTAGTGCAGTCGACGTTGAAGGAGTCTGTGCAGCTAACTTTGATTGAGGTTGTGCAGCCGACGTGGATGGAGGATGTGCAGCCAATATAATAACCCGATCCCAATTTTCCCGATTTACGATGTAATCATTTTTGTTTTAAAATAAAACGTGTGGATGTTCCTAAGTTACATAGTATTATGAATGTTATACTACGACGTACAACCTCGTAGACGTCTAAGTTGGACAAGATTTAGAAGAAAATATGAAAAATGATGAATTTATAGCCGTTGGGGACGATAGGGACTCTAGTTTGCGTCCTCAAGTCACTGAACAGAGGCGTTGCGGACGACTGGACATTGGACGCGGACGATGCGGATGGCAGATTTGGAGTCCGCATTGAATCTGTCCAAATTTGATTCACACGGGCGCCACCTTGCGAACGGTGCAGACGACAAATGGCGTCCGCAACCTGATTTCGGACGGGAAGGACGCATGTTTAGGATGCTATTTCTATGTGATTTTTGGTCTTGCGGACGATGCGGACGACGGTACGGCGTCCGCACCAGTCCGAAAGACACTAGATCTGCGAATTTAAAGGAAACAAAAGTCAGAAAACTCGACGAATTTTGACGTTTTGCGAGTTACTTCTCGCACAAAGTCCACTCGTAGCTGCTCCGTAGCCCATCAAGCAGCCACCCTCCAGCACGTTTTGTCTCCCCTTGTCGTCTAGGTAAGTCCTCCTATTCTATTTATCCCTCCTCCTGTGTAGTTCTTCTCCTTCGTTGTTGCCTCCAGAGTTGTGCAAGGTGGAAGCTGGATTTCTGAGTTTACATATCGTCAATAGAAGGTAAGGAATGAGTTGTTTTGGCCTTGTGCCCTACACCCAAGTAATTGTTGTTAGGAGATGGTATGGTTTAGTTGTGATTTTCTTCTGGTTTTTACTGGTTTTGTCATCTAGAGTAAGGATGTTTATAAGATGGATTAGGAATGTTTATGTTATAAAAGGGAAGTTAGTAATGAAATGACATTGTTGTGCTAATTCCTAATGATGCTATTGACAAATCACAAAGATAGAGTATGTTCCATTTTTCCTTGCTGTCATTGATTCCATTTGTTGTCATTAAATTGTTGAACTCCCCTGTTCTGATATGACCTTCCATGATACAATACGAATGATGATTTACAAATAAAGAAAGAAAATATGAAAGGAAGATGAAGTGTCATGGCTGAACTGTTAATGACAAGTAAAGAAAGAAAGATGATGGAAGATGAAATGACTTGGCTGAACTGTTAAGAAATAAGAAATTAAGCATGAATATGGATGCTAGTTTTCATTTGGTTTTATGAAACCGTACCATAGAGTTCAATGTTGCTATATTGTGAAACCAAGCATGATATTTGTTGATTTATTTCCGCTGCTATATCTAGAGAGTGAAAAGCATGCTCAAGCTAGTGTTGATGTATTGATTTTCCTGTTTAGGCAGCTTAATAGTCGTTACGGTTCATTAAAGTATAGTTGAAATGAATACATGTAATATGTTGCTGTGATATTGTGTGAACAAAACATGATTTTGTTGATTAATTCCGTCCAACTTGTAACTATAGAATTAGAGAAAATCAATTACTAAAGCTGGTGTTGATATTCTCATTTGATTTCCGGTCTAGAAAGCTTAATAATCATGATTCGTTAATGTAGTGTTGGAATGAATACATGTTTGTTTTCTTAGAATTCTCCTGAATTTAGCATGCTCAACAACCGCTTTTCCATTGCTAAGAATATGATAGAAAGACATGTGCTATTAATTTGGTATAGTATGCTTCATTGAATGAAATACTTAGCTCCATTGCCATTGAACTCCTCGTAATATGACGTGCTCGTTTGTATGCTAAATTGTCGTGTATTCGTTTATGCATAATTTTCTGTGGAATTTCATATGTGTAGTTTGAGTTCTTGAAGATAGATGTTCATGATTAATAGAAATCGAATAGGGAGCACCCCAAGGAATGGTGCCACATGCATGAGTGAGGAAAAAGATTAATAAAAAGATGTCCGGGGTGAGCGGGATACGCCATCACCGAGGAAGCCCTCTGTCGGGATACGTTGGAAAGGCAGCAACTCTGAAGGCGAGATACGCCAAAAGAGGAAGACCTTGGAGGCGGGATACGCCAAAAAGGGGACGAATGCTAAGAAAGGAATGTTCGGGATGAGCGAGATACGCCACCACCGAAGAAACCCTCCGGCGGGATACGCCGGAAGGGCGGGAACTTTAAAGGCGGGACACGCCGGAAGAGGAGGAACCTTAAAGGCAAGATACGCTGGAAAAGGAACCGAAAAAGGAAGTTGGAGGGCGGATTTCATCCCCTAAGAACCCTCCAATCTTCACACTCGGGATACGAGTAAAGAACGAACGTAATAAAAAGAATTGGTTTGGGTGGCCCCCATTCCAAGCGTAAATAAAGAGAGATGCATATTTGATTTCCCCCATATCCTTACTTGGCGTAAGCTCACGTCCTTATTTGTGGTGTAGGTAATGAGATGATCATGCCAGAAGTAAAGGAAGAGGTCATTTCCGTGGAGCCTGCGGTAGGTCCGATGGATACGCGACGGGGTAGTAGTGAGGCACGAGAAATGAGGAAAGAAAGATTTAGTAAGAAATCGAGTGGATTATCTTTATATTCCGTTATGCGAGTTTTCAAATGTTATGTATGCTTGATTTGAAGGATTTTGGTTTAAGACTACGTTTCTTTATATGTTGTTTTTAATTAAGTATGGATCCTATCTTCATTTCGTTATTCATGACAAATTAGATTTCTCGTTTTAATTACGCTTCCAAAATAAATTCCTATTTTCAAAAGAAATGGTAAGAAAATAAGTTTTAGTAGCGATCAGATTATGTACTTTGATAAACCTTTTTTATGAAATGATCTTGATTGAAAAGGAGTTTTGCAAATCAAAGGCTTTGTATTAGTAAGTTAATGTTTTTGTAAAACGATAAAAAAAAAAAAAAAAAAATCCGGGTCGTTACAGCCAACGTGGAGGATGTGTCTGCGCCCTTGAATACCTACTCCCCTCCTACTTTGTTCAACCTCATTTGAGCCAATATCACTTGATTGTAGACGTCAAGTGCCTTTTCATTGGTTCTTCGCTCCCAGGGAGGGACAGCCAACCCGCTGCTATCAACAATCTTTAGAATGTGCCAATTATACGGGAGGTTCTTCTTTGGACTCTTCAGGATTGCCTTCATCAGATTAATAATCATATATGCAACATTGAATCTCTTCCCGTTGTAGAATTTCTCCATCACATAGAGATCCATGTAGCTGACATGGTCTCTATATCCATTACACGACAGAACTGTGTGGGTGATCATGTGATGGATTACTATTGCTTTGACATTTAGGTCCTTGGATTTAGGCCTGTATAACTATTCAACTTCAGATTGCGATGCAACTACTTCTGTAATGTCAGATCTTCTCTTTCTTTAATAAAGTCTGGGTTCTTTGATACGTGAAAATACTCCTCTGTTGGCTCCTCCGTGGAGCATTCAATCAGCTCCTTTAACTCTTTCAAAGTTAGCCTAATCTGTTGCCCAAGTAGAAAAGTCCTCATCTTAATTGGGCGGTTGCTGTGCAACTCCAAATTTGTGTAAAATAACTTCACCACCCTTTCACAATAATATCCCTCAGCGTGCACAACCCAGCCAATTCAATGTGGTCGAACATTTCTCTAAGTCAAAGTCTGCGAACGTATTGAACTCTATCCTCCTAGATATAATTACAAAACAATGTATAATGTCATTGTTGTACATTTCCTTGCAAGACGCCAAGTTAAACACCGGTGCAGGTTGTGCCTTTGCAGACACAGAGGGACAGGTAGAATCACCCCATGATCGCCCTTCGGCCTAAGAGGGAGCCCATTTATGCTTTGTCGTCACTTGAACGGCCTTCGACGCCATTTTCTACTTCTACAAACGTGAGGAGAGATTTTGAAAATACAAATTGGTCGGAGTAAGTTGAAATATCTCTCGGCAATAGCTAGGATGCAGAGGACATACTTCGCGATTTTATAGGCATATTTAGCGTTTAGAGAAGTCCCTCAATTAAGATGGACATCCCTCGGCCAAAGATGAACGTCTGTTTCAACCTGAACGATGTAGCCTTAAGTCGAGGAACGTCCGTTGTGTTCATAGGGACATTTGTTATGAGCAGAACGACGTAGTCTTAGGAAGAGGGACGTCCGTTTTTGAATGAGGGACATTCGATCTATGAAGAGGGACGTCCGTTTTAGACGAGGGATGTCCATCTTAATTGAGAGAGTCTGCGCCTTTTAAAAACGTGGGTGCCTTGCACGTGACCCTTTAACATTAAAGCCTTTGGAGTCCATCCTAACCGTTAATTCCTATCTAGGGATGTCCGTCCCTCCATCTGACAGCCATAAATAATCGTTCTTGGCACCTTTGTGGGATGGCCTAAATCCATCATGATTGTCAATTCTAATCGAGGGACATCCGTCCTCGATCCAATGGCCATGAACCATCGTGCGCCATCGCCTTTGAAAAATGACAAACTCTATCATCGCCATCCATTCCTATTGAAGGACGTCTGTCCATAGTTCAGGAGTTTAGTTGTTCGTAAGTTTTCTTCATGTTTGATTTGTTGTTGACCTTAAGCTATAAGGTCTATAGTGTTAATTTCCCTTATAAAATTAATGAAAGGTTAATATTAAATAAAATTTTGTTAATAAATAAAATATTCAATTATGAGAAATAAACATAGTTGCCATCGTTGTCACCTTTTTCATTACAAATTTTAATTTGTTTCCGAAAAGTAATTCTTCTACTGTATAATGTTTTCTTTCCGTTGTGGAAATGAGTCTTGCAACAGAAAAAATACTTTCTGTTTGAATATAACTTACTTTTTAAAGCACAAAAGAATACTTTTTATTGTGAAAACGAACGCCTTCCATAGTAAAAAATACTCTTTTTTACTTAATTGGATGAATTTTTTGTCGTTTTTCTGTTTAACAAATAATGAATTTTCTAGTGACTTTCCTCAGTGAATCTGAAACATGTCTAGCTTGAAGTATATTAATTTTTCAACAAACAGTTAACTAGAAAATATTTCATTTTCAATCTTCTATTTTGGAAAATCTTTTCATTTTAAAAATTTTTGACTGGTTAACAGTGATATTTGTGTCATTTATTTTTTTATAGTTTAATATATTTTTTGTTAGCAAAAATTATTTAATAATTATTAATTTATTGTGATTGTTTTATTAAATTTTTTTTATTTAACACATATTTATTTAATAATATTTTATTATTTTAAATTTACCACACCCGTACTAAAGTTTAAAAATAAAAAAGAAATAAAACGCAATCTACAGAATCTGCATATAATATAATATAAAATAAAATGTTCTCCACTTTATTTTTATTTATTGTATGATTTGATTAGAAGGCAATGCAGCAACTAGATTCAGGTTTGGGGACCCATCTCAACAATTAATTAGAGGCAACCTCCTCTCTCTGCCCCCCCTAATTTAACCCTTATTTTTGCACCTTGAAATGACTACTCCGGTGAATATTTTGATTCCCTTAATATCTGTTTAATTATAAAACACAGAAGCATTGTCACACTTACTTAACTATGACCTCTAATTGTACTTCAAGTTTACCCTTTGACTCATCATCGTCTATGCCTGTTTAATACCCGTAATCTGTGATGAGCGGCCATTAGACAGACACGTCAGAGTAGAGCTTATACAATGAAATTAAAATAATAATTTTTATTTGTCCATAGTTATTATTCATCGACAACTGTAATTAAAATAATATTTTTGAATTTATAATTATGTCTGGCAGCTTTAAACGAGTGTCTGCCCACCGACTCCCTCCCTCCCTCCCTCCCAGTGTTCCATTCTACTTCCCAATACTCGACTGACCTCATATCTCCACCTTGAACAGCGCAGCTCATTCTTTATTTCATATCATTCTGGGTAATCTTCTTTCTTTATCTTAGCCCCCCATTCCTGATCCTGTTTGTTTCATGTTTTGATCTTTGTGTCATTTTCCATAAACAAGCTCTTGTGGGTACGACTGTAATCATTTCCTGTCTTCTTCAATGATTATATGATCTGATGATGGATACTGTTTTTGCAGGAGCAGGAGAAAATTGTGCGATCAAAATGACTGGTTTTGAAGGAAGGTTTGTCAATGGAGGAGGAAGAAGGAGTGCCACTTTGCTGTGTACGCCATTAATGGGAGCTGGAGTTGCAGAGATGATGACCGTAATGGAGAGAGCGGGCGAGGTGGGAGCTGACATCGTCGAGATCCGGCTCGACTCTTTGAATAACTTCGACCCTAACTCCCATCTTCAACTTCTCGTCAAACAGTCTTCTCTTCCCACCATTTTCAGTTGCAGGTAAAGTTATCGGTCAACCGTCAATTTAATGGCTGTTAAATTTTTGTGTTTTTTTTTTTTGAAGTATACACATGAATCACGATAGAGATGGAGGAATGTGAGAGAAAGAGAGGTTTGCAGAGCTGTAGAGAGAGAAAACTCACATGGAACTGCAGCTGCAGGCCGCCATTTTTATAAAATATAACGTCGTATATTTTCATTTTCGGCAAAATATAATTTTCTCATTTAAATTTTCAGGATAATTATTATCTAAATTACACTTTATCTTAATAAATATAGTAAAAAAAATATAATATCTAAAAAACTATGGAGTGTGGGGGAAGTCTTTGGACCTATTGTCTTTTTTGACTTGCCTAAAAAAAAGCTCTTTGTTGATTCATTAGACCGGCATGGGCGGGTGGCCAATACAATGGCAATGAAATCGAACGGCAAGATGCACTTTGTAAAGCGATGCAACTAGGCGCGGATTATGTTGATATAGAGCTTGAGGTATTAGCCATCTTTTCGAGCATTCGTGTACGCATTAGTGTGACTACTATATAATTACTTCGTGTCCTAATGTAATCGGTTTGGTTTGGTTTGGTTCAGTTCGATTTGATTGGGTTTGATTTTAGTGGCAATGTATATGGTTTGATTAGTTCGAGTCGATTTTATAGGTCGCTCAAGAGTTCATTAATTCGATAGATGGAAAGAGGCCCGAGAACTTCAAAGTAATTGTGTCGTCCTACAATTTCCAAGATACTCCCCCCTTAGAAGACATTGCCAATCTAGTGGTAAAAATCCAGTCAACCGGAGCCGACATCGTCAAGATTGTCACAAATGCTTTAGACATAACAGACTGCGCTCGTATTTTCCAAATAATGGTTCACTCTCAAGTAAGTTTCTTCTTCGCTTGCATCGTCTTTATGTTTACTATTATCATTCTTTTGACGATATTTTTTTTGACTTTTTGTAGATTCCGATAATAGGAATTGCGAGAGGGGATAGAGGTTTGATAACACAAATACTCAGCCCGAAATACGGCGGATATCTGACCTACGGCAGTTTGGAGGCAGTTTCCAGGTCAAGTTACGGGCAAGCGAAAGCGGAAGATTTGATAGAATTGTACAACTTTAGATTGATAAGAGAAGACACAAAAGTTTATGGCATAATTGGGAAGCCGGTGGGTCACAGCAAGAGTCCACTATTGTTCAATTCGGCCTTCAAAACGATAGGTCTTAATGCCATTTACGTGCACTTCTTGGTCGATGATGTCGAGAATTTTTTTGACACGTTTTCGAGTCCCGATTTTGGTGGCTGCAGGTACGATCGATAGTTACGAAACGTGGAGTGAAATCTTTGATTATCGATAGTGGAAATTAGTTTGAAATCGTGATGTTCTTTTGTTTAGTTGTACAATTCCTCATAAGGAGGCTGCACTTAAATGCATGGATGAGATTGATCTCATTGCCAAGGTAATTGCTCCCTCTTGGGTTTTTTTTTATTTTATTTTACATTTTAACCTATGGTTTATTACTTTAATGTAACAGTTATATTGTAAATATATCGCACGTAAATATGTTTTCAAAGTTATGAAAATGAAGTCTAAGTTCTATTTTTTGCATTATATGTTTGATTTAGCTCGAAATTGCATAATCTTTGTCCAAAATGATTAGTAATTGATGAAATACTTTTATATCTTGAATTATTTGGACGAATAAATGAATGACACGTATTTTTTAAGTTTATTTTTATTTTTGCAGAAAATTGGAGCTATCAATAATATTTGCAGGAGACCTGATGGGAAGTTGGTTGCCTTCAACACTGACTATATTGGTGCGATCACCGCCATTGAGGATGCTATTCGAGGTAAACACGCTACAGAAATTCTTCTCTCTCTCTCTCTCTATGTGCTGAGGTTATTACTCATTTACAGATTTGAACGGAGTAAATCTTTCTGCTTCGTCGCCATTGGAAGGAAAGCTGTTCGTGGTTTTAGGAGCAGGAGGTGCTGGAAAATCACTTGCATACGGCGCAGCGAGGAAGGGGGCCAGAGTCGTCGTTGCCAATCGAACAGTGGGTAAGAGTTTTTCAGTAACTATGAAAATTACTTGCTGAGATGGTAAATGAAGTTAAGTAATGATGATTTTCTCCGCAGAAAGAGCAGAGGAATTGGCGGCGAAAGTTGGCGGGAAAGCTATGGCTCTTTCTGACGTAGAACATTTCTGTCCGGAAGAAGGAATGATTCTTGCTAATGCTACGTCGGTCGGAATGAAGCCTGACATTGATCAAACCCCATTATCTCAGGTCCCTCCATTTACCAAAAATAGTGATCAGACAGTTTTAGAGAAATAACGCCATTTTTCATTTTAAAGAATTTTTCTTTTTGTTTTATTATTAGGGTTTTCCCTTCACAAAATGCCAAGTGTCTAAAATATAAATTTTAATAAAAACTAGATTTTATTTTTCGTCTTGTTTAAACCCTAATTTCTCCCGAAATTGGTAATGGCGGTCCCCAGTCGGCTCTGAAACACTACAGCCTGGTTTTCGATGCGATATACACGCCCAAGGAAACTCGATTGCTGCAAGAAGCTAAAGAGATCGGAGCCGCCATTGTTTACGGCACGGAGATGCTGATTCGTCAAGGGTTCGAACAATACAAAAACTTTACCGGCTTGCCTGGTAAAACAAGCCAAACTATACCCCCCCTCCCCCACTTTTCTTCAGCTGCTAACTCTTTTTTTTTTACAATCTGTTCATCTTTTACCTTTTCTTTTGGAATTTCAGCTCCGGAAGAACTGTTCAGAAAACTCATGGAGAAACATGCGTGAGAAGGAAGACTAAAAATGGAGTCTCTTCAATTGATTCTGCATCTTTTCTTCTTCTTCTTCTTCACTGTGGAAGCAGATATATGATGTATTAGGCATGTCTCACTTTTCTGTCTGGCTTAAACCCATGTAAGAACTCAAGAAATTTTCTTGATTAGAAATTTTAAGTCAACAAGTATCAATCTACAACTACAATCCTTAAACTGTCTACACCCTGAACCCCATGAAACACGTTGTGTTATTTTGTTGAGTTCCTTGAAATAAAACCCAAAAAAAAAAACAGCCAAGGATTTGATAAAACTTGAGAAATTAATTTAGTAAACTTGCCAAAACTGGATTTTTAAGGATAAATAGTATACCTTTCATGAAATTTACTCTTTAGCTAACGTAAATGTCGAAAATGCTCCCTAATGCAGTTTTTTCATGGAGTCCTAAAAGTTTCGTAGGAAGAAAACGTATTATGGAGTAGTTGAAATTTTTTATGTCTCCAGCCAAAAATCAAATGAAATGAGATCGATTGTTGTTCATTTCCCAGAAAGTGCTGGAATCTTGTTTAATAATGGTACAAAACATTAGTGTCTCATAAGAGTACACACTATTGTTCAAGTATGAGACGTGAAGTAGGAAGATTGGCCTGAGATTGAACACGAGATGAATGAGATACGCTGATAAAAGTGGCATCTTGATTGCCAACAGAAGAGGGTAAAGAAAACTACATTTAAGAAATTGGGAAAATTGAAAAATTGGAATTTTGGAGTGATGGAATCAGGAATGGAAGACGCATTTACTAAAGAAAAATTTTGTTGCATCAAATTTGCAAAAATACTGTCAAAGCAAAAGTTGGTGGGCTGGTGAAAGTACTTACGATACATAGCTCACCTGCCACAGTCTGCCGCACCAGCGACCTTATTTATTCGTTAAACGCCAAGAAATCGTCTAAACCACGCACTGTAGCAGCCTTCCTTCACCTACCCATCCCTGCCCACGCATTGCGGATTCCGAAGTTTCGACGCTTTCTGTGCAAGTTTTTCAGTTTCTGCGATTTGAAGCTCCACTGCGTTATAATGGAGCAACTTTAGAACATTGGGTATTGGATTTTTCTCTTTCACAGAAATCCTCTATTGATTTGTTGCATTGGTTTTATTATATTCTCAATTGGGTGTTTGTCTGATTCGCATTGATTGCTGCTAATTCGGGAGGGAAAACAAAAGGAAAATGTAAATTTAGTGTTGTTTTTGTCTATTCCTCTATCTATACCTAACTTTTCATTTTGCAGTGAGCCCACCCACTTGCAGAGATTTGGAAAACAGGCTCCATAGTGGTGATTGTCAGCTTGGTCCTTTGTCTCCTTTCTGTTAGGTTGACGCAAATGGCTGTCGGCAGCTTTCCGGTATCACGTTGTAGTTTTTGCTTTTACCTTTCTCTGCTTTTCTTTTCAACTTTTGGTTGTAACTCTCCCCCATTTTCTGTGGAAACTCTGCTGTTTGGTTGTTGAGAAAATGTGGTGGAGTGAAAGAATTGGGAACATTTTTGTACGTGTTTTTGGGTTTTTGTTGATTAATTTTATCAGAAAAATCGCAATTCTATGATCCACATATGATCCACAACTGGAATCAACACTCTTCTTTGAGAATTTTTTTCCCCTTTGCCAGTAGTGTAGTGAGCAAATTCAAGCATGGACTCCAAGATTTTACGGGAGATAAAGTAGGGTTTAAGGAGAATCTGAGTCTATCTCATTTTGTTCTGATTACTTGTTCTGCCTGCTTCACTCTTTTTGAGCTTCTTTTTGTTGCATAGAATATGGGTCTGTGAAGGAAAGTTGTTGTTTGAATTATTTTCTTGCTTTTGCTGTATTTTACTTCCTTCTGTAGAGAAACTCTAAAGCTGTTTGGTTACTGAGAAAATGAAATTGATGAGAGTGTTGAAAAAAATTATACTCCTGTTTTGAATTCTATGCTTTGTGATCGTTAATATTTTGGAATATGATTTTAAGCCTCTGATCAACTGCTCTGGACAGTATCTCATTTTGTTCTTATTCCTTTTCTCAGTTGCCAAAGTGGGTATATTATGTTTTCTTTTGAGTGATAGTGTCTCAATTATATTTTCTCAACCTAGAATAAAATTTCAGGCCACTTCTGAATTTCAGACTAATTATGGAGATAGCGGAAATGCAACCTTCATTTGCACTCCAGTTATGGCGGAATCTGTGGACCAGATGCTGGTGCAGATGCAAAAGGCGAAGGAAGTTGGGGCCGACATAATTGAAATCCGGTTGGACTTTTTAAAGAGTTTCAATCCTAGCCAAGATCTTCAAGTCTTGATTAAGCAGAGTCCTTTGCCCACACTTATCACTTACAGGTAATAATTCCTTCACTATTTTGAATACCCATCTGTGAGACTTTAATGTTAATGGATTGGAATATTTAGACTAATTTCCTCTCAGCCTCAGCAGTTGAATGGACATAGACTTCTAGGTTTTACGATTTCTAGTCTGAGATTGTATTGTTAGCAGCACATTCAATGTCGGAAGACTCCTTTGGACGTCCTTCCTCGCAAAAACATAATAGTTTGATTTCTAGATTCTCAATTTGAATTATTCTTCGTAAATTAAACAACCATTTCTGGTTTGTTAAGATGACTATTTTGTACCAGTAATGCTTTCGGTTTGTTTATTTTTGAAGTATAATATGATTTGATAGAAAGAGCCTCTTCAACTTTCTTATCATCATTTTCATATCCCTTTTTTTTTTTGGAAAAACGATTAGTATTAAATACAAAAAATTACAATGGGGAGATAGAGCTCCACCCGACCAAGAACACTTTATAAAAAACAATTTTCCTCAAATTGAAAAGAATCAAACTGTCTATTTAGCAATAATAAGGTTCACAGTATCTCATAAGTTATTATTTTAGAAATTTATCTACGAAAATAATCTCATTACAATTACAATGGTAACATCTTGATATTCCTTGATGGTAACATTTTCTTAGACCCAAATGGGAAGGTGGTCAATACGACGGTGATGAAAGGACGCGACAAGATGCTCTTCGACGAGCGATGGAATTGGGAGCCGATTTTATTGACATTGAGCTTCAGGTTGTAATTGTTTTCTTTTCTGCGTTTCCTCTATTTCCATTTTTAGGAACTATGGTTGTAGAAGTACCTTAGCTAAGTTCCTTAGAAATAAAATTTTCAGGTTGCTCATGAGTTCTATAATTTGATACAAGGAAATAAGCCTGAAAAGGTCAAAATCATTGTTTCTTCTCACAACTATCAAAACACTCCATCTCTCGAAGAAATTGGCAATCTTGTGGCAAAAATAGTGGCCAGTGGAGCCGACATTGTGAAAATTGCTACGACTGCATTAGACATCACAGACTCTTCTCGTGTCTTTCAATTTCTTGTACATTCTCCGGTAAGCACTAGAAATGATGATCTGTTTTTGTTCCTTTCTATTATTATTCATTTGAACTCCTGATTTAAATCAAGCTTTAGCTTCCTTTACCAGAACATAAGCAAATTTCTTAATTGTTTAGCACATCCTTAGAATGTAAAGTAAGTTTTATAGTGAGTGAATGATATTTTGTCTTAATAGGTTCCAATGATAGGACTTGTAATGGGTGAAAAGGGTTTGATTTCCCGCATACTAAGTGCGAAATTTGGGGCATTCCTCACATTTGGTACACTCGAGGCTGGAGTAGTGTCTGCCCCTGGACAACCAACTGTCAGAGATCTGTTGGACTTGTACAATTTTAGACGGATTGGAGCTAATACGAAAGTGCATGGTGTTATTGGAAATCCCATTGGCCACAGCAAAAGTCCTCATCTGTACAATCCAGCTTTTAAATTGGTTGGTTTTGATGGCGTTTATTTGCCTTTGCTGGTCGATAGCGTTGCAGATTTCCTTGCCTGCTATTCATCCCCAGATTTTGTTGGCTACAGGTGAATTACATTTTATAATTTCATTAAAAGTGTCTTTCTAATCCTATAAAACACGAGCTGAATGTAAGTCAATAAAAAATGCTACTGTTTTAGCATTTTTTTGAGTATTTTTCAATCCTCGCTGGAAGTAAATTACTTTTTACTTGCGCAGTTATACAATTCCTCACAAAATGGATGGACTTAAATGCTGTGATGAAGTCGATCCAATAGCTAAGGTAGGAATTTACATTGAATTACTCGCTCAAATCATTTGGCAGCCATTTTTCTCAATTCTGTTTTATGGTTTGGACAGGAAATTGGTGCTATTAGTTGCATGATCAGGAGACCAACTGATGGAAAATTAATTGGATACAATGTCGATTATCTTGGAGCAATTGCAGCAATTGAAGATGGCCTTCGAGGTTTTCAATGTTTATGATTTTTCTTTTAATCGTTGAATTGTATTAGCGAATTCATAATTTAACATTATTCTTACAGAATTAAAAAGTTCAGGCAATAGCTCCGATTCCCCTTTGACTGGTAAACTGTTTGTCATCATTGGAGCGGGTGGTGCTGGAAAGGCACTTGCCTATGGTGGAAAAGAAAAAGGAGCTAGAGTTGTAATCGCCAATCGCACTTACGGTAAAAAGAAAAAATCAATGTTTTGAAATTCTGTTTGGGATTTTCAGAATGATTTTGTTTCTCGCCCGGGGAAAATAAAAATCACGAAAGCGTAGTTTAGATCGTTCTTAACTCATACGTGCTGTTCTCTTGATTATCACGATGTGCTGACCCTGATATTCAATTTTGTTGTGACTGCTAGAAAAAGCTAAAGAACTTGCCAGAAAAGTTGGAGGAGAAGCTCTTACTCTGCAAGAGTTGGAAAATTTCCATCCAGAAGATGGCATGGTGCTTGCAAATGCTACATCAGTTGGAATGAAACCAAGAATTGAGGATACGCCCATTCCTAAGGTTTGTCTCTTAGCTTGTTCCATTGACTCCTGCGTTTCATCATTGTTGAGGTGTCGATTTCCGAGTTTTCTTGGGTAAGAATATCAAACAAGTTAGTTGGTCTCAAATTGGAATATGGAAGATCCGTTTTGGCCACAAATACTTTTAGAAGATTCTGTTTTCGATGAGCATATTGTTTTTGAAAATTGTTCTTTGTTTGAAGATACGTTTCCTTAGCTTTTTCGAAGCTTTTTGAGCAACTTTCGGGATTTTCTTGGGTAAAAATTTGAAATTTCGACACGTTTCAAAAGATGTGATTTTGTTGTGGCAGAAAGCTTTGAAACATTATTCGTTGGTGTTTGATGCAATTTACACGCCGAAAACGACAAGACTTTTACGAGAAGCGCAAGAGAGTGGAGCTGGTTTAGTGTTTGGGACGGAAATGTTCATCAATCAAGCATTTGTTCAGTTCGAAAAATTCACCGGTTTTCCGGGTAAGAACTCAAATCTGAAAACTCCATAAAATCTGAGGATAAAGCCACTGGTTTTTCATTCCTCTCAAACTCTTCTAACTGTCTCTTTCTTTTGGCTTCATCTTCATATTTCAGCACCCAAACAGTTGATGAGAGATGTTTTGGCTCGAAACACCTGAAGACGTTGTTTCGCATTACAATTGAATTAGTTTCGATCAATGAATTTTGAGATAATTTGTCTCGTCTTGGTCTGTTGTTGTACCATAATTATCAGCTTTTAGACAATAAAACACGTTGACTTTATCATTTACTCGTTATTCACAGAATAAGTAGACAATTGTTTGTTAAAATCAGTGTTTTATTTGTTTAATTATCTTATAATTATCTCAAAAAATGCTACCTAAAACTCTGTAATTATAACTTATATGATTTTTCATGGTAACAAACTATTTGTATTAAAAAAAGGGAAATTAACAAAACAAAACCTAAAGTTTTGGGTTAGCAACAATGCGAACCTTGAAGAATACTAAAACCTTTAGCTATTGGAAATAAATGACGTTGACATCCTCATCATGTTTTCCATTAAACTTCTTGTCGCGTTTTTCGTCAAATAAAACAGAGGCAAATGTCGTAGCCACGTTAAAGTCAAGGTCTGGCCAATGGCGACGTCTAAGGATCAACAACAGACATCTTTTTGCATTGCTTGCAGCTTGTTTGGTCTTGTTTCAATCGACTCTTTTACTTCTTAGTCTCTGCATGAGTTAATGAGATTGTTTTGACAAAAGTATTTGGAGGGATATCGTGACGGGAAGGTGCTTGCGGACGAAGCTTCATGGCTGTTAGATGAAAGGACGAACGTCCCTAAATGATGATGGACGGCCAGGATGGACCAAAGGCGCTAGCAGACGAAGCTTCATGACCGTTAGATGATGGAACATACGTCCCTCAATGAAGATGAACGGCTAAGATGGACCAAAGGCGTTAGTGGACATTATGTTTAAGGGAGTTACGTGCAAGACACGCTATTTTAAATGGGAGCAGAGTTGCAGATGAAAGTTGTTAGTCGTTGGATGGACGAATCAGACATCCTTCAGAGTTGGGGGACGTCGGTCGTTGGAAATGGACGTTCAGGATAGATTATTGAAAGACAATGTCATCCCCACTTTAAAACGGATGCGCCTCAGCTAACAACAGACATCCCTCGTTTAAAACAGACGTCTCTCAACTTATGACGGACGTCTCTAAGCCCACAACGAACGTCCTTAAGCCACAATGGACGTCTCTCAGCTTAACACGGACATCCCTCAGCTTACGATGGACGTTGAAGATGGATTATTAAAAGACAATGTCATCCCCAACTTAAAACGGATGTCTCTCAGCTAACTATGGACGTCCCTTAGCTAAAAACGAATGTCCCTAAGCCCACAACAAAAGTTCTTTAGCTTAAAACGGAAGTCGCTCCGCTTATGACGGATGTCCTTAAGTTAAAACTATAAATTGTAAGAGAAATTGCCAAGAGAAGTATCGTTCGAGCTTTTCCATGAATCTTATTTCGCGATTGAAACCAAATATCAAGTCTCACCATAGTTTCATTTCTGGTAGTAGCGTATCCGACAAATAATAAAATAAAATAAAATTTTAATTGACGAATAATTCTATCATGGATAATCGATAATTAATGGAAAACGTTGTGCGTCCCTTGTGGATCAGCTTTGCATGTCCCTCGTCTTTGAAGGAGGTCCAAAGTTGATCCTTAGACGTTTTTTGGAGATCTAGGTGACGTCTATGGTGTTTTATGAGCGGAAAAATGTGGTTGCGTCATTTGTCTCTACTTTTTTTAACGAAAAACGTGACGGGAAGGTTTGCTTCGTTCATTTCCCATAGTTTGAGATTTTAGTTGTCCGCAAAAATTCTTTAAGATTTGTCTTGTTACTAATATAAAACTATAGGATTTGTTTTGTTAATTTTCCTTAAAAATATATATAATGCATATAAGAGAATGGGAAAGAATTTATTTTTGGAATTATTTAACTGGTTAAGAACTAAAATTAACTTATGTAAAAATAAATGAAAGCTCAACTCTTACCATCTAATAAATATTTAAGGAAAATTAACACTACAGTCTCTATAGTTTGAAATAAATGATAAGTCAAACCCTGAAGAAATTTTGCTAACAACTAAAACCCTGAACTATGAAAAATTCTCGTTGGCGACCTCACAGTCATGTTTCTCGTCCAAATCCATCAACTTTAACGCATCAGTACGTTTTGCGTGCAAGGACCGTCAACGAAGTCGAAGGACGACGATTATCGGGGACAAGGGACGTCCCTCCTGCCCGTTGAAAGACGGACGATTGTTGGAACAATTATCGGTTGATGGCGGACATCCCTTATTGGTTGTTGGATGGAGGAAAAATGAATCTGTCAATTTCCAAAGGCTATGTCGGACGATCATCTAGGGCCGTTGGATCGAGGGAGAGACATCCCCTATAGGGATTGACAGCCATGATTGAATCTGCCATTTTCCAAAGGCAATGGCGGACGATCGTATATGACCATAGGATCGATCGAGGGACATCCCTTATAGAGATTAACAGCCAAGATTGAATATGCCATTTTCCAAAGGCGATGGTAGACGACAATCTATGGCCGTTGGATAGCGTAAGGGACATCCCTAGATCAGAATGAATGCAAAAACGTTGTCGTTTAGCGTTCAGAAAAAAACATTCGGTCTAAAACGGATGTCCCTCGTATTAAGAAGGACGTCCGTTATAGGCAGAACGAAGACGTTTGAAGATGAGAGACGTCCATTGTGGGTAGAATGACGTAGTCTTGAGGCCAGAGATGTCCGTTATGGACGAGAGACGTCCGAAATAGGTAGAGGGATGTCTGTTATGGAAGAGGGACGTCCATCTTAATTGAGGGAATTCACGTGTTTTAAAAACGCGTGTGCCTTGCTGACCGTCCATCCTGACTGTCCATTCTGATCCAAGGACATCCCTTCCGATCCAGGGACGTCCCTCACTCGATCTAACGGCCAAGGATGGTCGTCCGCCATCGCCTTTGGAAAATGACAAATTCAATCATAGTTGTCAATCCCTATAAGGGACATCCCTCGATCGATCCAACGACTATGGGCGATCGTTCGCCATCGCCTTTGGAAAATGGCATATTCAATCCTGGCCGTCAATCCCTATAAGGGACGTCCTTTCCTCGATCCAACTGCCTCGGACGATCGTCTGACATCGCCTTTGGAAATTGACAAATTCAATCTTGTCCATCAATTATGAGCGGGGGACGTCCTTCCTCGATCCAACGGCCAATGAGGGACATCCGCCATCGACCAATAATCGTTCCAACAACCATTCGTCTTCCAACGGGCAGGAGGGATGTTCCTCGTCCCTGATAATCATCGTCCTTCGGCTCCATTGACGATCCTTGCACGCAAAACGTAACCAAGGCGCTAAAGTCAATGGATTTGAACAGAAAACGTGATTGCGAGGTTGCCGGCGAGAATTTTTCATAGTTTAGGGTTTTAATTGTTAGAAAAATTTCTTCAAAATTTGACTCGTTGTTTATCTTGAACTATGGAGTCTGCAATGTTAATTTTTCAATATTTAATTATTGTCTGCAAATTAAGCTTCATCCCCATACAAAATTGTCATTGTCTTTACGATTTAGTGATCGTATGGAAAGATATCCTATTATAATCTAATGCAAAATTAGTAAAAATGTTTTATATCCACTCTCTTGACTAACATTATTATTGCAATAATTGGACTAAGATGCTAAGCACATTTTAATGTGATTAAGTATTTTGAATGATATAGATAAAATATGAGAATTAAAAATGTTTGTCGGGTGATATTGTTTTTTAAGGGGTACTTAACAAAAAAAAAGCTCTAAACCATGAGATCAATAACAATCCAAACTTTAAATTAATTTTGTTAACAACTAAAACCTTGAACTATAAAAAATGAATAAGGCAAACCTCACATTTATGTTTTCTATTAAAAATGTCTCTCGACGTTAGATGATGTCCAAGACTGATCTTTGGACGTCCCTCATCGTTGGAGGACGTCTGCTCTTTAGGAAGGACGTCCGTGTATACCCTTTTACATGAAGGCGGACGAAAATACTCAAATGACCGATGTTCACATCTTCGCTTTTACATAGATGCAGACAACACAAATGCTCAACACGACTATGCTCTAGAACTGCAGCCTCCCTATTGTCGTTAATCACATTTTGGCTAAAGGTCTCACCTACATCACAAGATTTATCTATAAGCCTAATACTTAGTAAGAGATAAAACATGTTAGTAACAATGAGATGCCCATGATATGCACTTTCATAAAACACATGCATTTTCGTTCAATTTTTCCTTTTCAGTCATATAACAGTCCAGACGTGAGAGGTCAACAATTCAAGGGAAAAGATACATCATCTGATCCTCCTTATGCGAGACCGTCATTCAACCTCACCTCACAAACGTCTATTTACATTTATTTAGTCCATTTTCAATTTTTCTATCAAAACACATGCATGAAAATATTTTCGTAACCTTTCTTGAAAACCATGATGCATGAGCACGAATGCATACAATTTAATCTGACATGTAATAACAATACAACACATCCTTAAGTCAATGTAATCAACATATAACTATATACTATAATCAAATTAATCATCCTATCACATTTCTTTTTTAACATAGCATGTTAACATGACACAACCAACATTTTATCTTTTTTAATGATCTTTACTTCCATCGTATAATTCATAACATAATAACTATGGTGATAACATACAAGTTATCAAATCATATCATAATAATATTCTTATATATTACAATAAATCAAACAATGTTATAATTATCAATATATTCATAATATCTTGTGATGTAGGTCAAAAAAGGCTAAAGACATGTAATATCTCTTATCGTAAGTCCTTAATGTGATTTTAGCACTAATATGTATCCTCTTGAGTGTTAAAACCCAAAACATGATAAGTCTTTTATCAATATCCATTAATACATTTATAACTTTAACCTAAAGTAGCATAACTTCTAATATACACAACATTCACCAATAGTGTATATATTACTTAACCATTCAGTAATAACTATTTGCACATGTTTAGAAGAACACATGCTTAAAAGAACACATGTCAAGACTTCATTCATATGCTTACATCTTTGATTTCACTTCTCAATTTTCACCCATCTTTAAAAATTCATAACTCCAAATATACATAGTCAAATTCATCAATTCCAGAACCTATATCTTCCTTGAGATTTCAAGAATAACGTACTAAAATGGTTTTGTATTACAACTTCATCAAGACAACCAATAAGTTTCAAATAATATAACTACTCAGTTTTGACCAATTTCTTCTTTTTCATTTTTTTCAATTTGCCAACTTACTGAAACTCATAAAAAAAATTTAAATCATAGAGAAAACCCTTATTACCTTCATAGAGTCGAGATAGGTATGGTACTTTGAGAGTTTTGTGTCCTTAATGATTTCGTCCACACTTTAGAAGTGTTGGAGTTCTTTTTAAATAAAAGTTTTCTCCCTAGCCTTGTTACTACCTCTAAGCTGGAGGTGTTGCATATATCAGATATTAAAATACTGGGTCATCACTTTCTTTCCAATTAAAACGTGACATGGAATCCTATTTTGGTGACTTTTCATATTCCTGGTTAACCACACATCAATTTCTGGTCAGCCGCTTCTGTGTATATCAAAGGAACTGTATACCGAATATTCTGCCGCGAACATTTATTCTTCCACTGCGGACACTCGAAAGCCAAGCCTTCCTCGAAAATCTTTTTTTACACTATCCTGGTCGACCGCAATCTCATTCATTGGTCGACCACATATCTACTCATGGCTCGATAAATACAATCTGTCTTGGATCCTATTGACCTCAAATCCAGCTTGAGACAACACATTGCTCATTGTCCTTGGATTGGTCGACCACATATCTCAACACTAGTCGACCATGATTCAACCAGTGGATAATTTCAATAAATCTTTATGTAGTAAACCTCAAATCCTACTTTATTATCAATTAATTCATAACAATACTCAACCTCCACTATTACAATTCAACTAAATTAACATCTCATTATTGAACATTTTCATAGCACAATTTTATAATTAATATGATAAAATTCTGGGTGGTACAGAACGTCCGTATCTGAAGATGTTTTTTAACAGAAAACGTAACGGTGAAGTTTGTCTCGTTTATTTCTTATAGTTCAGAATTTTAGTTGTTAGCGAATTTAGTGTAAGATTTGTTTTGTCACTGATTCCATAATTTATAGTTTTTTTTTGTTAATTACTTTTTTGTAATTTAAAGAAAGAAATAAATAAATTGATCATTTAAAATAAAATTAAAATTTACATAAATTTGATGAAAAATTAAAATTACGAGAATTAAAAAAAAGGAGAAAAAATGTTATTAAATAATAAATTAAAAAGATTAAAGAGAGCCCTGGATTCGGAAGGGGGTAAACCACTGAAAACCAAACGTTGAGGGAAGCGAAGAGGAGAGTTCCGTTTTTCTCCATCTTCTCAGATCCGTCTCTGCTCATCCTCCAATATCGTGGACATACTATACCTCTCTCTCTCTTGCAGAATCGTAATTTTCTTCCTTGTTTCGAACTTTCTGATTACTCTTGCTCTCCTTAGATGATGGAAAATTGTGGGGGGAAAGCCAATAGAGTTGAAATTTTTATGGAGTTGTATAACTTAAGGTCAAGAATCGGGGAGGAAGAAGTTGAATCTAGTTTTAAAGCTGCGTCAATTTTCTTTTTGGCGTGTATGGGTTTTGGGGTTTTGTTATCGTTCTTCGTTCTCTCGTGGGACTGATCTGTATTGGATTTCTTTATTTGAATTTGGTTATCTAGGTTGGTTAGAAAGTGAATGTGTACAAACTTTTTCATTCCTAATAACTAATGAAAATGCTCGGGAGGGACTGATGAATCATAAAATGACTATTTTCCTCTATTTTCTTTCTTGTAAATTATTTTCTAACTTTTTTCATTCCTAATTATTTGTTTTTCAATGTTCGCATGATTGTCTCTTGGAACTTTGCTGTGGAAGGCAGGCACTAGCAAAAGGTAGCTCCTTCTGTACGCTCGTTTAATTTGGCCGCCAGAATACACTTGATATTTTGAGGGACTGAAATCATAATGAAACAAGATGCAAATAAGGAAATAGAAAATCATCTTGTAGAAATGCGTGAAAGTAATGGCACAGAGAAATTTGAGAAAGATGAAGATAAGAAAAACAGAGAGTCTCCCTATCAATACGAGGATAATGATGAAAAAGTAGGGTCTGCTGCCAACCGAGAAGACAATGAAGAGAAAGTGAAGTGTCTTACCGAAAGAGAAGATACCAAGAAGAAATCAGGGACCCCTACTGAAACATGCAATAAAACAGTTACGTTCAAAAGGAAAAGATTAGTAAAGGGTATGGGTAAGGTAACAAAGAAATCTCCAGCTTCCAATTATATGAATGCCATTAAAGCCATGGAACAAGATGCAAAGAAGGAAGTCGAGAATCCTACTGCAGATATGCTTGAAAGTATCGGGGGAGTGAAAGCCACAAAAGATGAAGATCAAGGAAGTGGAAAGTCTCCCTCCAAACATGAGGATAATGGTGAAAAAGTAGAGTCTACAGTTTACCCAGAAGATAACAAAGACAAATTAAAGTCCCCTACTGAAAGAGAAGATACCAAGAAGAAATTGGGTAGTCATGCTGAAACGTGCAATGACCCAGAATCGTCTAAAAGGATTAGCTTATTAAAAGCCAAAGGTAAAATCATCAAGAAATCTTCAGCTATCAACTCTTTGAGCGCCAGTAAGGAAAAGGATTGTTTTAAGGTTCAAGGGAAACAAGGAATGATAAAGGGAATTAAGAAGACCGGACCAAAAGGAAACATAAAAAGTAGAAGCAATGAGGAGGTGGCCACAAATTTAATCTCTAGAGATGATAAGAAAATGACGAACACAGAAGAACAGCATATTAAGAACAGTAATCTGGCTCCTACTGACATAGAAAAGATGGCTGAATCACAAAAGAGCTCCAAAGAGGTTAAGAACGAAAAGAATTTTGGTGCATCAGACACAAGTGCGAGCAATGAAAAGAGGAAAGAAAAAGTCGATGATGAGGAAAATAGTGAACTGAACAAAAATGGGAAAGAGAAGCTTGGTGGTTTTATCTTCATGTGCAGTGCAAAGACAAAGCCAGACTGTTTTAAATATCAATTAATGGGCGTATCCAATGCTAAAAGGGATATTGTGTTGTCTATCAAGCCTGGGCTTAAGCTCTTTCTATATGACTTTGATCTCAAGCTTTTGTATGGAATTTATCAAGCATCGTCTTCTGGTGGCATGAAGCTTGAGCCGAAAGCTTTTGGTGGAGCCTTCCCTGTTCAGGTTACTTGTTTCAACTATTGCCTTGTTGGATTCTTTAAAAAAAATCATTTTTCTTGTCTACTAAACCATATTCCTTCTTTCATTTTTTATTTCAGGTTCGGTTCGAAGTCCACAAGGATTGTTTTCCACTTCCTGAGATCGTTTTCAAGAAGGCAATCCTAGAAAACTATTTTGCAAAAAATAAGTTCAAAACCGAACTAACTGTTAAGCAGGTAGGATCTCTTATTCTTCTGTTTTGAAGTGTCATTAGTTTTTCCCTAATTTACTTTCATTTTAGGTGAGGAAGCTCACTGAGCTTTACCGATCAGCTGATCACCATTCAAGCCATCCAAATAAAACGCTAATCCATTCCTCACCAAGACTTCAGGATAGAAAAGTTTACGGGAGGGATAAAGACTTGATATATGAAGATTCTTTTGCTAATGGTGACTCTAGAAGTTACCATTTGCTGGCTCACGACAGAGATCGAGAAATTGCACATCAGAAGCCGTCAGCTATACGGAGTGAGGAAATTCCCCGTGACTTGTTCTTAAGCGAAAAAGAGTACCGAACCTATGGTCTCCAAGCTTTACCTAGAGACCATGATAGAGAACACCTACCAAGAAATCGTGAAAATCACCAAATTGATCCTCGATACTTGGACGAGAAACAGCACTTAGCTTACAGCATCCAATCTGACCTGCCCTCTTCATCTCTTTCTCGAGGAGTAACACCTCACCCAAATCATCCGATTATTGTTCTCCAACAGCCTTTGCCTTCACTGGATCCCTTTCTGCCTCTTCCGAGAAGGGAGGATGCCTTGTCTTCTTATTCTCGTGAACAAAGAGGCCATGCGACAGAGAATAGTAGGAGAGACATTGATCAAGTGAACAGATTGTACTCAACATATGCTTCTGACGCACTTTCACGCTACAATCAGACATTGGATTCCCGCGAGACCAAACGAGAGACCTCTGCTATGCCAGTTTCATCTCGATACTCCTTTGCTGGACCGTCATTCTCCTTTCGCTAAGCCCATCCGGTACTTTTAACTGTTGCCCTTTTCTCTGTTGTTTATGCTTTCTAGAGGAATATTAGCGCAATTAAGATATGTGAACTTTTTTATATGTTCTATAAGCTTCATTTTGAACTTAGAATCCGTATTATGGCACTGTCTTATCCGTATTTTGTTGTATTATGGAGTGTGATTCCATGAGCCCCATGGTGGGAACTAATGCTGGGCGCTGTTTGCAAAGATTTTGGATTTGTCACAATAGCTCTATATATACGAGTCTACATAATAACATAAAAGACAAGATGTGTGAAAAGAACCATGTTGTCGTTGAATCTTGTTTTTCCATTAGAAGGAACTTGTCTGCAACAATAATAATAGAGTAAGACTGCAACAAAACAACAAACACTGATTAATCAAGTGGGAGAACAGGTTTTTCCAGCAAGACTGGGTTCTAGGAAACATGATTAGTTATTGGAATTACGAGTTACATTTATGTCACTTAAGTACTAATGTCGGCATGTTTTGGACATTAGAAGAGAGAATATCTGCTAGAACATTCATTTATTTGATTGATGAGCGAGTCATGTAACTCGAGATTATGATGGTTATAAAGATTAAGGTGGAGGGATTAACAAAATTGAGGTAATCAAACTTACATATGCTACAGCATTGGGAACCATTTACCTAGAAAAGCTTCTCCCCAACCACTTGTGTATTCACTGTTTTTTTTTTGGTTATTTTCACACTATTCAACATGTGTCTAAACTCTAATGAATTTTAGAGCATATTAGAATTATAATATTATGCTCAAGTGCCACAGTTTGTAGGCAAGGTGAGTTTTTCATTAATTAACAGTTGGTCGGGGAGTTAATGCGTTATAATGTCTCAACCCTCTACAATTGAGTTACTCAATTGGTTACATAAACAAATGAGTTACATAAACAGAAATAACTCTGTGCTTTTGACAAACTTTAAATTACAATTTTCTGCACTTTAAAACCTCAGCCAATAGAAATTAGTTGGTAGTTTCGAGACTAAATAAGCATTGTCCAAACAAGAGAGAAAGATATGCAGCTGAACTTCATAGAAGAAGCTTCTTCTTTGGAATGAACGTCAAACTCTCATTTGCTGGTTTCCTCTGCTTGTGTGCGGCTTCTCTCCCTAGAAAATGGTACTCCTTTATATCTTCTAGTGTCAGGGAATGTCGTATCCTCGTACACATAATTACTACCTGCATATTTACTAGTATAATAACTCTATTTGTAGGGAGCGATACCCCCCTGTAAAAACATAAACTCTGGCAATATTTCCAACTTCAATTTATGCATCTTCTTGAAAAAACAATTAAATTGTGGTACAACTTTCCTTGACGAGTTCCATTTAACTGGTTCCTTGAGATTCTCTCAAGATGTCTATCAAACGTACACTTTTGCCTACAATATCCAACTTGTAATTGAATTGAAAGCCCTTTCTTTTCCGCACTTTGTTTTCTCTGCCGATGTGATCTTTTATGGGAATTGCTTTTGGTCATCGAGGGGTACAAATTGTTTTACATCGCCTCGATAGTTCACGGGATTCCACGATTCGCATCATCTATCGCATTTTACTATCTTTTTCATCAATTCGAGAGTCGAGATATCTACTGTCGAGAGTCCTAAAACGGGACAAAAGAACCATGTTCTTAATTAAAGTCTGCTAATATTGATATTGATTGAACTCTACACCTCACATTTTCTCTCAAAAGTATTATTTGATTCATATAAAAATGACCACTTTCATTCATATTATCTCCTTGAACTGCACAAATGATTACTCACACCCTAAAATAATAATAAATTCATCCTAGAACACTTTGAAGCATCATGCAAAGAAAATTGTACAACACAAGGAATTCCCCCTTGACATGTGTACTTAGTTCGTAACCTCATAAAAACACATCTGAAATTGTTGTATTTTTCTTGAAACAATGAAAAGAGACAGCGATTAGTCTATTATTACTCTTAATAATTGAAATGACATGTATAAAAAATAGTTGAAATTAATTTGCTTAATGTTGCACAAAGATCATATCCTGGCATGTTTTTCTATTCCTATTTTCCTCATCATTTATCCTTACCAACCTGAGATATTGCAGAGATACTCACCAAGAGTAAATAAAAAATGCAAGCTCAGCCACTCTTCCTTTTGATACTCCGGAATGATCGCCTTGTCGAAAGGGGGACGACAATCTCCCCGATGTTTTGAAGGAACCCTTTATTGTATTTGTTGTCTTTAACAGTCTCGACGTCTCTTTCTGACGATCTTCGAAAAATTGATCGCCATTTGCTCTCTTGAGGCTTTGGTTTGCCCCTCAATCCACTGTCGCCTTCTCGAAGGGCTGTGGCACTTGCCCTTGCTTGAATGACCTTTTTCTGCCAACTTATGTACTGGTCCCACTTGAAAGTCTAGAACCCAAAAAAATTGTAAGTTGTTTTTTACTTATTTATTTGTGGGTATATTAATAAGAAACAAAATTTGCAATGAAATGGAAATTCACGACCAGACAGTGTTTGTATGTATACTTGTTTTAAATAAGAAAAACAAGAAACAATTCACAACAACGTATTCAAACTTGGACACAGAAGTTTCTCACAAAATAATGCTGAAAAGTGGTATATTTTCTGAAAACATTTAAAAATTGCATAGAAAAGAATGCCACTTTATTCAATCCAACACGAACACAAGTATTCCAAGCATTAGAGAGGCGTAATCCTCTTCCACTAACTGTAAAATTTCTCATCTTCATCCATCTCTAATGATTTCCTCCTATACAAATCTCATCTATCATACCTTTATTCAAATTATCAAAACAAGTCCCCTCATTAAAAATCAAATTATCGATATCATATTTATAACTAAGACCACTGATGTATATTAGAAAGACTAAACTATCATCAAACAATTCCACCTTGCATAATGAAACCTTATCGAAGGCAAATAGTTAAAAAGTTTAATTTGTGAAAAAAAAATTTCAAGACAAATAGTTAAAAACATCTCCCAAAGTTTATCATATAAACTTTTCCCAAGAAATCGGTACCAGTTATGTAATAGCTCAAAGAAAGAATATGATCTTAAAATACTCAAAAAGTATGAGCTCATCTCCCTACAAGGAAAGCTATCCTATACGAGAAGATATTATCATCAGCTAAGTGAGATGATGAGTGGATATCTTCTTTTCCTTCATTTTTAAAAGGAAAATTAACAAAACAAACACTATAATTTGGGATAAGAAACACGACAAACCTTGAAGAATTTTCGCAAACAACTAAAGCTTCTAACTATGTAAAATGAATGACGCAAACCTTCCCGATACGTTTTTCGTCAAAAAACCTAGAGTCAAACATAGCAACCACTTTAACGTCAAAGCCCGTCTAGCGGCGACGTCCAAGGATCAACAATAGACGTCCTTTGACGACGAGGGACATCCAACGTTAATCCAGATTTTCTCGAAAGCAATACAAATGTCCGTTCTTCTCCATTGTTGCAGGAGAGTATCTGACTAAGAGAGAAAAAATCGATATTAACATCATTGTCCATGGAGCGACCCCCATAATAGGAAGATAAATTAACAGCTGTTTTTACCACATTAAAGCCATAATTCATTGAACTTGGTTTGTACATTGCATTCTTTTTGCAATGCCTACAGTTTGTTTGGCTTTGTTTCAATCGACTTTTTGGTTTCTCAGTCTCTTTATGAGTTGATGAGATTGTTTTGCCATAGGGACATCCGTCATAAGCTGAGAGGCGTCCGTTTCAAGCTGAGAGACATTCGTTATGGACTTAACGACGTCCGTCGTTAAGTTGAGGGACGTCCGTCATAAGAAATGGACGTTCGTTTTGAACTGAGTGCCATTCATTTTAAGTTAGGAACGACATCGTCTTTTAATAATCCATTCTCAACGTCCATCATAAGCTAAGGGACGTCCGTTTTAAGTGAGGGACGTTCGTCATAGGCTGAGAGACAACGATGTCTTTCAATAATCTATACTGAACATCCATTTCCAAAGATGGACGTCCCTTAGCTCTGAGGACATTTGATTAGCTCATCCAACGACCAATAACCTTCATTTGCAACTCTGCTCCCATTTAAAATAGCTTGTACCTTACACATGACCCCCTTCAACATAATGTCCGTCAGCGCCTTAAGATAATGATCCTAGCCGTCCAACGGGCGTCAACTTTCATTTGCTAGCGTCTTAGTAGAATGATCCTTGCCGTCCATCATCGATTGAGGCACGTCCGTCCTCGATCCAACAGGAGTGAACCCTCGTCTACCTGCGCCTCTCCTCCCATCCTGGACGTCTATCGTCGTCAACAAAGGACATCCCTCATCCACATCAGCCATCCCTCTTGCTGGATCAGGTTTGGAATTCCCTCATTGTCGAAGGACGTCTATCGTTGGTCTCCATTGGGCGGTCATTGACGTTTCTAAGTGTTAACGCAGCTGTAGCATTTGACTCTGCAATTTTTGATGAAAAATATAACGGGAAAGTTTGCGTCGTTCATTTCTCAAAGTTCGAGGCTTTAGTTGTTTGCAAAAATTCTTCAAGGTTTGTTGTGTTTCTTATCCCATGCTATAGAGTTTGTTTTGTTAATTTTCCTTTCTAAAATTATGTCAATGTTAGCAAAAGTATGCAACAAATTTGAGAGGAGAAGAGAGTAGCAAAAGGGAAAAAGAAATAGACCTCATTAGTTGTGATGTTTGTTAGACAGAGGTTGGCATGGTATCCAAAGAAACCAGACAACAGTAGGCAAACTATGGCAAGAAACATCATCAGTAGTATCTGAGTGTTATAGGAGCCCAACAACCACTGTTACAAACAAATAAACATCTTTTACGTATAATCATGAACAAAGATGTTCCAAATTATCTAGGTAATCTTAGCCATCCAAATCATTCATGAGAAGAATATCATATAGGCTTATTATTCAAAACATTTCAGTAAGTACCAATTTCCTCTTAACATTTCTAATTGGAAAGAGATAGCAACTATTTGATGTTTCATTTATTTCATTCCTTATGCTTCGAAATTTCTTATCTTGCATTTAATGCTTCATCAATACCAATTCACTTCTTATTAAATAATACGCAAAAAAAATAAAAAACACTATTAAGGCATTGACAAGGTGAAATTTTTTTTCTTTTTTACTCATAGAAGGAACGGAAATCCAGAAAGCACAAGATGCCTCTTCTTTGATCGACTAAAAAACACTGTGATGCAAATTAAAAGATGATTTAATCAAAAACAATATCCTCACCTGTATAACATGTGGAGCTAAACTGGAAAATGAATTATCTATGCCATAATAGACTGCATTGAAAAACAGAAAAATATGTTAATTAAGTGCGTGAGGCTAAACCACGAAGGGGTAGATGTGAGATGGAAAAATCTACCTTACCCGTTAACACATAAAGGACTCTTGACTCTTTTACTCTCCCAGCAAGAACTAATCCAATTGCAATGGCTCCATATATACAAAGAATCAAATGCCTTAAGAAAAACAAAAATAAAATAAGAAAGGAATGTTTAATACAACAAGATACGGTATTGCATGATATTCAAAACATTTATTTATTGGTTTTGCTTAATATTTAAATCACCTTAAAAATTGGTCAAATAAGCACCAAATTCCTGATTCCAACCAGATGCAGAAAATAAAAATATAAAAGGATAGAGAGTAAAAATTTGGCAACTGTGCTGCTCAAGAACAAAATTTAAGGCAGTTGTTAATAAAAAGAATTTAGGAAAAAAAAAAACACACGGCAGAACCAAAATTTTTTGTATTTTTATTAACTTTTTAGCTCAACTATAAACAGTGATTGCCATAACTGCTCATTGTAAAAAAGACATGTTTAAGAGCTTACAAATATCAAAACCAAAGTCAAACATAAAACACCATCTACAATCAGTCTGTTAGTTAACACAACTCCGAGAGAGTTAAGAACACAAAAGGGCATTCTAATGAAATCAAATGTTGTTATCTCAATGTGTACTCACCAGAAAAGGAAGGCCAGAAAGTAACGGGTGTTTCTCTCTCCTATACAATTATTCTGCAGGGACAAAAATCATTATTAGAGCACCTATTAACGTAAACGTTTTTCTAAGGGAAATAATAACAATTAAAGAAACTAATAATTTGATATGTCTCTTACCATCCATCCACAGTGATGATCAAAACGAGCAACACAGCAGTTACATATGCTGCAGTGCTTGGACCTTGCCGGTCTGGACCAATTAAAGGCAAAAATAACGTCATAAACAGATGTACAAGCATATAAAAAAATAGGGTAAAGGAAGTTTGAAAATATTTACTTTGGAATTTTGCAAGTTGAACATTCTTTTTCTGAGTAGATGATATCATCATAAGGATAAGCAGATAGATAATGTAAAACATTGTCATCCTTCACTATTCCTGGATCAGAAAAGCTAGTCAACAGAAAGAGAATAACACCAACAACTCCAGCTAATATGCTTGTATACCTGCAAGACAATAAAATGGAATTGATGAAAAAGGACGATAAGAAAATATCTTTTCAGCAACCTTTATTCTGTACTCAGATCCCTTTTCTTTTTACAAAAGAAGGTGCTTACTATATCAGGATAGTTGCGTTCACCATATGAAAAAAAAAAAAAAAGATAAACACCTAACTACTTACCAGTGAATTTCACTCAAGTAATATCCAGGAATATATATGAAGCAAGACTTTGTAATGAAATAGTAGGTCACTCCAACTATTGAAAGGTATATGATCTGCATCAAAACAAGAAGGTAAATGAAAAACATTATCTTGTCATATTAAAGAACAAATATTTACAGGAAGTGTAATAATAAAAGAAAAAATGTCAATGTTATAGGAGTTTTTGTGAATCATTGAGTAGGAAACAAAAGTGTACAGCTCTAGCCACATATTAATCATTAAGTAACAATAAAAGTGGAGTTCCAACTCGTAGTTGTCTTCAAACAATAGATTCTTTTCATTAATACCCGAAGTTCATGCCACTGTCAAGCTCTTAATATCCCTGAGTTTAGCTCCCCGTTTGATCAATTTTTGAGATGTTAGACACCCTAAAATTATAGTATGTTACCAAATTATGTACGACAAATTAAAGTCTTTTAAGGTTCTTGTAATTTCATGAAAAAGAACTAGATTGAAGTTGATAAAGTATTTAGGCTGCGACATTATCTCCACCTGACTTTCATGGTATAAAGTATATATCTTGTCACAGTTACACCAGAGCTGGCCACTTATCAATAGCAGCATCAACAGTGAAATGCAAACAAAAAAAATATATTTTTGTTCAACATTCCAAATGTCCAATCAATAAGAAAATCGGCTGCCGGGATCCCAGAGAAATTTTTAGAGAAACCCCATGAGAATGTGAACGAAACTATTACTATCGAGATGATTATATTATGCACAATTCTAAGCAAGAATGATAATTAAAAAAAAAACATTTGAAAACAGAAAAAGAATCACGATAGAAAAAACCACTGTTTTCCAAAACCTATAAGCCTAACCTAATACTTGCAGGAACGAAATGCAAATTAAATCTTCCCCAACTAATCATGCACAACAAAAGTCGACCAATTTTCAGCAATGGAAAATCCCCAAACCTGTAAAATGGGATTAGGTCTATCGCAACAAAAATTTTCAACCGCCAGGACCACATTCGTTCCTTTCGATCCAAACACAAACCCAACGAATCGTCTGCATCAGGAGAAAACAAACAAGAACCTACAATTAAAGAGCAACAAATCAAAAAAGAAAACTAAAAAAAAAAAACAAATCAAAAGATGGAGACTAATCAGCGAGAAGAGAAGTGAGAGAGAGTACAAGAAGTAGTCGTAAGCACCGTAGGTGATGAAGTTGTGAATACGTTGAATAGGAGTGCCCTGAAAGATGGGCCACTGACCGCAGAGAAAGGAAACGAGCACAAGAAGAGTGACGAGGCCGTGGCAGAGCAGAATCCATTGAACGGCCATTGATGAGGAAGAAAGGAGAGAATGATTCAAGGGGAAGAGATGGGAAGTGATGATCAACGAGGTCGGTAGTTGATCGCTTTGGCTTATTTAGTTTGACCTTGTTCGGGGAATTGATCCTTGAAATGAGATTTGGGGCAATATTTTGACTATTCAAATCTAAGATTTACAGGCAATTATCCAATAATCTCATATTTTATTTTATTAATAGATTAATTATACAATATTATAAATTTATTAAAGGAAATATGACAAATCAAAATTCATACTTTGATATCAATAACAAGTCAACCATTAAACTATTTTTGCTAATAAATTAACCATTAAATTATGAAAAAAAATCATTGCAAATATTATTGTCATGTTTGCTGTTAGACAATTAAATTTTGTTTGGCAGAACGTTACACTTTCCGCTACAAAACATTACACTTTCTATCGCGAAACGTTATATGTCGAAATAAAATAATTATAGTTTGTTATTTCACGGCGGAACGTTATATTGTTGTCACGTTTTTCATTAAATACTGTTGTCTTTCCGTGCAGAAAGTAAGTCATTGAATTAATAATCATGAAAGACAACTTTTCGGAGGAAAGACGACGTTCCACAAAAGAAAAACGACGTCTTTCCAATCAAACTGTAAATTTTTCTAAATAATTTAATGTATTTGAAGACGAGTAATCACGAGAAAGAATAATCCCGAGGAAGAAAAAAAAAAGACTTCGATTGATTGCTGAGAATTGTTGATTAACTTCAATTCATCAAACTTTAATTATTCTCTTAAATTATTATTTTAAATTTAAATTAGATAACAATAAAATGCTGAGCAAAAAATATATGAAAATCTTTAATTTGTCTTCTAAAAAACTTAACCATGGGAGAAAATGACTTTTCACAACGCATGAAAGAAAACATTTTTTAAAAGAAACTTTTTCATTTTCAAAAATCATGATTAATAACAATATTTACATAATTGAATTTTTTATTTATTAATAAAAATTATTTAATAATTAAATTACAACTAACTTCATAATTATAAATATTTTGTTAATTTTTCATTAAAATATATTATATAAAAAAAAACATGAAATATTTTACAAATTTTATTATTGCACAAATTACTTTACTAATAACTTAAAAAACGAATGTCATTTTACTTAAAATAATAATTATTTAGAATAAATAATTTATTTTTAATATATAGTAATGGAAAGACTCCATTCACTCCAGGCTTCCCCAAACAGAAGTTCACTTTACAAACCTTATTGAATTAAAAAAAAAAATTGCATTGGAATCCATGGCTGCGGCTGCGGCTGCGGCCCAGCAATAAGATCAATAAGCAAAGTAAAATGAACAAACCGAAAATGTCTCTAACAACAACACAAAGCTTGAAGATAATTGGATTAAAGATGTAAAGAATTACAGAACTTCGTCTTCTTAAATTATGCCATTAAAATTTTCAGACAAGGTGGAGTCAGCTTTGGAAGAGAGATTACAAACAGGATGCTAGAATTCCTGCGACACAGACCCAATTTCACCTTTGTTTTTGACCATTTTCTTGGGCAAGAGAGATTGATGAATTTTTGGTAAAACTCCTCCATTTGCAATTGTCACTGCCCCTAAGAGCTTACCTAGCTCCTCATCGTTCCTTACAGCAAGCTGAATATGCCTCGGTACAATTCGATTCTTTTTGTTATCTCTTGCAGCATTACCAGCAAGTTCAATCACCTACACGTGAACAGTAAGATCAAATTATTCACAACCAGATTAAGATAGATTTAGTTATAAAATAAATAAGCAAGCGAGGAAGTTTTATAAATTGGTTGATATCCAATTTTAAAAATCGATCAAGGCGATCCTATCACATTCACCAGTGAACGAATTAAATTACAGAAATAGAAAACAACGAACGAGAACCTGAAAAGGCAGACCTAGCATGAATGCAATGAACTTATACTAATTACGGTGAACAAAAAATCTAAGGCAAAATGCGCAAAACAGAATGAGAATGAAAGTAAGATCTCAAATACCCCGAAACAATTAAAAAAAAAATAACCGAAAACTCGAATCAAGCACAATCAAATGCAAAGAGAAGGCCCATCTTCCAACAAAATTAGAGGAAATAAAGATCTCACCTCGGCAGCAAGGTACTCGAGCACAGCAGAAAGATAAACCGGAGCTCCGGCACCTACACGTTCCGCGTATTTCCCAACCTTGAGAAACCTGGCAATTCTGCCGACGGGAAACTGGAGCCCAGCCTTCTGCGACCTCGACACAGACTTGGACGCCTTCGGCTTCCCTCGTCCACCCTTAGTCAATCCGCCAGTCGAACCCATCGTCAATAGAATGGTATCACCGGAAAATTTAGTCGCCTTAACAGAATCTAATCACCCTAAACTCACAGAACGCCAATCCAAACTTCGCCGATCGGGAGCACTGCTTACAGATGACCATATAAGATAGCAGTTCATTTATGTAGTAAAAGTTTCTCAAATGCGATTGGCTAAACGGTGTCCCACGCAGATTGCCAACCTGGCACTTCTTGTGAATTCGCGGGAAAAGTGTGTTTTGTTTTTGGGGGGAGAGACCTAGAATGTTCATCTTTGAATAATTTTCGCGCCGCGGTACATATAACGTCGTCGTTCCATGAAGCAGCAGCACCTTATAATAATATTACAATAATATTTTCTAATAAAAGTTGGTAATAAATTTCTAATAATATTACAATTTTAATTATTTATAATTTGTAATAATTTTCTAATAATATTACAAAATTACTTATATAAAAATGTAATTTTTTATTATATTAAAAAAAATTGGCAAAAATTATAAATAATGATACCACTTTTTTCTGATGCGTAGATAAAGTTATGGACTTTGCTGATCTTGCACGACGGGAATGATACATTCACTAAGCATATAATTGAGATGTAGATCACATAAATTAAAAAGGCTAATTTAGATGATTTGTTTTTATTGTATTTGCATCATCCTAACTTTATAATAATTATTAAAAAAATTAACAAAACAATCACTAAACTATAAAATAAAAAACAAAATAAATACTAAATAATTTTCCTTAATAAATAAAATACTAAACTATGATAAATGAAAAACACAAATATTATTGTCATGTTTTCTGTTATAATTTTTTTTTTCTACAACAAAAGGCACTCTTTCATTTTCTGCTGCGAAAAGTGTATTTTCCAATGCTAAAACATATTTTTTGTAAATATTAATTAAATCAGTAATTATTTTTAAAGAATAATTACTAATTTATTTAATATTTTGTGTAAAATACTTTTTTCGCTATAGAAAATATTGTTTCTACTGCTATAAGTATATTTTGCAGTGAAAACAACCATAGCAGAAAGAGCATTTCCTTTTATTTTTTAAATAAGACATAACATTTATTTTTCATAGTGAAAATGATATTTCCATAGCAAAAATACTATTTTCCATAGCAAAAAAAAAATACTTTTTTACATAATACTAATTAATTTAGTAATTAATTTTAAAATTAATTTCACCTTATAATTAATTAACAAATTAAATGAGTATCTGCAAAATTAATTGTTAATTTAATTAATATTTTGTAAAAAATATAATTTTCACTGTTAAAATATCTTTTCTAATGCAAAAAAAAAGAAAAGGGAGTATTTTCCATTGCAACAATAATAAAAAAATTTTAAAGAAAAACGTGATAGCAATATTTACACTGCTCATTTCTTATAATTCGGTATTTTATTCGTTAGTAAAAATTATTTAGTGTTTGACTTATTAATGATTCGCATAATTCAATAATTGATTTGTTAATTTCCGTTGCTATTACTATTTAATTTGCTATAAACTAGTTTGTCAAATTAGGATCTTGATATCCATAACGCTCAACATTGTAATCTGCTTTACACATGGAACAAAAAACAAGAGGGAGGCAGTACGCCTAAAAGAGCTATCATGATCTTCTGGAGCTACTTTGAAGAATAACCTCTTCTTTTATGCAGGGATATTAACATAATCTTTATCCGGCCTTCTAATTTCTTGTCAGTTTCTGAACGTCTGTTTCTGACCAAATGTATGGATTTAAAGAACAAGATATCTCGATAAAATACAAAAAAAGGGTTTGTTTTTACGTAGAACAAAACTCAATTTAGGGACCATTTTCTTGGCCAAACAAAAGGTCAGTATAGGTTCTTATTGTATATGCTTGTAAAGTAGCAGAATTAATGTTCTTGTCTTCTCTTTCCCATTCTCTTTGTTGATGCACCAATTTGAACTATCTATCTGTTTTTTGACAATGCATAACTGTATTTCCAATATTTGATGAATTTTTACCCTCCAAAGTAGACATTTTCATTCATGCAATTCAACATAGCTAATCCATAAATTGACCATCAAAGAGTAGAGCGCTTACTTCAACTTACTAAGACAAGCTCATCGGCAAGATTGTGATGGAAATCAACTTCAACTTGTAGATTGACCGCTACACCTGCAAAAGCAAATCCAATTGCTAATTCTGACAATATCATAATTCAAGCATAAAAATGAAACTATTAATTTAAAACTTGTTACTGGTTCTTCATAGAAACTCAAATGGCAGCCTATTTTACAAACCCATTTCAAGGCCTGCCTTGTCTGTATGTAGGCATTAGCAACTAATGTATACCTCGTGCGAGACCACAAATAGGCAGAGTCACAAGAACAAATGCCTTAATATTAATCAAAATTTGATCAGAAGCTCGTAAAAAAAAACAACAAAAATCTTATACCTAGGCCGCAATAATGACCTTGAGTAGTTGATTCTAACAACAGAGAGACACCAAACTTATCAGCGTCCTTTGGTAACATAAACAGCAGATGCTGCAGCCAAAATTGTTGTTGCAGTGGTCAACATGGTGAAGAAGCCCCTCCTCTTATGTTGTCTTGCTTGCACTGCCTCGAGTTCTATTTTCATTTCCTCAACCATTTTCTCCTTCTCTTTGAAAGCGATCTTTATGGTGGTTAACTCGGCCACATACGGACTGATTTCTTCTTCTAACTCCTGACCATTGGTATCCACTTCTTCTTCCTCGTTGTCCTTTAAATCACAAAGGAATGTCGCAGTATTCTTTACAATAGCTAATGCCCTCTCTGACTTTGTACCAGCCAATTTAATTTGAGCTTTCAAATCATCGATGATGTTGTGAGCTTCTGAAAGTTTCTTCTCTGCCAACCCTTTATCCTTCTCCAAAACTTCAATGCGGCTTTCCATCCCTTTTTGTATCTTGAGTTGATCTTCTTGTTCTCTCTTTGTCTGATTCAACGCTCTCTCAGATTCTTCAACCCTTTTCTCCATGCCAAAAAGTTCCGATCTGAACTTTTCTGCTTTCATCCTCTCAACTTCAAGAACCTTCTCAGTGTTGTCTTTTTCGAGTGTGATTATGCCTAAAGCATTGCTGTAATGTTTAACTTCTGTACTTAATTGCTTGCTCTTCTCTTCTTCAACCCTGCAGTTATCTTCTAATTTAATCAAGCCATGCTTTAGTTCATCCAATTCTCTTTGCAAGTTCATAATTATACTCTCTCCCTTGACCTTTTCCTCCTCTATCTCTGTTTTTTCTCGAATCAGCGTCGTGTTCTTCTGCGCCACAACCTTTAATTCCTCTCTAGTCAAGTTCAAATCTCTTTCTAGTGAATCTTTTTTCTCCATCAACACCAGAATGTCCTCGTTCTTCTCCTTCAGCTCTTCAGCCAATCTCTTAATCTTCATCATCATGTCAGTTTCCTTCTCCATTGTCTCCTTTAAATTCTTCTCCAACTCCAAAACCTTTGAGCTCAATACTTTATTCTCTCCAATTAGAATCAATACACTAGCCTTCAATTGCTTTACATCTCTTTCCAACTCTTCAATCTTCATCTCAAGTTCATCTTTTTCAACTCCTATCTCTTCTTTCTCCTTCACGAATTCTTTGATCCTTCTCTGTAGATCCACAATCCTCTCCTCTGACTCCTTCAATTTCTTCTTAAGCATATCCATTTCTTTCCTCATTTCATCGATAATAGTCAGATGCTCTTTATCTTCAGCCTCAACACTTTTGCAGTGAAGTCTCAATTTCTCGAGTTCTTCTATCAACATTCTCTCCGTATTCTCCATCTCATATAATTTCAACCTCAACTCTTCTGTTCTCTCTGAAACGTCCTTCAGCTGTCTCTTTGCAGCATCTCTTTCACGAACCACCATCCTTGTCTCAGCTCTCTCATTCTCAAGCGTAAGTCGAAGTTCATCTAAAATCTGACTCAACACACAATTTTCCGCTTCCTTCTCTCTCCTCATCTCCTCAATCTCAGTTCGCTCCCTCTTCAACTCTCCCAATCCAGCTCTGATTTCACCAATTTGAGTTTCCATAAAAGCACAAATAACACATTTCTCCAACTCTAATCCAACATTCTGCTCACACGCGTCAGTCAACTCAATCTTCATCGCCTCCTTTTCCAGTCCATTCCTATTCAACTCCGTCTCCAAAGCAGCTTTTTCCACAACCAGAGCCTGAACCTTCTTCCTGGAATCAGACGTCTCCTTAACCAAAACATTATTCAAAAACTTAAGATTCTGAAGCATCTCATTCTCAGTAGAAACATTCATTGCGGCGCCACCGTCAATCTCTCGCTCTTGGTGTAAAGGAGCGTCCTCTCCGTTAGTGTGTTTAGTTAGGTGAGATACTTTCTTCTTCGCCATTTCTGAGGCTTAGATTGAGGATTAGATTTCCAGGGCTAGGGTTTTCCTAGGTTTCTATGGCGGACAAGCGAGGAGGTGTAAATGGAAGTTGGAAGGATATGAAGATAGAAAGTTTCATAGCGAGAGAGAGAGAGAGAGACGATGTTTGAGGAAAGAGGCGGATGGTTTTGAAGATTCAAATAATGGGGTCCATCAATGAGGCCAAAGGTTGGGCCTGAACAAATATGGGCCGAAATTAAAAACTCTTTCTCCAAACCTTAATATTTCGGCTAAGTAAACGAGTTGGAGATAAGCAGACTCGAACCGCTGACATCCGCCACAGGTAAACCATAGCCTCTCAGGCCCTCGACTGATTCTACCATAGAGGCCAACGACAGACAATAACTCTCCCCCGAACACAGCTTACAACTTTCATCGTACTATGCTCTCCAAAGAGCAACTCTATTCAAAAGATGCTGAGTTAGAATCTCATTCTAACTAAGGATTTTTATGGTTCCGGAGGATCCAGCTACAAGAGAACCAGGAACTGAGAATAATGTTCAAAATGCACTATAATCTCAAATTGTTGTTAATTTGCCTCTTGAGCAATATTACCTTCGAAATTAAAAAAGAACATTAAAAGAGACACGTGACATACCCTAAAAACACATATTAACGAGTAAGGTTCAAAAAGACGGCTCAAAAGGGTTTGTTTTGCTTCAAGGTTTGGCGTATTGCAGATATCAAAGTTTATGGTTTGTTTTGTTAATTTTCCTTAAATTAATTATTTAAAAAATAAAGGAAATGTAAAATAATGATTAATTATTGATAAAAATGAATGATTAAAAAATAAAAAGTAATAATGGAAGAGAGAGGGAAAGAGATTCCATATTGTAGATGCTTCTTGAGTACATAAATCTAACGTATGCATGAACTTCGATAAATGCTACTTAAGCAAGTGTTGTCCACTTTAGCTTGTTGGTATACTTCAAGCCAAATAATTATGATTTTTTTTTATATATTGGTCGATTCAAAATCAAGTCCCGAAATTAATTTTTTAGAATTTACGGGAAATTTTAAGATTATACGATAACTGTAACATCCCTCGGTGCTCCCAGTATAATATTGTCCGCTTTGGACAAAAGCGGACACGATTTTGTTCTTAGGGTTAGCCAAAAATACATTGTACTCGGTAGGGAGGGGAACCATGCTTATAAACTATATATTTTCTACTCTCCCAAGCGATGTAGAATTGTACACCCTCACTGATATGAGTCGGACCCACACCTGGGCATTTTTTGGGCTTCACAGGTCAAGCTACCACAATAACAGACTTTGTCATGAGATTAAGAGTAATGATAAATTAATCATCTCATTTTACACTCTAATTTTTTTTAATATTACGTTTATTAATTGATATAATTAATATATTTTATTAGTTATTTATAATTTATCTTAATTATTATAATTATAAATAAATATCATAAATCTAACTATAATTTTATATTAATAAATAGATGTAATAATTTGTGTATAATGGAAGGGTACCTGCAGACCAGGGGACATCAACACCTCATTTCAAGGCATTGGAAGATATAAAAAAAAATTTATGTCATCAATTCAATGAATGTATCAAGAGCTATGATTATAACAATGAAATATTAAATAATTAACTTGAATAAAATGTGTCTTTTTCAACAATATTAAGATATTGATTGTTTTGCAATCAATAGTTTTAGGTATTTTTTTTTTCTCATTGTTAGAGGTCGAATGATAACCGGAAAAAGAAAATACGATATGGGACGCTAGATTTACGTGGAAAAATCATAACAGGGAAAAAACCATGAGCAGAAGAATGAATGTACTATGAATATCAAAATACAACTGCAAGTTTTGCGACTCTAGCTTACATCAATTTATAGAAAAGACAAACCCTAAATGAGATCTACTGGGGGGGCCCACTGGCCCGGCCTAATAGAATTCAGGTCACACCGAAATCTAACACTCATAAACTCTGTAAATAACGTATAAGTTCGGTTTGATTTTATGGTGAATCAAAATCGAAGTGACGCTTAGTAGGGATAGAACTTGATATCTTGATGTAAGAAAATTATTTTACCATGATTTGTACATTTTATCGACCATTTTTTGGGTATGGTCGACTTTAATTTCTCACGATAAGTGGATAAGAAAAAGGTTTATTCACATTATTTTTCACAAACATGAACAAAAAAAAAAAAACCCTCAAAAGTTGATGTCAAGACAGTGGAAATTGAGAGAGGAGATTCCAGATTTCCAGTTCATCCTCTACTAAACTGAACCAGAAGAATTCAAAAGTTGCTTCTCCAGCTGCATTCAAACATGCATAAAAAAAATTGACCCTCTTACAGATTGCATGAACCCAAAATGGAATCTAAGTTAAAAATATGATTTTGTTATTTACCTTGAACAAAGTTTGAAGCTTGGTTTTCACCTTAAAATAATCGAACTTGAGTGCCTGCAGACATTGCCAACACCTGCATCAACACCTCTTCCCTCAGTATTTGCAGAATAAACGAAGAAAATAAAGATGGGTAGTTGCAGACCCTTCGATGTTCTTGGATTTGCAGTAATCGCGGAAAGAAACGCAGTGTTTTTGAACTCTACATGCTCCAATGCTGTAATTGCAGAAACAAAGATGAAGTTGATAGAGCTCAAACAGCCATTGAATGCTCAAAGCTTTTCTTTCATGTTAAACCCATTTTTTTAATACCTGGAGCTGCTACCCTTAAGCTGATGAACATAAGCATCCACCTTTTTAAAATCTGCACTCTTCTGATCTCTGCATTGAACCAGTAAAAACCCAGAATTAGAAAGCAAATTCCAGTGAAATCAGTTAAAAATTAATTGAATAATAATAATAATAATACAAAGCTTTGGAAAGGTCATCAAGAAGCCTCTCTGAGTCGTCAAAGAAGAGAGAGGCTACTTCAACGACGAAGTCTGGGTTGGTTTCGTCTTGCAGCTGCTGAAGCTGCTCAAACTGCTCGTCCAAATAACCCTTCCCAAACCATAAAACAAAATTGAAGAAAATGCAAAAAAAAAAAAAAAGAAAGAAAAAAGAAAAAGATTATAGAATTGAAGAACATACCTCGTGATACAGAGATGCGGTGTAATCGACTATCTGTTTCTGCAACTCAGCCACACTCACAGCCATTTTTGGCCTCCAAGCTTTAAAAAATCTTTTAGATCTACTCCACTCCTCAATATTTCAAATGGGTTTTGTTTGGAATAGACTTTGCTGTTGTTTTTTAGATAAATAATCAGTTCAAGTTTGGTCGAATTAAAGCTTTGGACTTTCTGGTGTTTTATATGTTATCTCTCTCTCTCTCTCTCCTCTCTCCTTTCTCTCTCTCTCTCTCTCTTTCACTTTTGTCTAGTTTTTCAACTCGTGCTTTCTTTTGTCTCCTTTCAAGGTTGAAACGTAGAAGCAGAACAAGTTCTCGATCTGGTCCCCTCAGCTCTCCCTAGAGTGATCATGGATATAATACTAATCTCCCTTCTTTTATTTTTCAAATTCTTTCTATTAATTCACTCCCATGTTAATACTAGTTTTATCCTATAATTTTATAATTAGAAAAATAACAAAACAAACTTTATACTTTAACAAATCTTGAAGAAAAATAACGTGGATTATTAAAACCTCAAATTATAGAAAAAATAACAAAAACTTGTGATCACATTTTCCGTCAAAAAACACTAAGGCAATGTCAGAGTCACGTTTTCCACTTAGAAAACGTTAAAGACGTCACTTGAACCTCCAATGGACGTCCAGGGCAACGACGAAAGACGCCCAAAGTTGTTCTACAAGGAGACAGACTTTTGATAAGAATCAGATTATCTCTGATACCAAATGATACGAATAAGAATAGCTTTGTGTAACGTCCCTAAATTTTATTTTTTTCTCTAAATTTTTTCTCCAAATTGATTTACAAATTAGGCATAATTAGGTCGTTAGAAATCTTAAATTCCAAAATTTTATTAATCTTTGAAAATAGTAAAATCATCATTTAAGACGGAAACATTTAAGAAAATAACTATATATATTAGCAAAACAGTTTAAGTGTACTTATTAATTAATTATACTTTATTAAATAAACTTTATAAGTCAAAACGTGACTAAACACTTATTTTAAACTTCATTAAATAAAATAGAATTTATTCAATATCCAACTAGAACTTAAATTTATTTAAATCATCTTATTAATTAAATACTATGTATAGTTTATTTCAAAACATTAAAACTGAAATATAAATAAATTTAATTCTCTAACCCATCAACGATATTCCCGATATCTTCCTCTATATGCTCTTCTGCTTCGGAAAAATTATTGATCAACGCTAATTCATTTTCAGAAAAAACTCACCTACATCACAAAACTAAAAGTGAGATAACTTAGTAAGTAAAAATACGTGCATATATGTTTTAATTTCATGTATTACCAAGTTTTCATGTCTTAAGTTACATAGTGGTTAGAACTTATTTTTCAATATTATCATGCGTTCAGGTTTTCATTAACCATCTCATAACTATGCGGTCAAATTTTCAGAGAACCAACGGTTTCTTTCCCTCATAAGGTCTCATCACCCATCTCACATTATGTTTTTCGTCAATTTCATGCATTCATACCCACATACATAATATCCTATTTATTTGATCTTTTAAATATTATGTGTCAATGTCTAACAATGCATGTTCAGGTAAAATATCGAAATGAAATAACGAAATGAGTATAAAGAAAATAATATACTTCTTGTGATGTAGGGCCTATGGCTAAAAACGTTGTAAAATTTGTGTTTTACTTATATGGATTCTGAAAAAGTAAAGGTTTTGGGGATTCCTGAGTCTTCAAATAATCTAGCCTATCAAAATGATTTTATCGATTAATTTTCTTTTAAAAATAATAATCCTTGAAAGAAATTTGGGCAGAGATTCATTACTGATAAAATCTTTAAATGGGTCGGAGATGAATTCGGGTCGGGTCGGGTCGGGTCGATATGGCTAGACCGGTTCAATTTAGTTCGTTGATATGGGTCTGGTTTGGTTCGATTGACCAATTTGGTTTAGTGACTGGGTCTAGTTCACATGGATGCTCGGTTCGGTTCACTGCTCTGGACTGGTTCAATAACTCCAACTTAAAGGAACCGTTCTTCTCTTCTTCGTTCTTCTTCTTCTTCGCGGTCTTCACAGCTTGGCGATGAGAGAAAGGGAGTGAGAAAGCTTTGCTTTGCCTTTCTCCCCCGAGTTATGGTTCGCCCGAGTGGAAGGTTTGTCGTTCGCAGAGGAAAGGGTTCGCACAGGAAGAGGGAGTTTGCTCAGAGAGGGATTTCGTCATGAAGGAAGTAAGTTTGAGAGAACTTTGGGTTTTTTGTGTGAGTTTTCTTCACGGCAAGAACCTCAATTTATAGGAGAGGTCTCACCATTCTTTCTTTTGAAAGAACATCATGAATCTACTCATCCATTGAGGCCAGATTCAACGACGGAGAATGAAAGAAGATTGATTTTTGGCAAGGATCAATCTAGCGTAGAGGATTTGGAAAATCCAATTAATTTTAGGGTTTGATTGATTTTAATTTAGGGAAATTAATGTGATTAGTCTGTTTTTGGAAAAATTGCTGTAAAATTTAGGAATTTGCTTTGATACATTACACTTTGATCCCAAATGATGGGCAACAGAATCAGCAACAAGCTGTACACTTAGATAATAAATATGAATTAAGAGATAAGATAATTGGAGTAAAGGGAAGTCAGACCGAAATAGGATGGTTGGCAGACAAGAAAGAATAACGGATGACCAGATGGAAAAAGATAAATGAAGAAAAGAAGATAACTATTGGATAAGATGAAGGGACGTTCGATACAGAAGATGGATATCCGACACGAGGGATGAACAAATGAAATGAAATTGTTGGAAGACCCTCGACTTAAGATGGACGTTCCTCGTCTCACAACAGACGTCTCTCGACTTAGGACTAACGTCTCTCGTCTTACAACGAATGTCTCTCAACTCAAGACAGACATCCATCCACTTACAACCTCATTTAGTATTGAGAGACCTCCGTGGATGTTAAAGGACATCTATTGATGTTAAAAAACAACGTCATTTAATATTGAGAGATGTCTATATTAATAGAAAATATGACTGCGAAATTTGCATCGTGCTTTTTTTATAATTTGATATTTTAATTGTCCACCATTTTTCTTTAAGGTTTGTCGTGTTACTACCCTCAAACTATAGAGCTAATTTTGTTAATTTTTCTTTATAATTTAATCTTACATTTTGATATAACATTTATTATTACTTACTAATTAATATAGTAATAAAATAAATTAAGAATAAATAGAAATAATAATATATTTATGACACTAATTAATTATTAACGCATAATATTAAAGTGTAAAATTAAAATATAAACTTACTATTATTCATCTCTTATACTTTTTTGTCAATGTAGTTATTTTTTGTAATTTATAAAATAAAAAAAAAACACAAAAAGAATTTTTTATTAATCATGCTTTCAAAATAAAGTTCATTGACAATTGAATTTTTTTTAGTTGATAATTATCACAAATCCGGAGCCGGCAGACTTCCGGCCGGCCAACCCAACGCTCCGTCGGAATTCTGCCTCTGCTTTGCGTTGAAGGGAATTACCCTTGGAATGAATATTCTACTATTTGCCCAAATTAAAATCACGAGAAGAGTTGAAAATACTTGATATATAACTCTGATTTTTCTACCTAGGAGGAGAGCTTGAGAGTTGAGACACCCATTTGAAGGACTAAACTCCATGGCTAAGAAGAGTTGCAGAAGTATCACCGTTTTTTGAGGACTCTTCTTGGTCTCAATAATCCAAAGCCAGCTGCTTCTGTTTGTCATCATCGCTGAAATTTGATTTGTCACATTCTCGGGCGTCGAAGAACTCTTCCGAGCACGTTCTCTCCAACGACGATCTTGCCGGTGCTTTTGCGCATTCTAATACATCGTGATCACCTCTAAGAAGTACCACAATCTGCAAAGTTTCTCAACCAGAGTTTACTGGTATGTTTCAGAGATGTTTCTAAAAACTGTTCTTATCAGAAAGAACTAGAACTTGTTCTTGAAAAGCTGAAAAACAAGAAGGAAAAAAAACCACTTTTTTAATTGAAATTTATTGTTTCTGAGCAAAATGCATTGTGAAAATCATACCTTTTAGAATCACCACCCAAAAACAGTTTTTGAAAATGCCTTTTTCATATGATTTGTTTTTAAAAATGATTATACAATTTTCTCATTACTCAAACTCATATCATTATGCGAGTCATCTTTACATGATCGTCACTTGCCTGGCTCATGCTCGGACGAAGAACAGGAGACTGCTCTATGCACGAAGATGCCGTAAAAATCACTCGTTCCATTTCCTCGCAATCATAACTTTCACCGAGCGAAGGATCGATAAGCGTAGTAAAATCATTATTATCCATCAACGGGTTTGCCTGCATTACGAAGAAAACAAGAATAGATGAATGTGATGATTAAACCGAATTCTTCGTATTCTCACTTACCCAAGTAACGAGGCTTTGTCGTAGATCGTCCAATGCTCGGCGCCCCGTAATAAGCTCCAAGAGTAAAACTCCAAAAGAATAAACGTCTGTTTTCTCGTCGACAACTCCATGCATGAAATATTCGGGAGCGAAGTAGCTGGACCAAGAAAAATGTGAGATTTACGTAAAATCACAACAGGGTAACTAAAATTGAAATGAAAATGATATTTTTTTTCACAAACCCGAAAGTGCCCTCGAATTTTGATATGTTATAGTGAGTCCACTCTCTGGGGAGCCACTTTGCCAGCCCGAAATCGCAAATCTGCATAAAACCGAACCAAACCTATCGTGCCAACTTCTATGATATGAGATTTTTTTTGTGTTTATTGGTCTAAAACCATTGAGGTTGATAAAGCCTTTCATGACTAAAGGATCTTTCTTTTGATTTATATTTTGATCATCCTACCTCTAAACATGGCGTTTCCAATCGGATCGTGCAAAACAAAATACAAGAGATGAAAAAGTATGCATAACATTTGTCCATATTCGAAGGTTGAAATTCACCCACCTGAGCCTCGAAATCTTCGGTAAGAAGAATATTATCGGCTTTGATATCTCGATGGATAATACGTCTTTGACAATTCTCATGAAGATATAGAAGCCCGTCTGCTGTCCCTAAAGCGATTTTATATCGTTCGCTCCAATCCAGTTTCTTATCCTTCGAACCTAGAAATAATGATTAAAAGCAATATTTAAATTCCATAAACAAGATTCAAAAAAAACAAAAGAAGGTAATTCAAGAACAGGTTTGAAGAAAGTAACCAAAAAGAAATGATCCTAAACTTCCATTTGGAGACAATTCAAAGACCAAGTGCATTCCTCCTTCAAATCCACATCCGATTAACTTTGCCGTATTTGGATGGTCAATGTGTGCTATAATTCCAAGCTCCGAGAGAAACCCGGCCGTTCTCTCTTCTAATGTGCCTTTTGTGAGGCGTTTCACGGCAATAAGCTGTCCACCTTCTAAACAGCCCCTGTAAACTTCCGCGTAGCCCCCCTTTCCAATCAGATTCTCTGTCAAAAAACATGAAAACAATGAACTCATTAATTACTTCCATCACACGATGACATATATTCATATACGTTCAAGCATGCGTAGAAATAAATTTTTTCTCATCGGGAACATCTCAAACTTTGTTTCAAACAAAATAAACCTCAATCTTTTCACTATCAACAAGTATACCTTTACCATCATAAAATCTGTTAGATCCGTCACGCATAATGCACGTGTATACTTTCTTTCTAATTCTAACCCACTTCTAAATCCGACCGAAAACCATGTATTATGTTCTTTTCTTGAATCTAGAAGAATTGTAGCAAACGCGCAAATGATACGATCAACACATCACTACCTCTAATAAGTAGAATATATGAGATTTGTTAAAATTATAATTAGAATAAAAAAAATTATGTCATGTGCATTTTGCACGATGAATTTAACAGATTAAATAATGACAATGATATATTTGCTGATAACTAAAAGATTGAGGTCTATTTTATTAGATAAAATTCGAGGTGTCCGCTCTAAATGACCCATAAGTTCAGAGTTTAAATTGCATTTTACCTCAAAATAAAATAAACGGAGTTCGTGGATAGAGTTACGAACCGTGGCTGAAATTTCTCGTCGCATTTTGCAGATCGTAGAGAGTAAAGTTCACCAGAGAGAACTTAAATTTGTATACATTACTCAACAAATTATTCTCGCTACAACTCCGTCTCACTCCTTTCGATGTCTTTAGCACACCAGAGGAAGGCAAGGAGGCTAAGTCCTTAAATGGATTTCTTCTGAACAATTTGAAGACTTTGTTCCAACGAGAAAGAGCTCTTGAACGGGATGTACGACCCTCCACTTCCAATGTAGAATCCTCTATCGAATCATGGTCGGATTCCAAGCCATGTAAATCAGCTTCCAAAACACCTCTAGGACTAGACGAAATTTTCCCATTGTCCTTTTTTGCATCAAAATATCTCGACTCTACAAAGAGGAAACTAGTCATTAAGAACATGGCAAATGATCTATCTTCTTCGTAGACCAAACAACGAGACCGGAAAAGAATTCACCTCGAGACAAAGCAGAAGGAAACAGAGCTTTTCCCGTCTTACGCTTAATCTTATATGTAAAGAGTTTATCTCCTTTATCATCACCATTAGACACATGATTCTCCCTATCATAAAGCAATATCGAAAGTTAAAAAAAGGACCAAAGAGACAAACATAATACACGTAGCAAAATCCATGTCGGGAATGAATAACCCATGAAGATGTTTTCCGATCTAGTAATATAAATGCATAACAATCACAGTTTAAATCATTTATTTTCTCTACAAGAAACTATCAATGCTATATCTAAGACTAAATGCTGTACAAATTTTTCGTGTGAAATGATTTGGAGTAGGATTAATCAGTTTAACAAACAGAATAATCAGGCAGATACTATGAAACTTCTACTATGTCATTGATGTGTTACAACAAGTTCTCATCGATAGAGGATGCGATCAACAATTCTGTCGATCTCCCAACTAATCATTTACCACAAACTAGATGAGGAAATATGAAGAGGAAGAGCAAAAAAAAACCCATAAAGATGCATTATTTGAGAAAGCCGCCATGGCTGATCAAGTTCATTTGTGAAATATTGCACAATAAAGCCCAGAACAAGCATATTTCTAGGAAAAGAAGAAGATTTTTCATCTTGATTATGGTAAATTAGCTGCAAAACTAGCATATTTCTAGTTTAACACATAACAACAGAAACTCTTAGAATTACAAACTCAGAATGAGCATACATGGATGTAATCTGATAATCTACCTCTTTCCACATAAACAAATACACAAAAAAAAATACTGCTTTTTGCGAGATTAAACATGCCCAGATTAGAGTCTTTGAAAAAGGGGGAAAAGAGCAGAATACATGGAAGAAGATTTCAAAGATCGTTTTTAGGACAAATGCTAGTAAAAACCCAAACTTTAACAAGCCTAATCTGTGAAACATTAGACAAAGAAAAAGGAAAAATACAGACAACAATGGTGAAAAGCAATAACCCAAAGAGTTCGAATTAAAAGAAGATATAAACATACCCAATGAACGGAGCAAGAAGCAGAGCGCGGCCATGCCATGGAGAAGATGCTCTCTGGCTTCTATCATTCGCCATTAAAGACACTCACATAGAGCTTTCAGCCGACCCATACAGAACATACAGCAGAGCCAAAACCACAGACATTTACGAAGACAATAAAAAACACACTTTTTAGGATACTCAACTCTAAAATCTAATTGTTCTTCAATAAAGCCGTGTTCTTTCGTTTTCCTAACTTTTTTTCTGCTTTTTTCAGAGAAAAAAAAAAAGAGATTTTGCAGTTATTGTCCGAGAAGATTTCTTTTTGTCACTCCCTCTACAAAAATAAGATTTGTTGTTCTTCCACGTGCGTCATAAATAATCTAACTTTAGTCATAACAACTCTAATTTCTTTCCATTTTTAAAATCTTACTTTAAATTCTCACACTATATTATCGCAACGGAAGATTAACAACATTAAACATATGATCGCATAAAAAAAAACACGTACAAGGTTTCGACGATTTCGATAGACAACTATGATCGATCTGGTTTCTTCGAGTTAATGCAAAGCAATCCAATCCCATGTAAGGTAACTTCAAATATGGATAGTCTTAACTGGTACAAGGCCAGTTAACTCACCAATTATAGATTTAACTTTAATTAATTAAATAATAATAATCTTCATTTTATCTGTATATCCCAATTGACATCACTAATTACATCTTGAGTTTATTATTTAATTAAGAACTTTGGTTGATTAATGGGATTATATGGTTATAATTACACCACCTAATTTAATAGTTTTTTAATTAATCTTTAAAAAAAAATACATTAGGATTTTACGTGTGGTTTAATTCTTGATGCTAATTAAGTCGAAAGACCATAAAATATATTAATTAATTAATTAATTATGTAACTAAATTTTTTTTATCATAATTATTGTACTTTACTTATCAAGGTTAAATGTCACTATCACATTTTAAAATAAATATATTATTTAATACTAACTAATACGTATTAGTTATGCTTATTGAAATAATCTGTAACTAAGACTTAAAATATAATATTATTTAATATTAAGTTGAAATATTAATTATTACACCTATTTCAATTATTAAAACTTATAAATGAAGTGTCACGCTCATTAACTTCATAGTTCATCAACCTTTTTTTAATATACCATTAATGATATCTAAAATCTTTGCACGTGGTCATACAATTTCCTGTTATTATAAATATTATAAAATTAATTACCAAATATAATATCTAGTTTAGAAAAATTAACAAACAACCACTTAATTATAAGGTCAATAGTAAGTCAACTACTAAACAATTTTTGGTAATAAATAAAATACTCAACTATGATAAATGAACATATCAAACATCGCGATTAAGTTTTCCATTAAAAAAACGTTGTCTTTCCACTGTAGAAAGTGAGTCATTGAAATAGAAATTAAGAAAAACGACTTTCTGTAGAGGAAAGACGACGTCTTTCGAATCAAACTGTGAATTATTTTAAGTAATTTGACAACATCGTTCATGTATATTGATCGAGCTCGAATAGTTTTAGAATAATCATGTCTGCACTAGAATAAATCTATAGACAAGCAGAAACTCGTAAATTGACAGTGAAAGATGTGTTTATCACAAATTTATCTAACCTATTTGGCATAACCCTGAATTTAGATGAAATTAATGACGTGATTAATTTCACAACAACCAAATAAATTCATGTAGTGAGCGACGAATTAGAACACATCTTCGATAAAAATCTTCTTACTATTTCATTTTCAAAGTAAATTCGCTGTTAACAGCGCTAGTTGTGTATTTTATTTTCTACAGTTGAGTGATTTATTTGTTAACGAAAATTGTTTAGTAGTTAAGTTGTCATTGATCCCATAATTCAATGATTGTTTTGTTAATTTTCCTCTAGTTTATTCAAAGTAAAGTTATATTAATGAAATTTTAAGCATTAATTTTTTGTGTAAACCTAATGGTTTTTAATTTTATTTTTGAAAATTCAAATATATATATATATAGTCTCACGTGCACACACGCGTCTGCCCACACACACACACACACACACACACGAGAGGAATGTTATATTTACATTCTAATTCCATTTAATGATGTGAGACTTACGTATTATTAATTTATTGATTCATATAATTTATTATTTTAAATATATATATTATATCTTAATACTTTTGATAATGAGTAAATGATACACATTGTGTGAATAAAAAAATATTTTTAACAAATTTATGTGGATATTTTTGTTCAATTCTTGTGAATCTAATAAATATTAAGCTAGGATTTAGAGTTTATCTTAGAAAAAAAAGGTTCAAGGCAAAAATAAATTTTATGGTTCAATGAGTTTATGGGTGATGCTAACTAGTACGCATAATATTTATGTGACGACATTGGAGAATATAATTTTAATGTCATTGTAATATAAGCATGAAAATCATGAATTGAAGAAAAAAGAGTTAATGTAACACATGAAATATATGTAGTTTAGAGTTTCTTTTGGGATCCAAATTAGGTCTTGAAGTTAGTGATTGTCATGCCCATCCAATTGCATTGCAACCCTAACTCATCATCTCTCTCTCTCTCTCTCTTCTCTCTCTCTCTATATCTCTTCCTCTCTCTTACCCTATAATCTCTCTCTCTCTCTCTTACTTTCCAACCCAACTCAACCACATGTCTTAACTCTACGCATCTCATACCATTTCCTTTACTCTATAACTATAATATCTCTCTCTCTCTCACTCACTCTCCAACCCAACACAACTACATATCTTAACTCTACGCAACTTATACCATTTCCTTCACTCTATAATCTCTCTCTCTCTCTCTCTCTCCCCACCCCAACTCCATTATATATCTTAATTCTACGTACCCTATTTCATTCACTCTGCAATTCATTTTCTCTCTCTCTCTCTGCACTAATGGCAGCACAAACATCACAAAATGACTTAACCCACCCCGTCCACAAAGCCCTAGCAAGTGCAGGAAGCCTAGCAAACCTCCTACCCACAAATTCAGTCCTGTTATTTCAAGCTTTCGTACCTTCACTCTCCAACAATGGCGTCTGCACTCTCCCCAACAAATATCTCACTTCCTCCATCATCGTCTTTTGCTCTCTCTCCTGCTTCCTTTCTTCATTCATAGATACTTTCAAAGATAACGGAACCCTTTACTACGGTTTAACCACCTTCAAAGGCCTGTACATCAGCAGCTACAAGAACGACGATGATAATAATAATTTGCAGCAGAAAGAATCGAAAGAGAAAGAGATGAGTAAGCTTAAAATAACATCCCTCGATTTTGTGCATGCCTTTGCGTCGTCTTTCGTGTTCTTGATCTCTGCTTTCTGCGACTCAAATGTTCATAGCTGTTTCTTTGCTGAAGGAGGTTTTGAGACTTGATTAAGGGTTAATCTGCCATTGGTAGCAGGGGTTTTATTTAGTTTTTTCTTCACTATTTTTCCATCCACGAGAAAGGGGATTGGTCATTATGCAAATTAACATTTATGTCACGCTACAAAGGAATTCGGGATAAAACGAAGAATGATACAACTTAAAACAAATAAAATCGTCTTACGACTCCTCTTAAATTCAAAATTGAGGTGAAGAAGTATTAAATAATTAATTTACAAATGAAGCCACAAAAATATAGATCCAAAATTGACATATAAAATAGTATAAAATAATATGATTCCCAACGTGTAGAAATAATTTAAAATAAATATAAGATACAAATTTTATTAAAATATTATAAGTCTCTGAATCAAATAAAATAAAATAACTTGATTTGTGAAATCTCTAAAATCTACTCTTGGGGGGTGACGACTGATAATCACTTTGATTATTTACTAAAAGGGGAAGTCAATTTAGGATGAATCAACTAAACTTAGTTGAGACTATATTTTATATTTATGGTTTAAATTATAAAAGAATATGAGTGCATTCCAAATAAATATTTTAAATGTGTTATTATATGAAAGAAATGAAGACGAGCAATAATGTAAGTGACAAAATATAGAAAAAAGAGTTTAAAAATTAGGGTTTTTGATTTATAAATAATTGTTCAATTGTGTAATGTTGAATCTGATATATAATATGACAAGTTTTCGTGAAATCAATTCTTTATATCTTTTATGAATTAAAGGTTTTCTATTAGTAATTTGTTTTATTCAGTTATTTATCTTATTTTAGTTTTTAAAAAATCAATTTTTTTATTATCCCTATAAAGTTATAAATAATTGGAGCAGCATTTATTAAAATTAATAAATTACATATTCTCTATGGATTCGACAACTCTATTTATCATTATACTATAAAACTTGACATTGTACACTTGTGGTCTTTTGTCACAAAAATCTTCGTACACCCTTCATATATAAAGGTCGTCTAATAAAGAATCCTGCTGAAGAAAATCCTAAAGAAGTTGCATCTAAGTGTTATCATTTTCTTTAACAGTCCGAGAATTAAATCTTCTCACACAGATTCTGTGAACAAATATGTTTTGAATCTGTCTGTAGTTATGGCGGACTTGTAGGCTTCCGCTGTGGACATCCGCTTGTCTTTTTCCTTCAATGACAATCTGCCACGTACACTTTTTTCTCTTAATTCCACGATTATTGGACGCCAACATTTTTGCAGATTCCTCATCCCGCTAATCCATCGCAAATAATCTGTCAATCACTATCGGCCACGTATGCTTATTCTTGTGCGGATATCTCTCCCGCAGACATCAATGCTTCTTCTGACACCAACGTTTCCGCTATATTCAATGGTCTTTGTGGATCTTTTAATCCAAAAGACGACGTTTTGTATCTTACTTATACTCCACGAACGCTTTCCTTTCCGTAAATCCTTGTCATTAGCGGATACTCAATCCAAACGACGATGTTTCTCCCATTCTACTTATCTGCCACAGATGCATTTCCTTTCGTGGATAAGTTCCTTTCCATTTTCGTGTGCACTTCTACAACTTCACTATTCACTGCAGACACATTACTTAATATCCTCAAACATTTTTAGATCCAAATGACGATATTTCTTCCTCATTACTTATTTATTGTGGATGCATTCCTTTTCGCAAATATTTTCCTTATCCTAAAATTATGTTGTCTATTTTGCGAACACAACACTTTTGCAGATTCCAACTCTTCCACAAACTCCTAAGCTCCTGCTGTAACGACCCGGATTTTCGTCCCTTTTTAAAAATGCGTGAAAATTTGAATTTTTCTTTTTGAAAATAAATCAGAGTGCGTCTACCGGATCGCTACTAACTCTTTTGTAAAACGCGTTATGAAATCTCATTGTTTTTGTAAAACTTATGCGGAAGCGTGAATAA
>CM039478.1:4426009-4581413 GCA_022433065.1 Begonia loranthoides
AAAACTCACCTCAGATCGGCATGTTAGGCACTGCAGCTCCAAATCGGGTTTTCATTGCGTCCATCCCGAGCCAACCCATGTCTGCCGATCACAGCCAGCTTGTCGTCGGAAATCGTCATTCGTCGTCGGAATCATCACGGCAGAGGCTCCGACCTCGAGCCCTAGCCACTCCGCTGCAGCTGCCCGTCGAACGTCGCGCACACCGGAGTTCGCCTCGTCCTTGCCGCAGCTCGCCATCCCTCGTCGCCGAGCCTCCGTCGCACGACCCAGTGCTTCGCCGTCTCGCCTCCTCGCGCCCGGGCGCTCGCCCTCTGTCTCTCGGCCCTTCTCCCTCAAGCTCTCTCCCCATTTCTAATTTCTTCCCTTTTAAAACCAATTCACACTTAACCTAATTTTCCTTCCCCTTTTAATTAACTTCCCTCTTTTCTTAATTAATTTAATCTAATTATCCAATTAACTTTAAAATTTCCCACTATTAATTTAATTTATCATTTTTAACCCTATCCTATTCATGATTGATTTAATTTAACAGGTTAAATCTTTTTATCACTAAAATACTCGTAGGCTCCTAATGCTCTCTGTAATATCCCGTAAATTAAAATATCGGGGTGTTACACCTGCAGATCCTAATACTTTCGCAGATACTACCCTTCTACATTGTCCGCCAATAACTGTCAGCCGCATATACAATTCCTTTGCGGACACGTACGCTTTCGTAGATCCTAACACTTCCGCAGACAATCTTACATTGACACATTATTCTTTTCTACTTTTATGTCCAACTTTCATTACTTAATCAAAAATTCATTCCCAGACATTCTTTGTAATACCTGGTATTAAGTTATGACTATAAATAATAATAATTATGAATTTTAGAGATTTCATGATGATTTTATTATGGAATGTGAAACTCCAATTTTTCAAAAATAAATTACATAAAAATAACTGAAAAATTAATTGGGTGTAATATGATTATTTAAATGATTATTGAATATTTATTTGATGAAAATTATTAGAATTGGTTAAGTGAGAATTCTGCTCTAATTCAATTAATTGTCGATGTTGATACAAAATCACCAAATGGTATTTTTTGGGCATATTTGATGACGAAAATAGATAGAAAAATTATTTTAAATATAAAATTAATAATATAATAACTTTAATTAAAAAAATTAAAATTAGATGACTAATAAATTAGAAGCGTATAAAATATATTTAATTTAATATTATTTTAAGTATTTATAATATATATTAATTAAAAATGACACATGATATTTTAACATTGTTTCTATTATTTTTTTAAAAATAGTTATTTAAAAGGATAGTGGTTAACAAAACGACTACTGAACTACAAAATAAATAATAAGTTAACTACTAAATAATTTTTTTTAACAAATAAAACATTCAACTATGAGAAATGAATGGAGTAAACACTACTGTCACATTTTTTTTTGTTAAAAAACGTTTTATTTCCTTTACGGAATGTTATCTTTCTGCTGTGAAAAGTAAATTTTTAGAATATAACTCAACTTTTATGTGCGGAAAGTTAGTTCTTGGAATAGTGTTGAGTTTTAAATTTATGCATGCTTTAATGTCATTTTAATTAAATTTATTAAAACATAATTCTTATTGAGTTTACTCAACTCACCCGAATGATACCTTTCAGGATTTTACCAGTTGGATTTTCAGTTGCTAAGTCAAATTTAGATACAGAGAAATTTTATTTTTATTTTAACATTATCTCTAGAGAGATATTTTGTGAGGTATACTTTAGTTGGATGAATGTAATCCTTAATTTACTTTCTGCATCATACTTTACTTTATTTTATTTTGGATTATATTACTATGTTATCTTATATCACTGTTGGACCTATTAAGCCTATGACTGTTGGGCCTTGACTATTACTTAATATTTTAAGTTTTCCGTTGATAATTAATAACTCTTAAGAGAAAAATGGTTAGATGATTCAGTTCTTTTTAGCTGGATTGTTCCTCGTTCTATCTTAGGTCCCTATCGAGTCATGACATGATTAGTCTAAGATTTTGAACGAGCACTACTGGTCCAAACATGTGTGGTGGCTTCCACTCGATTTGCAATCTTAATAGAGAAGTGTTGGGAGAGAAATGAAGTCAGCCAAGCACACATTATGAGGAGAACTGATCAGATGTAGTATATCCCAGACCAAAATCTTCCATACTGTCAACTCAAAATGTATGTAGTAGAACAACCAAGTCTGTAAAACCCATGAAATTTTAAATAAGAAACTTCATGTGTTAATTTTTTGCGTTAAAATCGGTCATAATGATGAAAAATTGATCTGATTTGTCTCATAGCTGCCACGTACATAAATTTGGTCAATTGTTCAAATTAGTGGAATTAGAAATTTCCGAATGAAAAATTCATTTAAGAAATAGAATTAAAGAATTTAAATTGGACCGATAATCATTATTTAGTGACGTTCGAAATAAGTCAGAAATAAAGAATAAAATAATTAAAATGAGATATGCATATTTGACAGCGTTAAATAAATAGGTGGTCGTGGGAGTGAATGAAATAAATGAAAATAGAGAAATTGAGTGGAAAGTACGGGGGTAAACTTGTAAATTGAAAAAAAAAAATCGGGAGAAGAGGAATTTAGGTAGGGCTTCCTGTTCTCGTCTTTCCTTTCGGCTGGAAGGCAGCACTGCGGGGAGAGGGACCGCGAGTGACCGAGAGCATTCCGGCGACAAGAACAGCGAACGAGCGACATCGGCGACTGGCAAGCTTCGACGGTTTCTGTCCGAGAACACTTCGAACAGGCGACGAGCGGGCGATTGGTCGTCGGCGGCTGCGAGTGAATCGACACAGGCTGTCGATCGCGAAGTAGGACAGAACTGCAGACGGACACCTTTCTGGACCGGCGACGCTTCTGAACGGCAGGGACAGAGCCAAGGAGCTCCGCTTCTCCATCCTCCGATTTTGGTGAGTGAGACAGAACCTTGGTTCTGTTGGTGAGGAAGTTTCCAGTTGGATTCTTTTATTTCGAGTTTTAGAATTCTGAAATCGTTTCTGGTTTGTGGTTGGTCTCTATTTCTTGTTGGATTTTCTGCTGCAATTTGGGACTTAGTCTGATTCAGTTCTGTTGAGGGATTTTTAGTTGAAATTCTGCTTCGATAATGGTTTCTAGGTTTGGTTCTGTTTAACTCCAATGATGAATGGTTTGGATTCTGTTTCCACTTCATTTTTGCAATCTGTTGTCGTTGTTAGCTGAAAATTGGTTCTCTGTTATTCTGCCGTAAGCTATTGTGAGGAACTAAGAATGATTCTGTTTGGATCTTGTTTGGTTAATCTGAAATGGCTGAAGATAACCGGTCATTGATTGTTTCTGTTTGGTTGAAGAGAACGTGGATGATAACTTGTTATTTCTATTTGCTGTTGGATGAGAAATTCCCCATTGAGTTTATGCTTCGTCTTTGAGTTTGGTTCTGCATTCTCGGTTACTGCTAGAGGGCTTGTATTCTGTAAATTGAGTTTATTTCTATATTTTTGGTTACTACTGGATGGACATCATCAAGAATGTTGTTCTGTTGTGTGAGATTCTGTCATATTGCACTTTTGGTTGCTTCCCGATAGTCAATACTGAGAGCTACTGCACTGTTGAGTAGGTTCGGGTTTTGCACATTGTTCCCTGTTTTGATATTTGATGAAAAACCTGCTTTGTTACTACCGTGAAGGGTAAAAACCAAGGGCTAGTTAATGTTGCCTATTAAACTGCTATATGAATTGATAATTCTGAATTCAAGGAAACAACTTACCGAGGGTGTATGTTGGTTATTGTCTTAAAAATGGGTCAAGTTGCTATTTAGACTTCTGTTTTGAAGATTGTTATCATAATTGGTGATTGTTTTACTACTACTGTTCTAAGGTTGGATGAGATTTAGGTTGTTGTTATTACCTTGAATTGATGAACTGTGAGGAGGATATACTATTAGTAGTATATAGTTCATGCGCACGAATTATGTTTGTGCTAACAGTTGAAATTATTGCACTTTTGTGTGATTTTAGACATTGTTTTGATGGATTCTAGAGGAACGAGCAATGAATAGAGTGTTGATAGAAATGTCTTGATTTTCAATTTAGTTGGCTAATAAGGAGATGTTATTACACTGTTCATGCATGGTTAATTTACTTAGTGATAAAGTTTGGAGATTTTATTGGGATTTTGAGAAGAGTCGTCACACATTGGTTGGGCTCCTGTTCCAGCAAAGGACCCTCTGCTTATTTCATAGAATTTATTATAAATTCTCGCGTTTATACCTTTGTCAGGCTTGGATGATTTTGGCGAGTGTGCTACCTTTCTCGAGGCGACAGTTGCTCCGGTTGGCAAGAAAAATCGTAGTCGAGGTAGAGATTTCTATACCTCTTGCATTGCATCCCGTTTTCAAAATAATTATTTTGGGGAATACCACACTTGAAAAATGATGGGGACTGTTCGACATCACGTCAGTTTTTATTTGTAGTATGTTTTCTTATTTTTAATTCTGTACATGGTTTGAAAATTATTGTGCATATACTGGGAGATGAATTCTCTTGATGCTCTGACACTTTAGCGCTAAAGCATCACGAGACTGTCCCCCGTGAAACCTTTTGCTGCGTGAAGGTTGATTTGTTGTACATGCGAAAAAATATAGGTGGGACATTGGTGACGTGTCCTCAGGTTTAAATTCCTTAAAGTTGTAAATAGTATGAAAGTAAACCTTGCTAGGGTTTTGTCCCACGGATCAGATGGTTGTCTGTCGTTGAGACTTGTTTAACCTAAGTACTGTTTCATTTGACGAGTGATGTGACGGTCGAGTTTTCTTGTCGGCAACCCTTGTCCATTTGGAGCTTCTAGGTATCTTAGCTGTTAAACAAGTCTATATATAGCGAGCAACCGTATCTGTTTTGTTTGATTGTATTGGTATTCGCTGCAGAGTTCTTGCCATTATTTGAAACCCTTATATTAGCTGTATCGTCCCAGAGTTCTCGCCAGCAACTTGGGTGACGTGTTGGATCGACGGACCACCGTCATTTATACTTCTTCTGCCTCATGAGGTGTTGTTGCCGACGGGTGATTACCTATTCTCTACTGAGTGGTGTGAGTCCTTGAGTGATCTCTCATTTTCAATGATGACGTTGTCGAATTGGAAAACGATGATGACTTACTTTACGAGGTATAGCTGTCTATGTATACAACGAGTTTTTGATAAAATTCTCATCGATGTTCTTAGGCCAGATTTATAATATGATAAAGAGATTTTAGTTAAAAATTCATGTACGATAAAATGAGAAATATAATCATGTTTTCAAAAATAAAGAAAAAATAGTTTTGCATGAGGTGCATCTATTATAATTATATTTTACTGAGTTAGTCACTCATTCAAACGACTCATCCCCCAAAACTTCAGGTAAAAACAAGAGCAATTGAATATTAGAAGCTGAAATGTTCTGCTATTTTTTTATTTGAGTGATTTATCTTTAAGTGGTGAGGACATTGATATTTCTATTTGGTCTGTAAAACTTAATACTGTTGGATTGGATTTGTTGCAAGTACTTGAATTTCATTTTAAATTTATGCACCGTTATTTTCTTGTGATTCTTACTCGGACCTAGACCTATACCTTTTGGGCTGAATTAAATATTTGTAAGTCTTCCGCTAAAACACACGTTTTGGTCGGGTTCTCTATGAGGATTAGGTCGCTCAATCTAGTGGTTCTTTACTGCCTTTCTTTGGGTGTCTTAGGGTCGAGACAAAGTCACTTATAACAAAGCATGAACAAATGTATCACTTTCTAATAGTTGAAGACAAAGACCAAGAGAGAGCTACAATGGTAAAAGGAAAACTCTAGAGAGAGAGAGAGAAACAGAAATACATATCACAGAGACATGGAAAAACTGAGATTGATAAGAGAAAAACAGAAACTCTAATAAGGGTAGGATCAATAGGTTGAAGGACTGCAGAATCAGAATCAGAATCAGAGATTGACACAACTGCGAGCAAGACGAAACTACCCTTCCTAGGTTTTTTATAAAAAGTTTTAAAAAAATTATTAATAGATTTAATTCTCTTTGAGAACAATGAAGATAATTCATTAGTTTTGATCGTGTTTATATAAAAACATATTTTAATTATGTTGTGAAGAAAACCATTACTGTCACGACCCGGAGATGGGTCAGACAGAAATCCAGGGTCAAATGACCTGGTCCTTGGAGATAATCCGATCGTTCAGCCCAAAGCTTGTTAAAATTTAGCGGAAGACTTGTAATAAATTTTTCAGTCGTGACCCATTTGTGATGGATCATGGTTCTCGTAGTGATTGCAATAGTTAAATTGTGAAAAAAAGTTACCTATGAAATTTATCATCTTGAAAATTGTCGGACTTTACAATACATTTCCTGCAATGACAAGAAAATGGAATTTTGCTGCCATTGATGTTGGGTTTACTACCATTGATGATGGGTTTTAGATTATGCTACCTTTTTTTCTGGAGATTTTGCTTGTTCTGTTATTTATGCTACGGGTTATCGATGAGATCCGAAGGAGATGACCATGTTCTATTTTGTACGGTTTTATTGATGGAATGTGAAGATGTTTTGCTGGTCTCTCTCCTCTGAATATTAGGTCACAGTTTTATTGATGGAATTTGATGATGTTAAGTTGCAATTGCATAATAGAGGGAGAGAGATATTTGGTTTGTTGATTTGTCAATGATGTGGATTCAGTTTAATTTCTGAAATTGTTAATAAAATTTGAGGATTGTGCTAACTATTAATAACATTGCAGTGTTTATTTATGTCATTTTTCAAGGATAGTATTCTCTTGGTTTGTTGATTCAATTTGGAAAAAGTGTTGTGTTGGTCCATTAGGATGACTGTATTTGATGATGAGTTAGAGGCCTTGTTTTAAAAGGTTTGGATGTAATTTATATTTTCTCAATTTAACTCTTGTAATCACTACAAGGACTGTGATCCATCACAAGTGGGTTACGGTTGGAAAATTTATTATAAATCTTCCGCTAAATTTTAACAAGCCATGGGCTGGACGATTGGGATCTCTCCGAGGATTGGGTCGTTTGGCCCGGTGTTTCTGTCCAGTCCGTCTCCGGGTCGTGACAGTAATGATTTTGTTCGCAACATAATTAAAATATGTTTTTAAATAAAGACAATCAAAACTTATGAATTATCTTCACTGTTCTCAAAGAGAATTAAAATCTATTAATAATTTTTTTTAAAATTTTTATAAACAATTTAGGGAGGGTAGTTTCGTCTTTGGGATTAATAAAGCGATACATTGGCAAAATATGGTAAAAGACGTTAAAAATCGTTATAGTAAAACCCCGTCATCATAAATCCTTCTTGCGACCTAGAATGCTGAGCTTGGGCCAACGAGGACGCCGTCTCTCCGACCAGCGAGCACGCAGTAGTGTCAATTTCTGATTCTGATTCTGCAGTCCTTTAGCCTATTGATCTTACCCTACTAGAGTTGCTCTCTTTTTCTTATCAATCTCAGTTTTTCCATGTCTCTGTTCTGTGGTATGTATTTCGGTTTAGCTCTCTATCTGGAGTTTTCTTTTTACCGTTGGAGCTCTCTCTTGGTCTTTGTCTTCGACTATTAGAAAGTGATACATTTGTTCATGCTTTGTTATAAGTGACTTGGCTATTTTACGACATACATTTTGAAATTCCAGAGCATTTGAATCGTGAAATTGAGCTGAGGAAACTTCTTTCAATTTGTTTGATCTTCCTTTTTCCATAATACTTGATTACGGTTTATGCATCGACATCTACATGTTTGATTTGGATTACGTAAAATGAAAGTGGTGCGATCCCTGTTTTCTCTTCAAATCATTGGCCTTTAATGTTATTAATGAATGTGGCATTTTATAATCTTTACTTTATTTTTGGGTTTTTTTTTTACAAAGAGGCCTTGTCTAATTTATATTTTGATTTTCTAATAGTCACTTTTCTGCACGATGTATTTCATCTCATAGGAAGTTATTGTGTGTGTGTTTTCCATGGTTTACGTTGAAAACTTTGTTACTTTTTAAAGATGGATTGACAATACAGCATGATAATTGTTTGGTTGTGTTTTTTTCTTTTATTTTCAACTAATTGAGGTGATATAAATTGCAGGCGTCAATAGTTTTCACTCATAATTATGGGGTCGTCAAATATCAAAAATATTATATCAGCATTCAGCCCTTCTTTTGATTTCCTAGCTATTAGTTCCGGAGATGGTCGAATCAAGGTATGTCTTTTTCTTCTTGAAGGAGGCTGCTTTTTGAATTCGCAATGCAAAGCAGTATTAATAAAAAAGAAGCTAAAAATAATGATAATATGCTATCTCCTTTCTACTTTATTTTTTATGTGGTTCTTTTAATCTGCCTATAAATGTTGTATATAAGAGTTTTTTTTTTATTCTTTTAGGTTTGGGATGTATTGAATGGCCAAATACAGAATGAGTTTGCAGATTTCACGTCTGCTGAGACAAGGATATATACTAAACCAGAGAGGGGTCACCTTTCAAGTGATTATACATGCATGAAGTGGCTGTCTGTGAACAAAAAGGTTTTGTTTATTACAAAAATTTATTCTATTTTTTGAATAGAAGAGTTTATTTTGTTTTTGTTTAATTTTGTTTCTGCTTTCAATTTTGAAGTAATTTTGATCCTTCATCTTATTGCAGAAAAAAAGGAAGCGTGCCAGTTCGTTATTGGTTTTAGGAACTGGTAGTGGAGATCTTTTTGCACTTGATGTTTCTGCTGGTCAATTGAAATGGAAAGTCAGTGACTGCCATCTTGGGTAATTTTTTTTCCTTCGGATGGAATGTATAAGACTTCAGTTTTGAGATAATTACCTTTGATCATTCCTTGTTTATTCTGGAAAGTGGGCGGTTGAAGCAAAACTTCATTGAGAATTGCATGATTGTCAACATCTTTGACCCTCAACCTTCAACATTTTTATTTTGTGATCATGCTTTGTGAATAATAACGAATGACACTCTAAGCAGTTATCAGTGACCATAAAAAAGATAGACCAATGTTAAAACATGATTTGTTCTGGTATAAGTAATCTTGTTACAATAATATAATTAGATAGACAATTCAGCATACCATCTTTTTTTATAGGTGCAATTGATGATTATATCTTACGTTTGGCAGATTACAAGCTCCATGTATATCTCAATCTTCTTTTTCTCTGATGCAGGGGTGTCAATGCTATTTCTTTTTCTGGGGATGGTTTGTCATGCCTATACACTGGGGGTGAAGACGGAATGCTATGCGAAATTGATATCTTGACAGGAAGCATTTTGAGGAAATTAAAAGCTTCCACAAAAGCAATATCTAGTGTGTCAGTTTCACCAGGTATTGATCTTTATAACTATCCTGGAGCTCTTCATTACCGTGCTGACTTTTTCGCTTGTAACATTTATAGAACTATTTTTCTTTTGAAGGAAAGTGATTAACATGCATTTTATCAAAAGATACATGTGATGGTAGAATTAAATTGAATTCAATATTATCCACTTCTCTTGAATCTAATAGGAAAAGTCTTTTCCATTTCTCTTTAGCTGATTATGTATCTTGTTGCTATGGTTACATCTCAGATGGAAAGATAATATCAACAGCAGCAGCTCAATTGAAGATCTTCAATTGTTCCGATCACAAAAAGATACAAAAGTTTTCTGGGCATCCTGTTAGTATTATACTTTTTTGACAATTTACTTTTTGAGTCGCTAGATTCTGTTCAAGTGGCATGATTCTGTTAAGTAGTTAACGCACTTCTTCTAAACATGTATAGTAGTTTGTTAGATTAGCTTAAAAAAACTAGTTGATTCCCATAATAATTTTTCACTGATGACAATGGATCTTTTGATGTTTCCATCCATATACTGTTTTCTGGTGTTCCTTTATTTCTCTAATTGTACCGTTACTTAATTCTTCTGTATTTCAACATATGTTTATTAACAAATCACCCTAATCCGTTTCACCATCTTTTCATTAATGATCCATCTTTTTTATTCCATTCTTAGATATAGCAAATCAAAAGCACTGTAAATTTGACATTGCATGGATGTACGTGTGAGTGTGTATGTGTGCATGTGGGTGCCGGTGCGTGTTGTGGGTGTGGGTGTGCGTGTGCGTGTGCGTGTGCTTGTGCTGAGATCAATTTTTTAAATTATTATTTTTATTTTGAACTTTTTTCAACTTTCAATTGTACCCAGTATTTGAGTTATTTTTTCTTTCAATTCCAAGTATGATTAACTGGATTGTTTGCTACCTTTGCTTTTTGATTCATGTTTACAATAGTCTCTTCTTCAATAAATAGGCTTCTGTGCGCTGTATGATCTTCAGTGAAGATGGAAGGTACATTTTGTCATCTGCGATTGGCGAAAGATGTATTGCAGTTTGGATGATTGATGGCAAGAAAAAGAAGTATGCAAGCTGTGTTCTTGGAATGGAGCATCCTGCAGTCTTTCTTGACAGCAGGTGCACTGAGGGAGAGGGAGTGAATGAAGGAGGTCTGTCTGTTTTGGCTATTTCTGAAGTTGGTACTTGCTATTATTGGTCCGGAAGAAACCTTGACGAGTTACGAAATATAAAGCCAACAAAAGTCTCATCATGTTTTGAAGAGAACAACCGAGGCTCATTACCCTCAATATTTGCTGCAAAGTTACTTGCTGTTCGCAAAAGTGGGTCTGGGCAACTACTTCTTGCCCATGGATTGATAGTAAAGCCAATCTTTCGAAAAACTCTTGTTGAATATGGAACCGATGTTGTGTTAAAATGCTCGCAAGATGGAATTCTTCTGTCTACTAGCCAATCACTCTCGAAGTCAAAAAAGGGGATAGATGCACCAAATCGGGGTAAATCTTCTGAGGAGTTTGTTATTAATTAAGCTGGTTGATATTGTTGTTCTTTTCTTATCTTTTATTCAAAACTTTGATACATAACAGCAGTATTGGTGGTATATTCCTTTTTTCTTGTTGTAAAACTTACAAATATGTATGTTATAGATTACATTCTTGCTTCTTAAACCGTTCTTCACTAAATTTTTTTCGCTCTTTCATTACTATAATTTGTTGTACTACCTTGTGTTTTTTAATCAATTCTCTAGATTTCCACTTAAATTTTTTATTATGAATATCTTGTTTTTCATCTTTTTTTATTTTGTGGCAGTCACTGCAGTGGATCGTGCTAATGCAGAAGATGCATTACGTCCAATCCCCAAGGTATTTGATTCTCATGAACAAAATTCGATTGTTGATCCTAACGAAGGAATTACTGAGTTGATTGACAGTCAAATCCAAGGTAAGTGTGCAATGAACTGAAGATACACAATATAATATAGTGGCTTTGGAAATGAGTTATAAGTGCCTTTTGCATGCCCTAAAATGTCATAGATTGGGCTTGAGTCTAATAAATAGATGGATACTGTTCTGAATTTGGATAGCTTTGCGATAGGTGGCCTTGTGTAGGAGAAAGGAATAATTTCCTAGCAGATAATAATATATTTGAAGTACTAAGTTTGGGATGAACTTGAGCTAATGTTGATGTATAAAAGTGTAACCACGGATAAGTTATATTTTTATATGTGAAACCTTTGACCATATTTTAACACGTGCTTTAAACAAAAGTTTGTGACACTATCATTTTACGTGATTTTATGCTCACGCTCATTCCAAAGGCCTACAACTTGTCTCTTAATGTGTGAGGAATAAATTTATGCAACATGAAGAAAGTTACTGGCTCAAAATGCAGGAAATTATTGATAAACAATTATTTGAAACTTCTATTACCAATATGGGTATTAGCCCTTATCAAACAAAAGAATATGTGTTTTGAGTTAAACTTCTTTTCTAACAAGGGTTTGACTTCTCTTGGTTGATAGTTTTAGTTTAGAATATTGAAGATGTGTATAAGTGTTGTTTATGCTTTTCTGTGCAGATGACATTTTGAAACTTGGCTCCACAAGTAATGGCATGGAGAATAGATTAAGATCAGCAGGCATACTTAGTAGTGAAGACAATATTTCTTTTAAATCTGCTCTTAAGTCTACAATCCTTGAGCACACTGACCTTGAATCCGTCATACCAGAGAAAAAGGTATGCTCTTTCAGTGAATGGAAGCACGGTCACTCTGACACCAATTTGTGACATTGCATCATCGACAAGTCATGCCAACAGATATATATTTTCATCCTACCATGGGATATTATGTCCTAATTTTTTTGTTTTTGTAAAATAATGTTTATATATATTTGTGTGTGTGTGTGTAAACACAATAAAAAATAGCCAAAATTGTAAATATTGATCACCTCACTCATTCATATTTTTCAAAAATAGGTAATATGAACTGTCAAATTACATAACCATCAACTTTACATTTTCAAAAAATGTATATAAAAAGATACGAATATTGTTTCTTAAATTTATGCATTTCTTATAGGGGCTATTAGGTTTTGGTTTAAATGAAAAAAAAAATATTTAGTCACATTTACATTTCACTTATTTTCCTTTTAGACTTCATATGCCTTTATTTTCAATGTAGATCACAAAACTTATTGTATGGTAAACGCATTTGAAAATGATTGAATATGCAAATATGGTGTTTGCTTGCTGTGATCCAATAAGTAATATCTTGTGTATGTACTTGCAAATTGGAACGCACCTCAATTTCACCACTTAACATTGTAATTTTGTTTAGTTACGAGCAGCTGTTTTGTCAATGGCACCTACCGATGTGAGCAAGTTGCTTGGAACCTTGGTCGAGATGTGGAAATCAAGGTTTGTGACTAGCTTTATGCATGTTTACATGTTTTATATGTAAGGGTAATTAGTTGACTTGTTCTTGGGTTCTCGTAAAATAGATATATAATTTAAGGGTCCATAAAACAAATGATGAGTGATGTTTTCTTGTTGTGAAATATCATTCTTTGTTTGCATTTCAACATTAAAATTATTGAATTGCTACTAGTGAATATGATACAATTTCATCCTATGCATTTTGTTTTATTTTTATCAGGTTAGCTGATTGAAAATTTCTTTCTGCAACAGGTCTTCTTGCGGAAAGTATGTTCTTTCATGGATATATTATTTGTTACTATACCATGGTCAACTTGTCATGTCTCATCAAGAAGGCACTCAAATACTTGATTCTCTTCTCAAGGTATTGATTCTCTTGTTCTTCATATAAATGGAAATCAATATTGGAACATAGTTTTGATTAAACAGACTGACCCGTTTGATACTGAATCTTGATGTGTTTTGTTGAACCCATATTTGAGGACTGCAGAAATCAGGGCTACTTTGAAGTGTAGTTTTTGGGGAGGTATTCCGAAGGAAATAAGAGATTATGATTTGAATAGTGTAACATTGTCCTTTTGGAAGAGTTGTTGGAATGAACCCAATTCCTTGGAGATGTATTTAACTCACTCCATACATTGGCTTGCTATAGACATGTGGGTTAGATGAGGGATTTATAGACGTACTTAGATTGGGTAGAAACTTGTCTTTATATTGGAAGACGTGATTCATCTTATGCTGTACTATAAGGTTGTCATTGTATATTGGTGTTGGGTGTGGGAACTCGGTACATTTGGGTGATGCCGATCTATGCTCATAGTGATTTCGTGAAATGGGGATGTCTGAGGGAATGATGTAAGAAACAGGCTATCATATTTGTTCTTCATTGTATGTTTTTAGTGCATTTGGAATCTAGATGTCGATCTCCTGAAAACTACACATTATTTAGTTCCAACCTTTTTTTTCGTTTCAGATTACAAAATCCAGAGGAGTTGCCATTCAACCTTTATTACAGTTTTCAGGTCGCCTGCAACTTGTGACAGCGAAGGTTGATAATTCATTCTTTTTTGAGTTCAATTGTCTAGCGAATGTAAGTTTTATTCCAAAGTGGTTAATATGGTTTTCTTTGGTAAGGTGTTTGGGAGCAAAACACAAAGTGATGATCAAGAAGTCAATTTAAATGAGGAAGAAGAAGATGAGGATGAAGAAGTTGAAGATGTTATTTATGGCCAGGAGGTGTATGAATCTGAAATAAGTAGTGATGAGGAGAAGTAAGGCGAGGTAAATTTTCAGTTTATAATATTGGGCAGTCAAGCCATTTAGAAAAATCTCTGTTATGAAGGAAGTATAATGAAAAAGTGAGAATCTTTTGCAGGCATTAATGAGTGATAGTTTTGTTTGTAAAATAATGAATTTAGAAAATTTCGGGTTTTATAATTTAGAAAATTTTGTAAAAGAATATTAATGTTTGTAGTTTTTAGACGATTTACAATTGTTTTACAGTTCATGAGAGAATTACAGTTTGTCTGAGTTTTTGTACGAATAAGATAATAATTTTTTTTATTTGCAAGTGAACCACAGCGGTTTGTCGTGAAACCGCCACGGTTTCGTCGTCAAGCTGCATCAGTTTGATGAAAAACCGTTGCGGTTTGTCGTCAAAATGCCGCGTTCCCTAGTTTATGGAACCATGACCATAACTTTGACTTCTTCAACTTCAAAGGACCATAAATTGACTATGGATATCAAAATTGGCTCCATAAGATATCAAATCGAAACTCTCTCAGAGATCTACGACTTGTGACTGTGATTTCATTTTCACTGTGATTTTTAATTAATACAACAATTTTTAAATTCATAATAGTAAGATTTAAACTAAGTACGAAAAAAAAAGGAGAATTTTCTTTATATGGTGATGATAATACATGGTTCTTGTAATTTACGGCTATTATATAAATTTATCCTGCTTCATCATCTATTTTATAGTTCAAATATCGAACTTTTCTTATTGCAATCTTTGAAGATGAGATTTGACGGAAAAATCTTACAGAAAAAAAGTAAGGAGATGCACTCTCGGAATTTGAAATCAAGTATCGTTTTCCCGTTTTCAATGGATAGAGAGTGTGCGTCCATTAGGGCAAAGGTTATAGTTGCAAAATTGAGCGACTCTAATTCAATTAATTGTCAATGTTGATACAAAATCACAAAATGGTATTTTTTTGGCAAATTTTGATGATGAAAATAAATAGAAAAATTATTTGAAATATAAAATTAATAATATAATAACTTTAATGAAAAAATTAAAATTAGATGACTAGTAAATTAAAAGAGTATAAAATATATTTAATTTAATATTATTTTAACTATTTATAATATATATTAATTAAAAATGACACCTATAATATTATAACATTATTTCTATTATTTTTTTTAAAATAGTTTTTTTAAAGGATAATGGTTAACAAACGCCTACTGAACTATGAGATCAATAATAAGTTAATTACTAAATAATATTTTCTAACAAATAAAACACGCAACTATGAGAAATGAATAGAGTAAACACTACTGTCACATTTTCTATTAAAAAACGTTTTATTTCCACTATAGAATGTTATCTTTTTGCTGGGCAAAGTAAATATTTAGAATATGACTCAACTTTCATGTGTGGAAAGTTAGTTATTGGAATAGTGTTGAGTTTTAAATTTATGCATATTTAAATATCATTTTAATTAAATTTATTAAAATATAATTTCTATTGAGTTTAGTCAACTCACCCGAAAAACACCTTTCAAGATTTTACCAGTTGGATTTTCAGTTGCTAAGTCATGTTTAGATACGGCGAAATTTTATTTTTATTTTAGCATTAACTCTTGAAAGATATTTTGTGAGGTATACTTTACTTGGATGATTGTAATATTCAATTTACTTTCCGCATAATACTTTACTTTATTTTATTTTGGATTATATTACTATGTCATTTGCTATCACTGTTAAACCTGTTAAGCCCACGATTGTTGGACCCTGACTATTATTTAATATTTTAAGTACTCCGATGATAATGAATAACTCTTAAGATAAAAAGGGTCGAACGATTCAATTTTTTTGGGTTAGGTCGTTCTTCATTCTATCTCGAGTCCCTAATGAGTCGTGACAGGATTAGTCTGAGGTTTTGAACGAGCACTACTATTCCAACACATGTGTGGCAGCTTCCACACGATTTGCAATCTTAATAGAGAAGCATTGGGAGGAGAAATGAAGTTAGCCAACCACACAGTATGAGGGGAATTGATCAAATGTAGTATATCCCCGACCAAGATCTTCCATTCTGTCAACTTTTTCAACCAAAATTCCCCCAGTATAGCAAAAGACATAGCCTAAGTGTCTTAAACATATTTATATTTTGATAATGAATAATATTATTGAGGTTTATAAGTTGTTTATTAGTTGAATTTATAATACTCGTATTTTGCTTTTAAATTGGAAATACCCTTAATAAGGGTATTGGTAATGTCTAACGAGTTGTTCTAAGTCATTGCAGTAAGTAGAAATATTTGTGGGACTTTGAGGATTCGATTTGTGCAGCTCTGAATTAATGTTCTCTGATCTGGACTTGTGCAGACGAGATGCGACGTTCGAACCATTCCAGAGTTGCATGCTCTAGGACGAGACGAGGATGAGATTTTGCATCCCCTTTTAAAGTCTGTTCTTGCGGACGGTGTGCGGACGAATGTGGATGAATACAGACACAGACATTTTGAATCTGTCCATTTTGAGGTACACTTTGGACGCAGAAATGACGACATGCGGACTACGTTACGCATTCGAAGGTGGTGTTCGGACGACACGCAAACGATGGTGGATGAATGCAGAGACAACTGTTTTGAATCTGTTTCCTTCAGGTGATTTTGCGGACGATATGGAGGATGCACCTAGACGATAGCAGACGTGAGAGTTTTGAATCTGTCCATTTTCAGATACACTTCAGACGCAAAATTGACGACATACGGAAGACTGTTCGCGTCCGAAGGTGTTATTCGGACGAGTACATATGAGGCCAGGATGAGAAATTGCGTCCGCAGACACCCAGTTTTGTGCAACCGTTAGTTTTCAATGGTCGGATGTAGACGATCCTAAAGGGATTGGGACGTTCGAAGTTCGCAGTTTTATAAATACTTGGACTTCGAGGAAGGACATACACCAAGCCATTATAAGTGAAGCTCTGCCGAATTTTCGACTCATTCTTTGTGCACGAATTTGAGTAGCAAACACATCCTCCAAATAAACCGAGTGTGATTATTTGTTTGGTGAGGATTGTTGTAATCTTGAGCTTGAGAATTTTTGAAGAAAATTATTTTTGAGAGAAAAAGGGTAATGCCCTAAGAATTCGTTGCTTGTAACGGTACGATTGACACCCAATAAGATCAATCAAGTGTAACCCATAGTGGTTATGGAATATCGCCGTTACAGGATAGTATTGACAATAGCGAGGCTCAGAGCACTCCGAGTTCTGTAACTGTACCGACAATGAGTGAAACCTAGCCTCCCAAAATATGGAAGACGAAAACCCTAACCCTTAGAATATTGTCGTTCAACTCTACCCCAACATTGCTTCCACTTCCACCTCGCCGAGGACGTCGTGGTTCGCGATCAACTCGCCGAAGCTTCGGTTTAGGAGTGTTTGCTCAGTGAAATGACGTTTCAAATAAAGTGTCACAATAACGTTCATACTTGCTCGGGAAAGATGGAAAACCGTCATGCCTGGTAGTAAGCGGAGCAACGAGTTTGCATCACGAAAAGTCCATCCAACATGGAATATCAAATAAAGGTATTAAGTGAGCAAACATGCAAGTATCACCTACAACAGTTTCTTGGAACACATGGATTCTTAGAGCACATGCACATTATATGAGGGTAAATGTATATAAAATATTATTTAGATGGAGATTAAAGGTTGTTAAAATGGAAATATTTGTTAAAAGTGGAATTATAAGAAATGGCAGCGTTTGTTGATTTGAAGGAAGAATGCAGTCTGTAGTTTGACCGGTAGCACATCATTTTTAGAAAATGGCCTAACTTTCATAACAGTGTCAAACTTCCATGTATCTGCCTAGTTTTTAACAAATGGCAGTACATGTGGCTGCATCTTATGGCTCCTATCCTTCTATAAATAGAAGGGATTTTCTTTGAAGAAATCAGACACAACTTTGAGAGAGAGAGAGAGAGAGAGAGAGAGAGAGAGAGAGAGAGAGAGAGAGAGAGAGTTATGAATGTTTGTTGGTTTGAAATTAGTTATTTGTTTAGATTTCTGCCAAGAATACATCCTGTGAAATAATATTATGTTTTACACTTGGGATTGAAAGTGTTATTTGCTAATCTAAGATTGTTTTACTCTTCACTACAATTGCACATATTGATTAAGGAAATTATGCTTTGAATCAGTAATTAGAAATTGTATAGAAATTTAGGGAATTATCCACTTCTCTATATTTACTACTTTGTTGGTGATGGTTAAGGATAAAAATTATCCACTTCTGTATATTTACTGCTTTATTTGCAATTCGAGCGGTTTGAAAGGAAATTTTTTGAAGAAGCAATTAGCAAAGAAAAGTCTTCAAGAGGTAAGAAATAGGATACGGTGGCCAGTAGAGGCTCTGCACCACAGGACTACTTTTATGCTTTAAATTTCGTTAATTATTATTATTGAAATTATTATAGGAATTGTTACGATCGAAATTATTGTTACATTTATAAATTTACTTAAAAAGAATGAATCTGTTATAATGCACAAAATTATAATGACAATAGTTATTACTTTATGTTCTCTGTTATATTCCATGAACTGTTTTAATATACTGTTATAAACTATGGCATTCATACATCATGATAGGATTTATAAAATTGTTGATATATGCATGACATAATAAATGAAAATGAACCAATAATCGTAAATAGGTGTATGAGATAGACTGATAATGGTGGTGACAACATTGACGGTTAAGCTACAAGACTGTATAATGAATTCTAAGATTGATAAATCTCATACACCTGAACTAATAAGTGAAACTAAATATGCATGAAAGAGGGGATTGATTCTTATCTATGGTAGATTGCATGTACATGAGCATAAGCATTGCGTTGCATATATTTTATTTCTTGTTGAGCCTCTGGCTCATTGTATTGTCTGTCATGCAGGAAATGAAATAAGTGTTATCAATGTGGACATGGAAGCATTGTAAATTGAAGCCTTGGGTTATCAACCAGATTCCACCTGCTAAAGTTATGGCTCAAGAAAGATAAAATTACGATGTTTTAATTTCAATAAAGATTTTGTAAATATGAATTGTGTTTAAAATTATGCGGATTTTCGTAAATCGTTAAAATGTGTGAAAATTTGAATTTTTTTTGAATTAAATCAAAGTACGTAAATCCGAATCGCTACTAACTCTTTCTTAAAACTCATCGTGAAAACCATCTTATTAAATATGTACGGAAGCGTAAATACTATAATGAAAATCATCTGTTTAAAGTCTTGCGGAAGCGTTATAAAATAACCCTTTGTAAATCATAGCGGAAGCATAAGAAATCTTTTAAAAGAAATACTAAGTCATTCAATCATTACGTTTATCAAATAGAACTTCACAATTAACTTCGTTGATTCATAACCGTTTACTTCCCTTTGTATTTGCCTTGCCAGCCCGAATCCTGTGCGTGCAAAATCGTCCATCTTTGCCTCGTTATGCATTTCTCATCTACTTCTTATCCGTTTACTATCTGTTCGTCATTGTACCTACACCACAAGTAAGGACATGAGCTTACGCCCAGTAAGGAGATGGGGGAAAACAATTATGCATTTCTCTCTTTAGTTCTTCTTGGAATAGGGGCCACCCAAACCAAATTCTTTCATCACGTTCGTTTTCGTCGTTCGTTTTTTTCGTTCGTTCTTAACTCGTATATCGAGCTGGAGATTGGGGGTTGTCCTTTAAGATGGTATAGCTGTTCAGATTCTAACATCCTATGTGCATACTTGTCCCTTTCCCGACTTGGTGAGGGTTCATCCTAGCAGCTATGCTAGATCCGGCCTACCCATCTACCCCAACTCCCTATTGGTTCCATTTTTCAGGCATATCCCGCCTTCTGGGTTCTTTCTCTTTCCGGCGTATCCCGCTTTTAGAGTTCTTTCTTTTCCTCCGGCATATCCCGCCTTTGGAGTTCTTCCTCTTTCAGGCATATCCCACCTTCAGAGTTTCTTCCCTCCTGGCGTATCCCGCCAGGGGGTTTCTTCGGTGATGGACGTATCCCGCCAATCCCGAACATTTCTTTTTCTTATCATTTTTCTTCACTCATGCATGTGGGTACCATCCCGAAGGTTACCCCCTACTTGGTTTCTATTATCATGAACTCGATCTAACTTCTTCCTGATAAACAAAGCACATATGAGAAATAATATACTTTAACGTAAACTGAAATGTCCATTGAAGTAAACATACTATATACTTGACTTCACATATATAAAGAATCACAATAGTTGATGTAGATACGAGGAACAATTATGCTATTGAAATGTAACAACGAGCGAATACAAGAAGGTAATAAAATCTACTTACCATTCTATTGAATTCAATAATGAACATGCTAAATAAATCTATAAAAACTACGAACCCAGAATAACATTTACGAGTCAAGTTTGTTATTCATCAACTAGTTCACAACTCACATTTAAAGACAACAATGGAAATCCGAAACGACTTACAACATTCATGCATCTTAACTCCTTAAACCTTTTTCATTCGTTTGTTTAGTTAACTAAACCTTTTTCTTTCGTTTGTTCTATTAACCATTCACCTCATTGTAGTTCACATCTCATTAATGCTCATCACACATTCTCTTCTTCATTCCATCATTTATCAGTCACATTTCTATCACATAAAGAGAACTTACTATTTCTAACTAGTACCAAGTGACAATCTCAAACTATTTATGCATGAACTTCTAAATAAAACAGGAAGTAAACATACCTATAAAATCTTATACAGAAATCTACTTAATGAATTACATTTAAAATCATGCTTGCCATGTTATTAAACGAGAATTATGCTAAGCTTTCTTGCTCTTAACCAGAACCAAACACAATAACACACATGCAGATCAAGAAGAACAATGAGTATAACTATGATAAGAATAATTATATCCAAGAAAACAAAATCACAATGAAACAATTCGCTAGAATATATTAAACATTGCATTTCATTCTTTTAGGTATCGCCTTTGATTCATTCCAGCATTTCATTCTTTTAGGTATCCCCTTTCATTCATTTCTATATTTCCTTCTTTTAGGTATCTCTTTTCAATTTATTCAAGTTCATTCACTTCTTTACCTTCCAATCAAATTAAGCATGTCACAGATAATACAACAAGGATCTATTAATTGACAACAGTACTTCTAAACTACTTTGACACTGAAGACAAACAACAGTGATATCGACTCCTATACAGTTCTGTGTTAAACTACTTTGACACTGAAGACAAACAACAGTGATATCGACTCCTATACAGTTCTGTGAGTAACACGTCAATTTTTTTGTATTTCCTCTATACGATCATAACAATAGTCAAGAATAACAATCATATAAACATTTTCACTAAAAGTTATCATAGAACATTTAACCCATTTGCATGCTTTTCATGACCATCTTTCCTTTTTTCTTTATCATTCACCATATTTCCTTTTTCTCTTTATGCGTCTACATTAGACGGTTCACGGTTCACCTTTCAGCCAGCCGAAACCCCCAGGCCAACCCGAAGAAGTCACTGTTAAAGGGGAAAAGGGACGATTCATCCTTCGAATCATCACTCCAGACAACAATCAAATCAATAGAAATGCAAGGGAGGGGAAAACCCTACCTCAGACCGTCGCCGGACAAAGCCGACGAGAGCCCTAGCCACAATGCCGTTACCGTCCGTTCGTGTGTCGTATCGTCGTCGTAGGAGTTGGCCGGCCGTCGCCTACATCACTCGACCGTTCCTCTCGTTTCGCCGTTGCCTCTCGGCTTCCTCCCGTCATTCGCCGTGGCCGTCTCTCCCCCTCTTCCCTCTCTTCGTTTCAGACGCGAAGCCATTCCTTCTTTTTAATTTAATTTAATTTATTTTAATTTTTCTTTTATTTATATATATATATATAATATTAACAATTAATTTAATTACTCAAATCCCTCGTAATTTTAGTAAATTGACATTTATTTTAATTCTAAGTTATTCCATAAAATCCCCCAACTTAATAATTTAATTCGTTATCAGAACCAGTTTAATTAAAACAATACATCTCCGCTTATACATATTAATTTCAATTACTCAAATATATTATATTTTAATTCAATTAATATTTATTTTATTTTGATTACGTTAATTTCCATAATATATAATTTAACGAATACGTTCTTGATAATACCTCGATAGTCAACCCACTTAAAAAATCGGGGTATTACAAAAACTATGCGTTAAAATAATTATGTTTATTCCGTTTGAACTCTAAATTATTGAATTAATACACATTTTTAAAAGAATAAAAGAAAATATTTATTTATGATTAAAAATAGAAGGTTTTTAAAACGAAATGTTACAAGAAGGTTTCTGATAAATAAACAGAGAGCAGGGTGTGAGAGTACAAGTAGAGAAAAGAGGAAGTGTAAGGGTGAGTGGTTATGGAAAAGAAAAAAATGGAAGGATTTTTACGAGGAGTTACAAAGTGAGAATCTGTGAAGGAAAAGAAGCAGGAAAGAGAAATAGGAAAAGAAGAAAAAAGGAGAAGAAGATGGAGCCGTGAATGGGTAGACTCTGGATGATGGAGAACTGCTCCTCTAGTGCTTATCAGGTGTTCCTCCGGTAAGGATTTCTTCTCTTATGTTTACAGGTTTAATTATGTTAAAGGTGGAAAATGAAAGATGAAGTTGTTGGGGTCTTTGTTGTTGTTACTCAACAATGTGTGTGCTCTGTAAATGGAAATTGACTCTCTATGTAACCTGCTAATGGGTAGACCCTCAGGATTGTATTCTTTGTTGATGATCATTATGGAGAGTAAAGAGGCTTAGTTCAGTGATTTACCTGCTTCCGCTTGGAATGTTCTGTTGGTTAATTATTCTGTACTTTTATTGGATATTGTTATTGGACGTTGAGAGATATGTGTATGATGTGTGTTGTTGGGATATGGAATTGAGAAGCTATTAAGTAATTAAGTTGGGTTTAAATGATGAAATGCTATTAGCAATATTGGGGGAATAATGGTATAGATAATGTAGAGTTTCCTTGTGAATATTGATGATAAATGTTATTGACTTTGAAGGTATTAAAGGAAGAAGATTAAAATGCTAAAACACATTTAGAATGACAGACAAGTAATATTGATTGTGTTTTGCCGAAAGGCGTACATCGCAAGCGTTAGGATTGTTTGATGACTGTATTTACTAGATTAGGCTCAATTATGATTATGTCATTGTTCGAGGATAATATTGTTGATTGAGGATGTATTGTTGCACGAGGCTGTGTTTATTAGAAATATGTTCTTTTAATTATATGTTTATTAGATTTTAAATGATATTGATAATGATCATGCTTGAGGATTATAAAATGTTTACGATAATCATGTTTCGATGATTTTATAGATATTGTATGCATTCATGAGTATTATGCATCATAGTTTTCAAAACGTTACAAAAATAGTTTTAAGCATGGTTTTGAAAAAGGAAAAAAGAAACAAATAATAAATTAAATAAATGGAATATACAAAATAAATGATATGAGATGTTATGAGATGTGAGCTATTAGTTAGTTCTCGATTGATGTTGAAGTTGGCCAAGGCAACGGTGTATGTAAGGTCGTTTAAGCGCTGATACGCACGACCGCTAGTGCGCTACGATTGATGTCGAAGCTAATTGTTGTGCGTTGATGCGTACAACTACTAGCAGAGCTTTTGGTTGATGCCGGAGTTGTTATACCAGATGTGTCGGGTCGCTATGTATTGATGTACACAGTAGCTATCACGTGTTCGATCATTGTCAAGCTTTTATCACATCGTGGGTTGCCAATCGATGTCAGAACTGGGTGCATTGATGTGCACGGAAAGATAAAGGAAAAGGTAAAAAATAAAGGAAAATGAAACGAGAAACTGCATATGATTTTTAAAAGAGTATAACATGTGCATATTTTATATTTTTATATCAGTTACTGAGCGTTAGACTCATTAGTTAAATCTTGTGATGTAGGTATACATACAAGAACAAGATAACAAGTTAAGGAGCAGTTGAAGAAGGATTTGCACACGCGCATTTTGTAGCTGGCTAGGATAATGGATTTAAAGAGTAAATGGTATGTAAAAGAATTTTGTAAAATAATTAAATTGTATTCTTAAATATTTTGTTTTAATTATAAAGATTTCCGCTGTGTTCTACAGACTACAAACGAGTTTTAAGAAAAGAATATTATTATCATCTTTTAACGTTCAGAACGAAAACTCTTCCACTATGCAATTTAAACGAAATGATTTAATTAAAAGTTTTTTTTTTAAAATTTACACATTTTCAAATATAAGAAAAATTGAGTAATTACATTCTTACTTTATTTTCTTCAAATCTTTTTCTATATGTGCTTCCTAATCCCTTAATAATTCTTATATTTTATAAAAATAAAATAATTCACACTAGTTTTCCTTATTTCGTAATTTACTTAATATTTTTAATACTTCACAATAATTTTTCAACTACGACAATAATTATTTTATTTAAATTCTAAAACTTTGACATTATATATAAAATTATTTGTGAAAATTACCAAATGTTACACAACTATTGCCAATAATGTTCAAGCAACCTCTTCAACATCGTCAATGTCTTCCAATATTGGATGTTTGATGAAGACCAAAGAAGAAAGTCAATTATGCAAGAAATCAAAGATAGTTAAGTTTCCACATCTTTAATTTGCTTACAATAATAAAAATATTTGATTTTTTTTACACAAACTCTCTTTAGTTAGAATAGTTTACATAATGTTATTGTTATTTACAATTTATCGAATTTATATTTTTAATGTAAAAATACTTTTTTCAATAATAATACTAAAATAAATTTTGATTTATATAAAATGTGAATCAAAATTCAAATGACACATGTTTATCCATTACTCAAGTTATTAATATCTAAATTTATTATAATATTGAGATTTTATTTTAGTAAGAACGTGGTGAGCAGTGATTCCATTTAATGAAAAAAATTGGAATATTTAAGGTAATTAAATATTGTATTAGTATTTTTTTTAAAATTATCAAAAATGAAATTTATCCGAAATTTAATTTTTTAGAAAAAGAAAGAAAATAATACACACATGTATTATTTATTTAATATGTTACGTGTGGTGTTTTGGCGTCTTATCACCTTTGTCTGCCAAGTTCCAACGATGATTTAAATTATTTTATTTTCAATTTACTATATATATTTCTTTTATTTTTCATTTTCAGCTGAGGGTTTATCCAATAACCTTCTTTTTCATGCCTAAAATCACACGTTTAACTCTTTAAATTTGTGATCAAAATTTTTTTCAGATACTGCTGTGGTGTCCAGGCTAAAATTTTTTACAGAAGGCGCTCTGATGGATGCTGCCGCGACGTCCCAGGCCAAATTTGGCAGTCTCTTTCTTTTCACGGACTGCCGCGGCATCCAGGTCAAATTTGACCTTCTTTTCACGAACGTCGCAGCTCCAGATCAATTTGTTAACGGCAAACGTGACAGTGATGTTGACTTTATCATTTTTCTATACGTCAGTGGTTAATTTATTAAAAAATAAAGGATAATAGTTAACTTATCATTCATCGCAAATCACGATGGTTAATTTGTCATTTTTTCAAAAGAATAAGGCTCTTATCTTTTAAAAGAGAAGAAAAAAACTAAAAATTGTTTTAAAAAATTGTAGAAAAAGAAAGAATGAATTATAGTTGGGAAAATGATGTCAATGTAGAGAATTAGAAGGTAGATAGCTAGCCATTAGCCAACCTGGCTTTGACAATTCAACAAGAGGTGAGGCTTTTACCACTCGATCTACGCTTCTAAATAAATATAAGGGTAAATGACAAATCAACCATCGTCATTTGTGATTAATAATAAGTCAATTATTATGATATTTTTTTTAACAAGTTAACCACTAACGTATAGAAAAATGACAAACTTAACATTGCAATCACGTTATCCATTAACAAGTTGACGTGAGACACGTGGTGTATCAAGACACCGCAAGACACGCGGTGTCTTGAGTCTGCAAAGAACCGCGACTCGATGTCTTCACAAGACACCGCTAATACGCGTTGTCTGCAAACAATTCAATTACCATTTTGCAGTGTATTAAGTCAAGACAGAAAACGCAAGCACGTAAGAGAGAACATTTTTGCGACGTTCATCGGCGTCTGAGAAGAAAGACGCTGCGACGTCTAGAAAAAAAAGACACCATTTTTTTTTTGTGTCTTGACCAAGACACCGCAAAACTACGGTGCTGAGACATCGCGATGTTAGGTTTGTCATTTTCTCATACGTCAGTGGTTAGCTTGTTAAAAAAAATACCATAGTGGTTGACTTGTCATTGATCACAAATCACGATGGTTGATTTATCATTTACCCATATAATTTTTTTAATTGATTTTTGATATTATGAGGAAAAAAAAAGTAAAAATAGATTCTCAAATTATCTTGCATTGTTATCTGAGAAATTGTTTTCTAAAATTTATCTTCCACGTTATTTTAAAACTTTAAAACTCTTACAATATTTTAGAAACGTCAAGGACCGTTCAATAATAGACGTCCAAGGATCAACAACGGTCAACAAATATCCTTCAATGATGAGGGACGTTTAAAGCTGATCCACAAGGAAAAGTGTTCACATTGGGGTCATCAATCTTCATCAGACTTCTCTCAGCTTGACATTTTTAAGTAGAAAGCGTGACTGTAATATTTGTCTCGACATTTTTTTTATAGATAACGTAACTGAGATGTTTACATCGTTCATTTTTTATAGTTTAAATTTTAGTTGTTAAAAAAAAATTTTAATTTTAACTTTTTGCTGATTTTAAAGTTCAGAATTTGATTTATTAATTTTTTTAAAAAATAGTTATACATGTATAGTCTAATTTTATAAAATATCTCATAATTTTAATTAATTTTTATATGTGAAAATATAAAATTATAATGTAAATTAAAATAAGAAAAAAATGATGAGGTTGATTTTTTTTTTTTGTCAATAAATAACAATTTATAAGTAAAAAAGATGATAATGGTAGAGCCTAAAAAGTGGTAAAGAAAAGACAAAAAGCGAGGCCATCTTACGTGGGACCCGGACCTTTCTTCGTCTATCGTTTCCAGCTCATCTTTTACCTCTCCCCCTACTGTCTCGTTGGCATCTCTTTTCACCACAACCATTCCTCTCTCTAACTTCTCTCTCTAGCTTACCCTATCTTTGGGGCGATCATATGATCATAGCCCTCCATCTTCATCTCACTGTTTTCTTACTTTTCTCTGTCTCTCTCTCTTTTACCCTGTCTTTGGTATTAATACCCTCATCTTCTTCATCTCACTGTTGATTTGGAATTTTCCTCGCATCAATCTTTCTCTCTCTAGCTTCTCTCTCTCTCTAGCTTACCCTATCTTTGGGATGAGAATAGTATTAATACCTTCATCCCCTTCTCCCAATTTTCTCTCATTCCTTACCCGTATCTCTGTATTTGGAGGAGTCTTCAATTCATCTCTCTCTCTCTCTCTCCTCTCGTTCCTTTTCATCTCAAGACTAAGAATCCCTTTTGTCCACATATGATGAGCTTTTACAAGAAAAGCGTTCACTCTCTGTTGGGTTACTCTACCTCCATTGATGACACCAAACCAAGCTCTTCAAATTCGCCGTGGAAAACCCATCATTCTCATGGATTAGGTTTGATTACTTCATCGAAAAACCTCCAAAGACCTCCTAATATCCTGGAATCTTCATCCGTAAAGCCACCGCCGACCAGAAAAGACCCCCGCGTCATCGGCTTCGTTGAAGGAGGAGTCAACGGGCTAACGTCTTGCACGGAGAGCCTCGGTTTTGAAAGCTCCGACGAAAGATTGATGGACGGTCGATCGGAAAATCTGAACGGAGAGAATTCTAAAAGTTTCTTGTTTTTGAGAAATTCTAGAGATCGAGCGAGGTCGAAGAAGACGTCCGAATCAAAAAAGTTTCCACCTCCTCTCTCCTCTCTGAATCACAGCGGTCACCCTAATTTCTACCTGCAAGCTGTGAGAAAGGAGGGGAGACTGGAATTAATGGAGGTCCGGATCGACCGTCCAGAGATTCTCCGAGCATCACGGGAAGACGGAAGGTTGATATTACACCTCGTTAGAGAAAATACAGTAGAAGAAGAGAAAGAGCAAGAAGAAGAAGAAAACGAACAAGAAGCCGCTGTTGCAGAAGACAAGGTGGTGGCCGGAGAATGGAAGTTTCCGGTTCCACTTCCGGTGAGGTGTAATGAGCTGGTAAAACACCGCCATAGAAATCATCACCATCATCATTTGCAGCACTGTTTAATAAGCAGATAAAGATCGAAGAAGAAGAAGACATATTTAAACTTTGGGTTGTAAATTTTGATTTTTTTGGGACCATTATTTTCTAAAAAATGAAAGCTTTTTGCGTTGCATTGAGCATTCTATCACTTTTGTTGCAGAAACCAAAGCAATAGTCAGCCATGGATGATGTGTCTTTCCTTCAAAAGTGTAGAGGGTGGGCGTGGCAGTTGCAAGTGGTGGTACCAAGAAAAATAACCTTTTTAAACTAAAGAAAGAAATCAAAATTATAACTAAATATTGTTCCACGCGTATTCTTCATTAAAATTTTATTTTTTAAAGATAAAATATTAAACTCTAACCCAACCACATGTTGAGTCGAGGATTAGGGTTTAATTCCGGTTCAATTTTAACAAAACAATCTTGGATGAGACAAACGCTGTTCTTTACGAAAAACAATAAAATTTTAAGGATTTAATTATCATAGTTTAAGGTTTTAATTATCTATAAATTTTTTTAATATTTAGTGTGTTACTTATTCCAAAGTCTATAATTTATTTTGTTAATTTTCTTTTAACTTAATTATAAAACATTAAGTTTATGGCAAGAGTTTCGGTCGAATTTAAACTGAACGTTGATTTCAATTTTTGTATTCAAAATCAAAAAATTGAATCGCAAATGAACGTTCATCTCGGTTTAAATTAGTCTTGGTTTATGTACGTGCAAGAACCCATCCTAATCGGACCAAACTCATAATTTTGATTGGGTTTATTGTAACCCCTCGTAGTAACATGACAATTTAAATTCACAAGTTTTTTGTTGATATTTTTTTAAATCCTTGAAATTATATATCCAAAGAGTAGTATGAGATAAAAGTCACTTTCTACAAACTTTCCAATTTAGATTTATAAGTTATATTTGTATATTATTTATTTATTGATGTAAGTAATTTATTATAATTAATGAATTAAAAACATGTTACAATATAAAATTAGATCGTACAAATAACGCTGGTTTTAGTTAATTATTTTTTGAGAAATTAACAAATTAGCTACTGTACTTTATAATGAATGACAAATAACCATTAACGTATTTTTGCTATCAACTTAACCACTAAATTATGGAAAATTGTCGCCGTAAATATCATTGTTAACTTTGTAAGAACTCGTAGTGAAAAATAGCTAATACACATGGAAAAAATTGCAAGAAGTAATATATTTTAGAGACTTTTATCGGAAAATAGTTAATATCCATAAATAATGAATTTGAAAAAATACGTATAAATTGATTTTAAATTTTTTTAGTTTTATAATTTGGAAGATTTTGTAAAATAATGTTAATATTTTAGATTTCGAATGATTTAAAATTGTTTTACTGTCTATGGGAGAATCACACTTGTCTATGTTGTATGTATTTTTTTACGAATAAGACAATGATTTTTTTTTATTTGCAGACTTTTCTCTGCGGAACATTGTCTTCCGGCAATAGAAAGTCGTCTTTCCTTTGCGAAACATTATCTTCTGCAAAGTAAAGTTGTCTTTCCTATGTTGAAAGACGACATTCCTCTGCGGAAAGACGACTTTCTTTAGTTCTATTTTAAGAACTCACTTTCTGCAGCGGAAGAGAACGTTTTGCTGAGCAACGACAACGTTCCCCAGAGGAACGACAATGCTATTTAACGGAAAACGTAACCGCGGTGTTTATTCCGTCCATTTCTCATAGTTCAGTATTTAGGTTGTTAGTAAAAATCGTTAAGTGGTTAACTTGTCGTTGGTCTAAAAGTACAGTGGTTATATTTAAAATATAAATGTACCTTTAAGCTCAAGATTGAGATAGTACTTTTATTGCATGATAAAGGTAATAATAATGACAATTTTTATTAAATAATCATGAAAATTGCTAAATTTGTCACGCAAAAGGGCACCGTATGAGATGTTTATACATAAGATTAATTATGATTAACAGGTGTTAATACAGTAGGGTAGGTGGTTTAATTAATAAATTATAATTATAGTTGGATGGTCAAATTAGTTATTAAAAGATTGGGTTTGTTTTGTCATAGAATGTAGTTTCGTCACATCTTATATTTTAAACATGGAATAAATCGCACGTGGAGAAATTGTTCTTCAAAGAACTAAAATGGCACGTGTTGATTATCTTGTGATCAATTAATTAAAAAAGTAATGTACAATGACTTGTCAATAAAATGACATGTTTAATTTTTATTTAAATATATAATTTGGAATTATTTTATTCATTTTCAAAATTATTACTCAAAAAACTTATTAATTAACATTAATATATGGGAAAATGACAAATCAACCATCGTAATTTTTTATCAATGACAAGTCAACCACTGTTGTATATTTGCTAACAAGTTAACCACTAACGTATGAGAAATTGACAAATCCAACATCACACTCAAGTTAACCCAGGCAAAACTGTCTGGACACCGCAAACAAGTGTCTGGACGCCGCCCAGGCAAACACGCGTCCAGGCAAAAAGGCCTGGACATTGCGGCGTCTCTGGAGCTCTCTATTTGTCATGCACGGCGTTCTCGATCAATTGTGTTTCATGGTTACTTCGAATTCGTTATGTATATGTTTTACGAATACTATGTTTTTATTGGTTTTTTGACCTCTGCACCTTCAAAGTAGCATAACTTTTGCTACGGATGTCGGAATTGGGCGCAGATGGTATCAAATCGAAGCTCTCTAAGAGCTCTATAGTCATCATGGGCTACCTTATGACCGCCTTTCTCAGCCCTAAAATCAATCGTTTAAGCCCTCAAATTTGTGATCAAACATTTGCTTAGTCTGGAAAAATGTTTGATCGCAAATTTGAGGGCTTAAACGATTGATTTTGGGGCTGAGAAAGGCAATCATAGGGTTTATCTGATGATGATTATAGAGCTCTGAGAGAGCTTCGATTTGATACCTTCTGCGCCCAATTCCTACATCCGTAGCAAAAGTTATGCTACTTTGAAGGTGCAGAGGTCAAAAAACCAATAAAAACATTTTATTCGTAAAACATATACATAACGAATTCGAAGTAACCATGAAACACAATTGATCGAGAACGCCATGCATGAAAAATAGAGAGCTCCAGAGATGCCGCGATGTCCAGGCCTTTTTGCCTGGACGCCGCTTGTTTGCGGTGTCCAGGCTTGTTTCTTTGCCTGGGCGACGTCCAGGCACTTGTTTGCGGTGTCCAGGCAGTTTTGCCTGGGTTAACTTGAGTGTGATGTTGGATTTGTCAATTTCTCATACATTAGTGGTTAACTTGTTAGCAAATATACCACAGTGGTTGACTTGTCATTGATCGAAAACCACGATGGTTGATTTGTCATTTTCCCTTAATATATTTATATATAGTTCCACTTCTAAGCATGTGATAATAGTATTTAAATATTATCACATGACATACTCTGATGAGAGTTAAAACTATTTTGAAGAGACTTTTAAATTGAAGATTTTAATAAAAAAAAAAGAATAATTATCAATATTAACACTGAAGTATGAGACTCTTTTTAACTGATATCTTGAACTTTTTATTTTTCTTATCTTTGAGGTATTAGCAATAAAAACTTTCATCATTAGAAGGTCTGTTAAATGACATATATTATCTGCAAAAATCATATTTTCTGCTGAAGATATTTGCCTTCTGTTGAGAAAAATAAGTTATCAAAATAAGACTTAATTTCCGCAGCGACAGACACGCTTATGCAACGGAAACTACCCTTTCTGTAGCACGTACTTGTCTTCCTCTGCGAAAAGAAAATCCTTGAAATGCAACGGAAACTACCATTTTTGTAACAAAATTGTACCTTCTGCTGCAGAAATGTACCTTCCGTTGCAGAAAGAAAGTGCAGATATTTAATTTAAAAAGCACATGTGGGCGATGAAGCGTTGGTATCCATCATTTAACGGACTCTTTAATGGTGAGAGTGTCTATTGCGGTAATTCAAAATTTGAGGTGTTAGATAAGAAAAATAAAAGTACTAGGTGTCAGTTAAAAAACTTTATACTTTAGATTTAATATTGATAATTACCCTAAAAACAATTAGGGTAACTTAAGTATAATATCACACAAACTATAAGCATTATTTTTATGTATCTTTTGCAAATTAACCCAATAAAACATGATTATTGTTTTTATTTTTTTAAAATGCAAGTGACTTCTTTTTGATTTATTAATATATTTTTTTACACACTTGCATTAAAAACCTAACAAATTCCCAATAATATATATGGCTTCTACATCCATCTTGTAAAGGGTATTTAAATATTTAAAAAGTTTAAACTTTTGTGTTTTTTTTTCTAAATAAAAAACGAAAATAGTAAGATCTATAAACAATAATGGATTTATTCAATGAGTGATCTCAATTTAGTATTTTTAATTAGAATTAAACAATTACGTATAATTATTAAATTACTCAGATTTTAGAAAAGTATTTAAAAAGAGAATCATGACTGAAAAACGAAATTAAAAATTAGACGTCGACAGCAGGGTTCGAACCTGCGCGGGCGAAACCCAACAGATTTCAAGTCTGTCTCCTTAACCACTCGGACATATCGACTTGGATGAAAAATCAGATATATATTAAAATAATATATATATAACAAACATTATAATTTTAATTGAATATTCCATTATTATTTATTACATTGCAAAATACAACTAGAAGGTTTGATTTTATTAAAGATGAGCACAGCAGAGATTTAATTAATGAAAGCTAAAAGGATAATCAAGTCAAACTAAGCTCTGTTTAATCCTAATTTGGATTCTTCAAACTGAGCACCTTTTCTTCAACTCTGCAGTCCCAACACTTTAAGAAGACAGTAATTAAAGCCGTCTTAGTTACATTCATCTATTCCCACCCAGTAATGACTCAAAATAAGAGTCTAAAACAATGGAAACTCCACTCAGTTCCAGCAGAATTTAGACAAGATAACCTCTGCACAACATCAAAACTATGTTTAAGCTAAATGGCAAACTTGTCATCCTCAAGTGGCGGTCTCATAATCCGATTCACCTTGTCCCAACAATCTGCAAGCAGTAATGGATGAGTTTCAGAGAGATCAACTGATGCATATAATGTAATCTCAGATATCTAATTGGTTTGAGTAATCATGGTTCAAACAAGAATCGAACTGTGAGAATGGGAAATTGTCGAAAATGACGAATTTCAAAAACTGTTTTTAGAATTGTTATAAATCGAAAAAGAAATACGAAACTGAACCCACCTACTTACGTAAAAAAAAATACCCATTCGGGAAAATAACCAAAGATGGAGGAGAATATTCACTAGCTGAAAGTCGAAATAAAATCGCAAGTTTTAAGACTCAAACTTCAATGTATTTAAAGAGAAAAACAAAATACTAAATGAGATTGTCATGCGGGTCCATCGAACCAACCTACAAGAATTCGGATTATAGAACTCAAACAAGAATTAATATCGAAATATTTTTGAAAACGACAACATCTATTAAAATACTGATATTTGTCTGAACATAATTTCCTTTTCTTCTTTTTATATTTTGTAAAAGCAATTTCTAAAAACACCTCTGAAATGTGTATAAAGTTTGAGAACTGAATTTACCAATTAATGAGCTTAGATGCATGCTGATGATTCATAGCAAGGTCAAAGATATTGCGGCGGAGCGAAGTTTTACACCATCGTCATCCCACTTCGACTGAGGTGCTGTCGCTCCGGCAATAATGGCCTGAAATTGTTTAATGGTGACATGATATAATCACTTTGAAAATTTACCCAAAGAAATGATAACATTTATCTTTAATTTCCAAACCTTGCCACCGATAACCGCAGCTACTAATGCAATTCGCTGTTCTTGATTACCAAACTCATAGAAATAATATGTCCTGAGAAATAACAGGTATTGAAAAATTTCAAAAAGTGATGGACAAAAATCAGTAATAATTAAAGTAATAACGACCATTAGACTCGGATTGAGCATTTCCGATATTCATCTTCATTGATCTCTCTATACTTTGATCTCTCTCTCTCTCGGTTCTGATATGGAGATGATTGTACCTTATTATATCTTCATCTTCCTTTATTTTAAAGGTCCTAGCAGAAAATATTGTTGCTCCACCTGCCATTGAAGCATAACAAGAACTCAGTACTTGACCCTCACCGATTATCAAGAAGAAAAATTGAAGGGAGATAAGCACATCACAATAACCTTTAATTAATTCACTTTATTATAAAATAGAAAGATTGATGTTTTGGTTTCTATATATTCAGAAGAAAGGGAAGAAATTCCGACAAGTATATACCAGGTACGAAGATTTTTCCGGCCTCTTTCAACGATCCCAAGTCAGTTATGTCTTTCGCCTGTTTCAATACGTAAAAATTCAACGAAAGCCATTCGAGAAGCCGTGTTTATAAAACTATGATCGAGATGAAACATAATGATCGATAGAGAAGTAAACATAAATAGTTGGAAACAACAATATCCAAAGATGTTTTCAAAAACTGCTTTCAGACAATTCTAAAGTAAAATCAAGATGTCTCCGATTGAAAAAATAGTGTTTTCTAAATTTTTTCCCATTTCGAAGAATATATAACAGACCCTATGCTTTAATCTCTACACTACCTCCAAGAAAGTGATCTTTAGCTGATTTGTTGGGCGGGTAACGACGCTCAAAACTTCAGATCTGCATCAATGGACAGCACCGAAAAAGATAAAAATCCATAGAAAGTCTCAAATGTAAGAACACACAGCATATATGCTCCAGAATCTCAAGTAATTTACAGACTAAAATGCTATTTTTTCACAGAAACACTCAATTAGTGTCTTTTACTTCACTTAAGAACAAGCATTCCAAATTCAATTACGCAACATATTCTTTAAGGCACCAAAAAATTACGCCCATGGATATTATTTTTAAAAGAGTAATGATAGGTTTATACTCTAATTTTACATTCTAATCTCATAAGCAACACTTATGTGTCATTCATTTATTGGTAGAATTATTATGAAATGATATAAATAATTAAATTAATAGATTATATGAACTAATAAATGAACAATATGCAATTGTTGCATCTGGGTGTAAGATTAGAGTGGAAATGTAGCTTTACTCTTTTTAAAAATATGAAACTTTTCTCCTATTATTGAAAACAGAAAGCAAGAAAAACAATGTATATAAAATTATTTTTCATAGAACTAATAAAAAATACCATATATATACTGCAATAGTTCTAGAGAATTTTCAAGAAATTTCTTTTGATTTGTGTGAGGAATAACAAAATTGATGAAACACCTTCTACAGTTGTTTCTGTTTTTCAGGGACAGCTATTATGAACATTTCCTCTAATCTAATCATATTTTAAAAGTTAACATAACATGCAAAAAAGGCATGCAATGAAAGATTAGATGAAATCAGTACCCATCCGGGGAGGCAAACCGGGCAGCATAGGTCTTTGGTTTTACTTTATCTCCATATAGAGAAAGTCCAGCACTGTAATCCTAATAAATTGAGTAAATGGCAAGTCAGAACAATAAAACATTGAAGAATTCAAATTGTAGGAAGCAAAATCACCGAATTTTCGGTATTATAATGAGAAAATTGAATCTGAATCACGAATTCAAGACTGAAATTCGCAGTATCCATACAAATCAGTGCACCTCAGGCTCCATTATGTCTTCAAACTGAGGAGGGACTCTAATGGCAAATCCATCACCATAGAACTGAAACCAAGATTTCGTGTTAGCTAGGCTAGGAAGACCCGATTTTAGAGATGGCGGAGTTTCGGCCAAGCAATCGGTGACTGGGTATTTCAAGGTTAGTGAAATGAGGCAGAGTGAAGTTGTTTTGAGGAAGAAGTGTCGTCTGGAGGTGGTGTTTAAGGTGAAGGAACTGGGTGGAGTAACAATGGAGGATTTGGAAATAGTTGGGTTGAGAATTTGAGGAGGGTTTGGAGATAGGTGAAGAAGAATGGCCATGGCATGAAGAAATGGAGGAAGAAACCATGGCTGGTGAATAGTGGAAACGGAGGGAGAAGATAATGTTTTTTCAGGATGTCATCACTAGGGTCACATATGGTAAAGTGGGGAGGAAAAGTTGTCATATTTCCAAAATAAAGCTAGTGAAGGCCATGAGAATCAAACACTTATGACGAAACTGTCCTTTAGCTTTCTTAAGGTGCTGACAATTAATCTACTTAGCATACAACAATGGGAAAATCACAAACCAACCAATGTAATTTATTACTAATGATAAATCAATCATCACCTGTTTGTTTTTAACAAATTAACTATTGAACTATGAGAAATTATTGCTATGAATATCGCTATTAACTTTCTTAAAATCACAGTAGAAAAGAATAAATACCCACAGAAATAACTGGTAATTGTAGAAAATATTTTCAATAGAAAAGAGTTAATATCTATGAAAAATGGATTTCTAAGATTTTGAGTTATATAATTTAGAAGATTTTGTAAAATAATGTTAATGTTTTAGTTTTTGGATGATTTAGAATTGTTTTATAGTTCATGGGAGAATCACAGTTTGTCTATGTTGATTATATTTTTCTACGAATAAGACAATGAATAATATTTTTATTTGCAAATGATCCTTTGCATATTAACAATTTAATCCCTAAACTATAACAGTCCTCTGTGGATTAACAATTTAACCCATAAACTATGACGATCATATGTTGATTAATAATTTAACCCCTGAACTATGATAACCATCCTCTGAGGATTGACGACTATCTGCAGCGGATCGACGACAATCCTCTGCAGATTAACAATTTAACCCCTGAACTATGATGATTCTCTAAGAATTAATAATTTAACCCCTGAATTATGACAATCCTTTGCAGATTGACGATGATCCTCTGTCGACTAACGACGATCCTCTGCAGATCGATAATGATTCTCTGTGGATTAACAAATTAACCTCTGAACTATGACAATCCGTCGTGGAACGACAACGCTATTTAACAGAAAACGTAACTGCGGTGTTTACTCTGTCAATTTTTTATAGTTTAGTGGTTAATTTGTTAGCAAAAAAAAATTTAGTAATTGACTTGTCATTGATTACAAAGTGCAATGGTTGGTTTGTTATTTTTCATATAATAATCTTACATTAACATGTCGATAAGGATCAGCACTCGCCTGTGGATCGCGGGCCAGCCCCAAGCTTGAATTTCTTTTCTTGTAAGGCCTAGCACTATGTTTTTACGGGCTAGTTGGCCCGCGAACTTTATCTAATGGGTAGGCTAATGAAGAACAAATTCATTAGTGTCACAACGCCCTAAGCTATATCCTCACCGCGTCCATCGAATTTTCAAAAAAGAAAGAGGTCGGCCTGACCTTCTGATTCGCCCTAAGCTCCAAGACCCTGCAAGCCTGACCTTGAACCACCCAAATTTGGGTGAGCTTCGAGTCAGGGTTGATAGCAGGCCAGGTCGAGTCGGGCTGGATCGTTGCAAAGAGGTTCACGGTTGGGTTTGCAGGACTCCGACCACCAAACTGACCAATCGACAAGTCAAGAATCTGTCGTACTCACCGGTGGCTCATTGGACAAATCCGAACAGGCAGTCCACCTACATGAAACCAAGCCTAATTCCGGCCCGACCCTGGCCGCAGTACCTAGTCCAATAATTACCCTATTATATTATTTTAATTAATTATGATTAATAACGTAATAATTGGAAAGATGAATTATATTGCATAAATCATGTTTACATAATGAGTTCGCATAGAATTCGATTGTCATGAAATCAGAACTTAAGCTTCAGAAGGAAAGGCATTTTGTCAGCAAAGGGCGGATCAGAATACTTTCCCGTGAGTATCTGCGATGAAATGTGCATATTTGCAGCGTCCGTGTAATGAATTCCGTCCCAACTGATATACTCAGTGCTGTCATTGCAACCTTTCGACGTGACCGAAGTTCCGTTCAAAATCTTTGTCTGCCCACAAGAAATTCGACTATCATAGTTCAAAGGCGGCCCTCCATAGCCACAACAAGCCATAATCGGCTGCTCAAATCCTGCATCACAGTCGAAAATATCGCATTTAGACAAGAACTTTCACGAGCAGAAGAAAATTATCGAATAGACTCACCGTATCGAGAATAATTCGCAATGAGGTTGTATTTTATCGTATAGATATCGACATATGTGACATTTGAATCTGGATATTGGACCTGCAATTTTTTACAGAGAGCATGAAGTTGAAGATTGAAGAGCTTGGCAGCCTGGTTGTGAGAGCTGACACATCCAATTTCGTCAAGTTTCAACGGGTCCGCTCCGAATTTGGCTACATTCTGAGTCAAGCATCCCAGAGGGCCCGTGTTATGAATCCAAAACTTTCTCGCCCCTTGATCGATTAGTCTCTGAAATTCAGAATGCGAAAAATGAAATTTTAGTACGAACAAATTGACTAGTAACTGGTCGTTGAGATTTATCCAAACTGACCTGAATTCCATTTTCAAATTCGGCTAAGATCGAAGGAATCGAAGCAAGAATTTGATCAAATGATTTGGAATAAAATGCGCCGGCGAGATCGTTTTGGCCGATATCGAACATGTAGAGACCCTTCTCGAAGTAATCTTCTTCTGGAAGGTACTTCGCAAGTTTCCTACCTGCAAGAAAATGAGATGGTGTTTCTGTAATCCTCTCCAGAAGATCTACATTTATAAAAGATTTCTCAGAAAATCAGCTCAAATACCTTTGGACAACAAATCGAGAACCCGTTCTTTGAACCGGAAAAACTGATTCACTTGAACTCCTAAAGAAAAAGGGCTTAAAGATGATGCTGTTGCAGGAAGTATAGTTGAAGCCGCAGCAGCAAAGTTACAGCCTTTCCGGAAACTTGGCGTGCCGATCGAATCCAAATATGCGTTTAAAAATGGAAGGTCCATAGCATCCACTTCAAATTCATGTGCAGAAATTGTTGAAATATGATCAAAACAGAAAGAATTTGATGATCTCAAAAAGCGCAAATTACACATAAACTCAATAAGAACAGATGATCCCAGTATTGCTGGAAAAAATAATTAGGCAATATGAAAAACAACAGCAAATACTTACCAAAAAAGACTAGTTATATTCTTCCACCCCGTTAAAATCTAACTAGCAAAGGTAAGAGAAATAACATACAAAAATAAAACCAAGAATTTTACGTGGAAATCCAAATTATGAGAAAAACACGGGACCGAATCTAGAGTCATGTGACTCAGAAAAATAAGATTTATTTTTCTATTTTCTAAAAGTATCTCCCAGACTGCAAAAATGTAAGATTCATGGCATCCAATTCAAGTTTTATACAGAGAGATGGTAAAATGTGATCAAGATATAGAGAGGAATCAATTATCTAAGCAAGAAAATGAAGAAAGCAGAGAGAAAATTACTGAGAAAATCAACAATTAGACGGCCATCACTGTATCTCCCAGACGGACTGTGGAAGAAAACTTCCCCATTAGGCGGATTAAGGCTTTCAAATCCGGAATAAACAAGATCACCCGTGTCAGAATTCGAGTCACCAAAGTTAAAAATTGCAGGGTAATTGAAATCAACGGACTGGGCAAAAGGAAAGCAGATGAAAACGAAGGTAAGAGCTTCAAAAATGGAGATCTTGACGGCCATTTTCAGTTTAGCAAAGTCTTAAAAAGCTGAAACTCATGGCTGTTAAAAACTTGACAGGATAAAGGTCTGGTTGGTGGGCATTCAGTTTGCAGTAATCTTTAAGTTGCTTCTGCAATAGCTTTCCTTTTCATCTAACTATTGTTTTAGATAAAGAAAATATCACTAATTAATAAACTAACCACTAAGTTTGAGTTAATCATATCCATTTTCCGAGAAAACCTACGGTGAAAGACATCAAAAATTGCTCCAAAACCACAGTCAAACAGCAAATATATACACTTTCATGGGGGAAAATTAAATTTACCGAGAAAATCCACGAGGAGACGACCATCACAAAATCTCCCAGAAGGGGTCTTGAAGTACGTCTGTCCATTGGGTAAGCTAAGATGGGATCCCATCCCGGAGGCGAGTTCGCCGGTGTCGGAGTTAGAATCGCCGAAGTTGAAAACAGCTGGGTAGTCAAAATCAATGGGGGTTGCGAGAGGTGAAAAGGACGCGACGATGAAAAGCATAATGACTTTGGGAGCGGTAGCCATGGCCATGGGAGGTAGCTTTCGCGATTTCGGTAGTGCAGATTTTGATTTCCATTTCGGAAGTAAGTTGGGTGGATTTTTATGCACAGGAAGAAACTTTGCTTGAATATTAAAAGACTAAATTAAAAGGCATTTTTTTCTTTCTTTCCTACCAAACAATTCATTGACTAATTAGTAGCTGATGACGAGCGAACATAACATTAGCATTAATCTTCTAATTTATTTTTGGGTAATTAACCCAAAAAGTGACCAACATAAATAATTTTGGTTAAGAAATAAAATATTGAATTATGAAAAATGAATAAATCAAATATTATTATCATGTTTCTTGTTAAAATTTTAATTTTTTTTTTCTGTAACAGATATGTCATTTTTTCGCAGTAAGCATATACATGAAGTAATTGTAGTTAACAACTTACTTTTCGCAGCGAAAAAAAAATATTTGCTACAAAAATGATATTTTTCACTGTAAAAATGATAATTTTCGTTGCAGGATACTTGCCTTATCCTGTGTAATCTTAGTTTTCTAGATGTTATTGTTGAACAACCATTAAAAATGCTTCAAATTCGTCTAGATGCGGTCCACTTCCCCTCTATAAAAAATCTAAGATTCACTAAAATAAGTTTCAATAGTTTGGTTATATTTGTTATAGAAACCAGCGTTCCGCCGATAGTGGCATTTCTTTAAGGAAAATAAGCTTTTAACTACAACTACTTCATGTACAGGTCCACTGCAAAAAGATGATCTAACTGCTGTGGAAACACAACCTATCTAGTGCAAATTTTTTTTTTTAATTTTTAACGAAAAATATGACAGTGATATTTGTTTTATTTATTTATAATAGTTCAGTGTTTTTTTTATTAAAAAAATTATTTAGTGATTTTTTTATTAAAAAAAATATTTAGACTTTTATTTTAAATAAATAATTGGGTAAATAACACTGTAGATCCTATAGTTTGCGGTCAACGACAAGGCAAACCCTGGAGATTATTTTTTAACAATTAAAACCCTGAACTATGAAAAAATGTCGTCGGCGACCTCACAGTCACGATTTCCGTCCAGAGCCGTCGAGGTTAACGCCCCGTTTGTACCCTGTCTAGCGGCGTCGAACAGAGTCAAAGGGTGATGGCAGAGCCGACGGTCGAATCGTCCAGAGCCGACCGAAGTACGACATTCGCTGGCCGTTGGATCGACGAGGATCGTCCCTCGTCTGGATCGACGGCTAGGATTGAATCAGGCGTCCCTGCCAGATGCGATGACAGACAAAGATCCTTGGCCGTTGGATCGAGCAAGGGACGTGCCTCGGATCGACGGCCAGGATTTAATCCGCCTGGCGAAGACGGACATCGATCCTTGTCCGTTGGATCGCCTGGATCGAATGGTCAGTAGTGACTCCAAATTAATTGGGTCACGTGCGGGTCACATGCGATCCTAAATCGCCAGAATTTCCCATTATGACGGACGTCCGTCGTTATACCACGGACGTCATCAGCCTCTGGACGACGTCTGTCTTAACATGACGGACGTCCGTATGAAAATGACGGGCGTCCGTCACTCTCGGATTTTATACTAAACCCCTAACAGAGTCGAGCACAAAAAGTCCGACCATTGCCATAGATATTAGAGAGAGAGAACTTGTTTCCCCTGACCAACTCCCTCAACGTAAGCGAACGAACAAGAGTGTTGCACATTACATGGAGTCGTCAAGGTGTGCTTGTTCATCATACATGGTTGAAGAATCCATTGACTGTGGAATGGAGGTGGATCCTAATCCTAATCCTATTTCGGCAGTAGAGACCAATGAGAATCGGTGGTTCTACCACGAAGCCGGTATAGAATTGCGTTCAATCTCTGGATCCCTGGAATCGGAGCTACGTTCGATATGTGACTCAGAGGATGATGATTGGGCAGAGAGTATGCATCCCCAAATTGAATGTTCGTCCTCGGAGCTCTGTCTGGGTAAGAAGTATAGTGCGTTGAAGGATATTAGAGATGAAGTGGTTAATTATGCTTTGAAAAATGGGCACGGGATCAGGTTTGTTAAAAGCGAACGACAACGGATAACTGCTGTGTGCAGTGATGGATGCAATTGGCGGCTTCACGCTTCAAAAATAAAAGGTGAGCTGACCTTTCAAATTAAGAGCTATAATGAGGAGCACACACGTGCACGACAAATGGAAAGCCGACACGCTTCCTACAAATGGGTGGCAAACCAATATTTGGATAGATTAAAAAGTCAACCCAAGTGGGACCTTGCTTCCATAATTGAGACTGTAAGGAAGGACTTTAATGTCAATATTTCTCTGAGTCTTGCTAGAAGGGCAAGGAATTTAGCACAGACTTTAAACGAAGGGGATGGTGACGAACAGTACAAGCTACTTTGGTCCTACGCAGAAGAGATTCGAAGATCCAATCCAGGTAGCACACTGTTGTTGGTGGTAGATTTTCCAGATTTGGTGGCCCGTCCAAGTCCAATATTTAAAAAGAATGTACATGTGTTTGGATGCGTGCAAGAGGGGTCTGAAGGAGTTTGGTAGACCCATTATTTGTCTTGATGGCTGTCACTTGAAGGGGTCGTGCCCAGGCCAATTGCTCACAGCTGTCAGCATTGATGCCAATGATGGGATTTATCCAGTTGTTGTGGCACTTGTTGAATCAGAATGCAGAGACTCCTGGACCTGGTTTTTGTGTTGCTTGCTGACGGACTTAGACAGTGACATAGGCAGAGGATGGACACTCATTTCCGATCGACAGAAGGGGTTGGTGCCTGCTATTGAACAATATGCACCAGCAGCTGAGCATCGATTTTGCCTAAGACATTTGTATGCCAATTTCAAAAAACAATTTCCAATAATACAATACAAAGATATCATGTGGAAGGCAGCAAGGGCCACAACATCACCGAACTTTCAGAAAGAGATGAGTAAACTACTTGCGCTCGACCATACAACACATGCATATATGCAGAAAATTAACCCGAGGTGTTGGTCAAAACATGCATTCAGTCATGTCCCAAAGTGCGACATGGGCCTTAATAATTTGAGCGAGTGCTACAATGCCTGCCTCCTGCCAGCACGGGACAAACCAATCCTCACTATGTTCGAGATGATTAGAACGGGCATAATGACTAGGATCGTTAAGAAACATAAGCAGCTGGCTGAATCAACAGATCTTTTGTGTCCTAAGACCACAAAGAAGCTTGCCAAACTGAAACATGTGGCTCGGAATTGGTGTCCAACACCTTCAGGATGTAATCGGTTTGAGGTAAGCGATGGTAACGAACGGTACGTAGTCGATCTAGACACGCGTACCTGTAATTGTAACAGATGGGAGCTGACTGGAATCCCATGCATGCTTGTCATCCCTTGCATCAATTTTATGCGGACTTCAGCGGAGGATTATGTGCGTGCATGGTACCATCGGGACGCATATATGAGGATGTATTCCCATTTTACCCGACCTGTCAGTGGCCACCATATGTGGCCTGTAACGAACCAGCCTCCAATTTTGCCACCACCAGTAAAGAGACTCCCGGGTCGGCTTCGAAAATGAAGAGTGCGAGATGCAGACGAGCCCCGTAGTAGCACGGTACTCAGCAGGAGACATATCCCTATGACATGTAGTCGTTGTCATGGTGTAGGCCACAATGTCCATTCTTGTCAAGGCGGAGGCTCAACAGGTGGCACCGCAAGTGGCAGTGTAAGAGCAGAACGCTCATACGACACCTTCATGGGGTTTAACATTGTTGCCGATACACAGGTGCTTAGATTGTTATGCTTTCTTACGTTGTTCTCACTATGAGCGTTTCGTCTGACATGAACTTCTTTTTGTGTTTTGCAGGAGTCCGTCGCCCCACACCCACATCCTTAATCATGGAGCTTCATCTACGTATTTGTTTTGTTCTGTATAATACACTAAAGTTTTTAATACATTGAAGTTTATTTGTTCATTTACGTAGTTGTTTGGATAATATTTGTTCATGTATAATACACTGCATGTGATGGACGTCCGTCATGTTAAGACGGAGGTCCGTCATGTTAAGACGGACGTCCATCACATTCAGACGGCCGTCCGTCACCTTGAGACGGACATCCGACCCCTTCTGGCGAACGTCCGTCACATGCAGACAGACAGCACTTGCCCTGTTTTGGGCGCCCCTCGCACCAACACAAAGCAGATTACAGCCTACAACAAACCACAAAGCAGTATGAAGTAAATCACAAAGCAGACTACAGACTACAACAAATAATTGAATTCAATTTCAATTGAGCCACTTGTTCAACGTTTTTTCTATTCTTTCAACTCTTTCACGTGCTGCACCTCTTGCACGTCCTGCGCTTCTTGTATATCTAGAATACGTTACAGGTGGTACCGTTGCAAGTGGCTAAACAGGTGGGGCCTCTGGGAGTGGCTGAACAGGTGGGGCCTCTGGGAGTGGCTGAACTGGGGCCTCTGGGCGTGGCTGAACAGGTGGTGCCTCATCAAATATGGAAGGCTCTGCGTCCCGGATGTCGATGATGTTGAAGTGCAAATCGGAGCTCATCTCCACACTCGTGCACTCCTCGTAGAGTTCATCTCGATCGTACGGATCGTGGAGATGGAAGCCCTGCCCATTGCATTTGGACATCACCGACCACCCTACAGGGCGGGAGACTTGAAATATGCCGTGTTGGCTGCAATTGGAACTGCAAATTAGTTTGTCACGTCATTCAAAGCGCAGGTCATTCAAAAACATACCGTTTTTTGTCCACAGGTGCCATGACAATTGCAATTGAATCCAGCATCAATTGTTCGTACGCATACTGCGTGTGCTTGTCAATCGATGACATGAAACAATCCATCTCCGGGTGGCACTGTAGGAGGAAGAAATATTAAACCATGTATGATTTCATGAATGAATAGAAGTGGCTTACATGGATCCAGCCAATCGTCAACAAACCCTCCCTTATTTGAACAACAGCGGTGTCCTCCTCATTTGTCATCACGCACTGCATTTTAAGAACACAATTTATGTAGTTATTTTTAGTAACAATATAATATAAGTTGGTTAAACATTCTCACATAGTCAGGAGCGCCCAATTGCTTTGGCACAAGGAGAGTTGTGATTGAATATATCTTGTTACCCTGTAAATCAACAACACGACGCACAATATTAATTTTCTAATCACAACTGATAATAAATTTCAAATGACGTTGCTTCTTACCTTGGAGCCGCAAAGGAGAGCACACGTCTCCTTGTTATTCTTCGTATTGACCCGTGCAAGTGCCATGAACTCTTCCATCAAATTCACAGGCTGCAATGGAAATTCAGTGTAAGTGTAAATTCTACACATTGTATAAAACCAAATAGAAGACATACCACTTGCACTGTCACCCTCTGACGAGCGGTAGGACCCACCACTGAAGGACCTGGGGCCAAAATCTTTTGAACTTTAGCCAGGTTTGGAGGAGGGGACGGTTGCCTGATGATCGGAGACCTGCATAATTGTAACACATTGTTAATCAACGATACTAATGCATATAAGAAAATTACGTGTAAAATCAAAGACATACTGGCATCCATCTGGACCAGCATCGGAAGATGTATGAGATGCTGATGGATGAGATGGCTGGGAGGTTGTGGGAGCAGTTGCCATATGCGTTTGTACTTCTTGCATCTGTAGTACAGTGGCTTGAAGCTGGCCAAGTTGACTCTCCTGTCTATCCAACTTGGCTTGAATCTCGCCAAGTTGGGTGACAAGCCACTGCCACCTCTCTTCGCTGCTGAGTACGGAGGGCGACGATGAGGACTGGGGTGGGGGAGGTGCATCATCCGTCATAGGACGCACAAAATCTTCATCCATAGGACGCACAAAATCGTCATCCACCTCCACGTGATATGTCGGTTGTGCGTTTGCTGTCCACGGAATTATGGCAGTGCACATGGAAGGAGCAGATGGAGCTGACGTGGATGCCGGTGGTGGAGCTGACGATGATGGCCGTGGTGGAGCTGACGTGGATGGCGATGGAGCAGCTGAAGTGGAAGGACGAAGTGCAGGAGGTACAAGATGTGCAGGAGGTGCAGTTGCCACATCTCCTCTGAATACCCACTCCCCTCGTACTTTTTGCAACCCCATCCGAGCCAATGTAACTTCATTATACATGTCAAGTGGTTTTTCGTCTGTTCGTCGCTCTGTGTGAGGGACAACCAACCCGTTGCTGTCAATAATGCGCTGAATGAGCCAATTATATGGGAGATTCTTCCTTGCACTATTCAGAGTTGCTTTCATTTGCTGCATAATGACGTATGCAAGGTTGAACCTCTTCCCATTGTATAGCTTCTCCATTATGTACAAATCCATGGCTGTGACAAGGTCTCTATGTCCATCACGAGGCATAAATGTGTGTGTGATCATGTGATGGATGACCCTTGCTTTAGCATCAAGGTCTTTTGGTTTAGGCCGGAAGAAAGACTCAACGGCTATAGGATTGCGAACCAATTGCTTCAGCAATGCAAGACCTTCTCCTTTTTGGACAAATTCGGGGTCCTTTGCCGCATGGTAATACTCCTCCAACGGCTCCTCCGTGGAGCATCCAATGAGCTCATTTAATTGTCCTAGAGTTATCATAATCTGTTTTCCAAACAGAAAACTCCTCAACTCTCTATCACTTGATTTGTCCAACTCCAAATTGGCATAAAACAGTTTAACAGCTCTCTCATAGAAATAACCTCCCATTGTGCACAGTTTATCCAATCCAATTCGTTCAAACATTGCCTTCAATCCAAAATCAGCAAATGAATTGAAATTTACCTTCCTGGATATGATTATTGCACGGGGTACAATGTCCTTCTCGTACCGTACATGGGCGGAGGCTGAGCTGAACATCCCAGGTTCTACAGACTCCACTGGACCCGTCGTCTCGGTGGGAGCCACCACCTTACGCTTCTTCGACGCTTGACTATTCCTCGGCGCCATTTTCAGATTCAAAACTCGGGGGTTCGGGAATTCGTCGGGGGAAATCGGGAGTTCAGGAATTCGTCGGGGGAAATCGGGAATTCGCTCGCGATTTGAAGTACAGGGCGATTTCTAGGGCTTGGACGCCCTACGAGAGTATAAGCAGCGTTTTGTCATCCGTCAGGACGAAAACGCAGTCGTTTTGGTTATGACGGACGTCCATCATGGTCCGACGGACGCCGTCCAGATGCTGATGACGTGTTATTTAAAGACGGACGTCCGTGGTATAACGACGGACATTCGTCATAATGGGAAATTCTGGCGATTTGGGATCGCATGTGACCCGCACGTGACCTAATTAATTTGGAGTCACTACTGATCGTTTGATCCAGGCGATCCAACGGACAAGGATCGACGTCCGTCTTCCCCAGGTGGATTAAATCCTGGTCGTCGATCTGAGGCACGTCCCTCGCTCAATCCAACGGGCAAGGATCTTTGTCCGTCATCGCATCTGGCAGGGACGCCAGATTCAATCCTGGCTGTCCATCCAGATGAGGGACGATCCTCGTTGATCCAACGGCCAGCGAATGTCGTACTTCGGTCGGCTCTGGACGATTGGACCGTCGGCTCTGCCATCGCCCTTCGACTCCGTTTGACGCCGCTAGACAGGGTACAAAAGGGGCGTTAACCTCGACGGCTTTGGACGGAAATCGTGACTGCGAGGTCGCCGACGACATTTTCTCATAGTTCAGGATTTTAGTTGTTAAAAAATAATCTTCAGGGTTTGACTTGTTGTTGATCGCAAACTATATGGTCTACAGTGTTATTTACCCTAAATAATTCATTAAATTGGAGATTATTTATTTAAAAATAAAGTTGAAGGATTTAAAAAGTTGAGGATTATATATTTTAGCGAATAAAGAAATTTACACATATTTCTAACACGTCGATGTCGAATAGCAATTGACCGCCGTGGGAGCGGACGGGGAGCTAGGTGCATCAGTTTCCTCTTCTTTCCGCCTCGTCTCTGCTTTCCTCGCAATGGAGCCTGTTGCTTTCATTAACCAGGTATTCCCTCGGCTTTATGTCGTAAATAATCAGCCCACCTTTGCGGCCATGCAATTTTTTTGGTCGAGTTTCTGAGATTTGAGATTTTTTTTTTGCTGGTCACGAGGTTGGAATGCGGTGGATGGTTTGTGATTGAGAATGTTGTGGAGATTCATTTGGATGACTGTGTTAGCATAGCTGTTGAAATTGCTTACTTTTGGTTTCTTCTCATGTTTTTATTGATATTTATTTTTCATGCTAAGCGGGATGGAATTTGTGATCTTAGAATGTTTAGAAAGTGGAATTGAAGAGAAGGATTTGATTGAGATGGAAAATTATAGTTTTTCTGTCTGAATGTGCAATGATTGATCAGAAATTGGAAGTTACATGCCGTACGGGTACTTTTCCCAATACCTGGTTTACAAAAAAAAAATACAGGTTTATCTCACTATCTTCATTCTGATTTTGCGTAAATGTACATCATTAATTTGAAATCTAAAGGTTTACCAATGAGAAACATTTAGTTGACGTTGTTGACTAAATGTAAACTATTGGATTTGAAATCAATGTCTCAGATTTAGAAATAACATAGATAAGAGGGAAAAATAGACAAGTACATGATCATTGAAGGACTGGCAAAGGGGCCTAGACATATTTTTACGAGAAACAAGTTATTTCTTGCCGAAAGAATGTAAAATTTTTGGGACTTTTAGGACAAGATTAAGAAAATATGAACAAAAAAATTGGCGAATGTCTCTATTTCTCTTGTGGTTGACTTATTAATTGAGATGTCTCTTTTTTCCAAGTTCCTTACTTGAAGAATTTCCCGAAGAAGCTTATTAGTGATGTCGAGTCGAGTAATTGTGATTTGTTTGATAAGCTGTATGAAATGTTTGATAGTTGAGTGGCTTCATTCAAGGTGTGACGAAAAAAAAAAATATATTGAAACTTTTGTGTATTTCTTTTTAATTTTTTCGGTTGGTATTGTGTTATGAAAGAGTCATTACAAATTGATAAAGGTAGCAGAAATAGAAGGGCGTCGAGCTGGATGAAAGACTTTTCCAAATGAGATTGTATTACTTACATTCATTACATAGAAATGCAGTTAAAGATAGCGACTGCGAGTTGTAATAAAAGGATACGAAATGTAAAGAAAAAAGGGGAATAATAGAAACTGCTCTCAACTTCCTCTCAGAACTTCTTATCTCTTCCCCTGAATTTTCTTCTTCCTCCTTCTTCTCTGTAATTCTTTCACTTACTGGTATAAACCAGTAACATTGGTGCTTTCATTGAGCCTCTACCATGGCGGAAGGGACTAGATCACAGTCGGTTCAAAATCTAATGTTGGAAGAGTGCCGCAACAAGCTTTCCAATCATGATCAACAATTTTTGGATTTCAATAATCTGCTTAAAGAGATTAGCGTCAAACTTACGTCTATGGAGGGCCGTACTGAGCAGCATATCCGCAATCCCATTCTAGCTGCTATAGAAACTTCCAGTAGTAGAGGTAAAGCAGTTGAACATTTTGCTGAAAATTCCTATAAACTGATTCGTTCGTTAAAACTGGATGTTCTTCGATTCAATGGTGAGGATCCCAATGGATGGATTTTTAAAGCCGAACGCTTCTTTGATTTTCATGAATTGGACAATGAACAATGGTTGAACATAGCTTCATTTCATTTGGATGGAGCTGCGCTGCAGTGGTTTCAATGGATGCATAGAAATCACTGCATCAGTACATGGCAGGAATTTTTACAAGCTTTGTTAATCCGGTTTGGCCCTTCAGAATACAGAGACGTCCAAGGAGAATTATCTAAATTGACTCAGACGTCAACTGTTATTGATTTTCAGACTCGGTTTGAATTCTTGATGAATCAGACAGTGGGCGTCTCTTCCTCTTTTTTGCAGAGCTGCTTTGAATTGGGACTACGTGCTGATATACGAAGAGAGGTACGTGCATTGAAACCAAAATCTTTAGATCAAGCCATTGATTTGGCTAAATTGATGGAAGATAAATTGAATGATCATGACCAGAGAAATTTTTCCAGTAAAACCCAGTTTCAACAATCTTTTAAACTGAATTCTTCGGCTCCGCCATTACTTCCTACTCCAAAGATCCAACCTAATCCGAATATTTTGAACGTTAAATCTTCTTCGATTCCAGTTAAACGTCTTACAGCTGCTGAGATGTTGGAACGTCGGGATAAAGGATTATGTTATAATTGTGATGAAAAATTTAGTCGCAATCACAAATGCAAGGCAAAATTGTTTGTGTTAATGTTAGCAGATGATGACAGTGGCTGTGCAAGTGATGTTTCTTTTATGGATAATTTGAATACTGACAATATAGATGTTCCTTTTGAAGATATACTAGCCATCAGTTTTCATGCCTTAGCTGGTCACACATCCCCTAGAACAATTCGATTTACAGGAGCGATTGCAGGCAAATCCGTTCAGATTTTGGTTGATGGAGGCTCTACCCATAATTTCATTCGGGATCAGGTGGTTCAACTATTCCAATTAGTTTTCCAACCTTCCAAACATTTCAAAGTTTTGTTGGGAAGTGGGGAAAAACTAGCTTGTACTGGCTTATGTTCGCAATTGGAGGTTAGTATTCAAAACTAAAAGTTTTGTATTGATTTTTTTGTTCTGCCAATACAAGGGACAGACATTGTTTTAGGAGTTCAATGGCTAGAACTCTTGGGTCCAATTACTACGGATTATAAAAATTCTGTTATGAAGTTTGAATGGCAACAGCAGTTAGTCACCTTAAAAGGGGAAAGACCATACTTACCTTCTCCAATTCATTTTCATCAGTTGAGAAAATTGGACAGATTCAATATAGTTTCTCAGTATTACTGCTTACAAACACAAGTAGTTTCTCCAGATTCTGCTGTAGTGCAACGAAATTCTGATCTTGACTATTTGTTGTTGGAATTTGAGGATGTTTTTCGTGACCCTATTGGGCTGCCTCCACACCGAGAAACTAATCATCAAATACATTTACAACCAAATGCAGTTTCTGTTAATGTCAAGCCCTATAGATATCCTCATTTTCAGAAACAGGAAATTGAGAAACTAGTAGCAGAAATGTTACATGATGGGATTATTCGGCCAAGTAGGAGTCCATTTTCTTCCCCGGTTCTGTTGGTTAAAAAAAAAAATGGTACTTGGCATTTCTGTATAGATTATAGAGTTGTTAATCGCTTGACTATTCCAGACAAATTTCCCATTCCAACTGTGGATGAACTATTGGATGAGTTACATGGTGCAGTCATATTCAGCAAAATTGATTTACGAGCTGGATATCATCAGATTCGTATGGACACTGCTGACATTTCCAAAACTGCATTCCGAACTCACGAGGGCCATTATGAATTTCTGGTTATGCCATTTGGTCCTACAAACGCCCCTTCAACATTCCAATCGGTGATGAATGCTACATTGAAATTGTTCTTACGAAAATTTGTCATTGTTTTCTTTGATGATATCTTAATTTACAGCAGCTCTCAGGCAGAACATACACACCATTTGCGCCAAGTTCTTCAATGCTTGTTGGATCACAAACTGTATGCAAAAAAAAGCAAATGTTGTTTTGGCCAAAATTCAATAGCTTATCTTGGTCATATTGTTTCGGCTGCTGGCGTATCTCCGGAGCAAGAAAAGATTACAGCAATAATTGATTGGCCCTGTCCAAAAACTGTTAAACAACTACGGGGTTTTTTGGGATGAACAGGGTATTATATAAAATTTATTCGGAATTATGTGATGATTGCAGCTCCTTTGACAGATTTATTGCAGAAGGATTCTTTTCAGTGGGGTCTTAAGGTTGCTGATGCTTTTACCAGTTTGAAGAATGCCATGATTTCAGCTCCAATCTTAGCATTACCGGATTTTACTAAGTCTTTTGTGATAGAAACAGATGCTTGCGGCTCCGGAATTGGTGCTGTTTTATTGCAAGATAATCACCCAATTGCATTCTTTAGTCAGAAGTTGTCTGTGCTGTTTTATTGCAAGATAATCACCCAATTGCATTCTTTAGTCAGAAGTTGTCTTTCGCCTTGCAGCGCAGTAGCACTTATTTTCGAGAAATGTTTGCTATTACTGAATCTGTGAAGAAGTGGCGACAATACATATTGGGCAACAAGTTCACTATTCGCACAGATAAAAAAAGTATCCGTGAATTGATGAATCAGGTAATTCAAACACCTGATCAACAAAAATTTTTGGTAAAGCTTTTAGGCTTTGATTTTGAAATTGTTTATAATCCTGGCAAGAACAATATTGTGGCTGATGCTTTATCAAGGCAATTTGAAGACATTGTTACAGAGGATAGTTCCTGTTCTGCTTTATCTGTTAATCATTCTGATTTAGTCAACAACTTGAAAGATGAAACAACTTCATTAATAGATTTGCGAGAGTTAGTTGCCCAGATCCAAGCTGACCTTCTCAAATTTGTTGGTTATACATTACAAGGGGGACTTATTCTTCATCATGGCAGAATTGTGGTTAGTAAAGATTCTGTTTTTCGTACAGATTTAATTAGAGAATGTCATTCTTCTCTACAAGCAGGCCATACAGGTATTTTACGTACAATTAAAAGGCTGCATTCCCAGTTTGAATGGCCAACTTTACGGAGTGATGTTCATCATTTTGTGCAAACATGCCCTGTTTGTCAACAAACTAAATATGATAGACAGCAAGTTGCTGGTTTATTGCAGCCATTAGACATTCCAGCGAAGATTTGTGAGGATTTTTTGATGGATTTCATTACGGGTTTACCTTGTTCTAACAAGAGTACAGCTATTTTGGTGGTGGTTGACAGGCTCTCAAAGTTTTCTCATTTTATATCGTTACCATCATCATATTCAGCATGCGTTGTTGCTGATTTATTTGCAAAGAATATCTGTAAGCTTCATGGTATTCCGAAATCGATTATCAGTGATCCTGATCCTATTTTTTTAAGCAAGTTTTGGAAAGAATTGTTTCGTTTGAGTGGGACAACTCTTTTGTATTCGAGTTCGTATCACCCTCAGACAGACGGACAAACGGAGGTAACTAATCGGACATTAGAACAATTCTTGCGCTGTTTTACCATGGATAATTCACATTCTTGGGAAAGATTATTACATTGGGCTGAGTATTCTTATAATACATCATTTCACAGCTCTATTGCCATGACTCCGTTTGAAGCAGTTTATGGACGTGCACCTCCAGTGTTACTTGCTTATACCACAGGCCAATCTAATGTTGAAGCTGTGGACTTTGATTTACAAAGACGACAAGTACTTTTACATCAGCTTAAATTCAGTTTACAGCAAGCACGCAATCGTATGAAGACTTTTGCGGATAGGCATCGTCGTGACCGCCAGTTTCAAGTGGGTGATTTGGTTTTGATTAAGCTTCATCCGTATAAACAATCTTCAGTGAAGGGTCAACCTTATTCCAAATTGAGTAAGTGATTTTATGGACCATTTAAGTTTGTGGAGCGTATTGGCGCTGTCGCTTATCGCTTGCAATTGCCGGACAATGCAAAAATCCATCCGGTGTTTCATGTATCAGTGTTGAAGCAGTATAAGGAAGACTTAACAATTCATTATTCTTCCTTACCACCGGAATTTGTCGATAATCATCCAGTATTGACTCCGCTAGCCATTTTGAATACTCGTCAAGTTCAAAGGGGCTCTGGTTGGCAGACGCAATTATTGGTGCAGTGGCTTGGTTTACCTTTAGAAGACACTTCCTGGGAATGGCAGGATGACTTTCGCGCTCAGTTCCCTGATTTTCACTTTGAGGACAAAGTGTTTTCTTCAGGGGATGGCAATGTTATGAAAGAGTCATTGCAAATTGATAAAGGTAGCAGAAATAGAAGGGCGCCGAGCTGGATGAAAGACTTTTCCAAATGAGATTGTATTACTTACATTCATTACATAGAAATGCAGTTAAAGATAGCGACTGCGAGTTGTAATAAAAGGATACGAAATGTAAAGAAAAAAGGGGAATAATAGAAACTGCTCTCAACTTCCTCTCAGAACTTCTTCTCTCTTCCCCTGAGTTTTCTTCTTCCTCCTTCTTCTCTGTAATTCTTTCACTTACTGGTATAAACCAGTAACATATTGGTTTCTTTTTTCTTTTTGAATATGGTTGACAAAGGCCTTTGTTTGATTGAAAGGATATTTGGTTATGTCATTTCTAGTTGTTGATGGGAGTATTTTGCTTATATTTTTGTCTGTTTATTTAAATTTTGTTCTTGTTTGTATCTTTGTTTAGTTGATGAACCAATTCTCGTAGGTTTCAAAGGGCTCTCAAGTTGTCCCAAGTTGAGGAGACTGATGGTTCCATGACAATGCTCACTGAACATGCTCAAGGGAGATGCGGGGTAGGTTTTCTATACAGCACTAGCCTAATTGGAGTTATGAAACTATCACAGATTTCAAAAGGTGTTTGTTGACGTACACAAGAAGTTGGTGTTGCAGAATATTTCTTGTTCATCTCATGGTTTAGCTTTGATTTTCTTTTACATGAAAACACGGCGATTAAATCTTGATTAAGTGTAATCTTGAGAAAAACTTGGCTTTGATTTCATGCTTGTGATTTAGAAGGATTAAACTAGATTACATGAAAGATGCATATCCATATACTACTGATTTATCTTTCTCGTAATTAATTAAAAAAATAGAGATACTAGATGTTACGTGTGTGGCAGTGCAAATATGATCTTTCATGGGAAGATATTACCTTTTTAGTTGTAACTGGCCTATTATTTCAGGAAAAATGTTTGATGTGACTAGTTTAATGTTTGAAATATTGGTTCAAAGATTGTAAAATTTACTTTCATCAACATGATTAATCTTGCCATTTTTAAATGTCTTGTGGTTTACACAGGTGCGCAGTTTGGCCTCCAAGTCTTTTCTTTTTTGTCAGATTTAATACTTACTTTCCCTGAAATCTTCACTAAACGATCATGCTTTGAGGTGAAGGTCATTCTCAGTTTGGTTGAGTCATAACAAAGATTTTTTTTTTAACATATTTGAATATGAAAGTTTTGGCAACCTTTGGAAAACTAGGCCCTTCTAATTCGTATATCAAAAGTAAAACTTAAATAAAAAAATTAAAATGAAAATAAATTAAAATTTTCTAATATTCAAAAAATCCTTTTTGGCATACGGACATCAAACAATTTTTCTAAACCCAAATAACTTAAATTCTATAGATAGTTAGTTAATATAGACTTAATATGTAGAGAAATAAACAATATTCTTTTTTATATCTATCTTAAATTGTAATATTTTGTGCACAAAAAAGTTACATATTTTTTTGTTTATGAAAAAAAAAATGTTATGAAGAGAAGAAATTAACTCTGGAAATGGAAATGCCAATCCATTTAGGTCGTTTGTTTTTCTTCATGAGATGCATTATGTTAGAAAAAGCTGAGTAGTTTTACCAAATTGTGTATTTAATTTCATTTGATCTTTATATGCACGTTTGTGTATGTTCTTCAAGTTGAGTGATTGGACATTAGTCATTTTGAGAAACAGTTTTATTAAAACGTTTACATGCAACCCAAACTTATTTGTTAATCATCAATAGTTTTGCATCTCATGTTTTGTAGAAGTTCAAACTTAGGTTGCTATGCAAATTGACTCAATATTGGAGATAGTTTGCAACATCATCATCAAATGATTATGGCCTCTTGCGACTGTTTTAATGAAAATATATTTTCAGGGGGAATTAATCCATCTGCAATGGGAGTCTAAATCAGAATGTGAACTCCAAGATTTCGTGCCACATTTTGTTTGGGCATCTAGCTATGATACCATTGATTTATGTATACTCATTTCCAATTCCTCATATATGAGTTTTTTATCCAAATATTTCCTCTTGATTGACTATAATTTTACTCAGTTGTTTGAATCTGATTGTACAGAAAATGGAATAACTCTCATTGTGTTATATATGATCCCATTTGTCTTTCTCATCTTGTACGAGCCCTCAGGAATCAGATTCATCATGCTGATGGCTACTTTAATAGAGGTAACGAAGTTGATAATGATTGAGTTGTTAAGATTGTTAAGATGATAATGATGGCTACTTTGATGGAGTTTTTCTTAATAGGTTGTTAAGATTGATGGCGAATAACTCGCGATGGACAAGTGGGGCCCCTTGCTCGGATATTACAAAATGCTTATAAGAAGCTAACAGAAGGATCGGGATTCAGGAGCACCTATACGACACCAATCCTTAAGGTTCTAATTATTCTCCTTGAAACTATACTTTTCATCTTGTGTCTTTGAAATTTATGATTGCAATTTTTTGTTTTGTTTATTGAGACAAAAGGGCTTGTGGCTGTTCTGTTTTTAGAATCATAAAAACATGAAACAAAGGAAAACGATGCATCTGCAAATGGTCTGGAAAAATAAATTTTTAAGAAAAAAATGATTTATTTTCTCAAAACAACAAAAAAAAATTGTTTGAAAAAACTTATTTTTGTAGAATAAACTTCTGATGAAAGCATTTTTGTTTTCAAATCTTCAGATTTCAGAGTTGCTTCCAATTCTTTGGTAATACTCAAATCCTTTGTCATTTTCTCGTCCATCAGATCTGCGGAAAGCAAGAGCATTCAACCCTCGCCGTTCATTGTTGAGACTGCCAACACGGGATTCCGACAGAACTTGAAACTCTTCAGGTGTCAAGATTTTAAATGAAGGTTTGCATTATTGAAACTAATAAACATCAGACTTTGTCTGTTTAACTCATGGATCTGTTGCAATGCTGTCTCTGAATTGTTAACATATGAATAAGCATAATACAGGTCATATGCTGGGGAAATTCTTGTTTTATTACGACAGAAAATCTTTGTTTTTGACAATGTTCAACAAAAACCTTACCTTAAATCAATCTCCACTATTTTAACTATTTATTTTAGTAATTTAAAACTTGACCATAAAATTATTCATTGAGAATAATTTAATATCATTTATTTTTTTACAAGCTTTTGTGAGTCATCATGCCCCCTTTGAAAGAAAAGTTGTAGACTTTCTATAAATATTCAAATATTTTGTGAAAGCATTACTTTGGAGCCCTCTTTTCTTTTGTAGTTTTCTTTCTTCTTCAGGGAGATTACAAACCCACTCTTTTCTGGTCAGCTAGTGCACATTTTTATGATGCATGCAGCTTTTGCTAATATTAGGAAGAGAGAGAAAGATGGAGGAGAGAGAGAATCCTTCACTGCCATGTTTGTTCTGCAAAAAAACAAGAAGGTGAGGACAAGTGGATGGAGAGAAGAGAGGCTGTGTGAGTCGAATCTTCTGAAAATATTGAAATATTTTCTTCAGCAGAGGTGGGTGAGGTTTCAATCATTCAGTAAATTTGGAGAAACTAGAATTTTATTTGAAGTTCTGGGTAATTTTGTGAAATAAATAAATAAATAAAGATGAAAATCCTTTTGAGTCTTGTGATGTGACAAAGAAAGGGTTAATTTTTAATAGTATTTCTTGAAATATGGAGATGATGAAAAAGTAGATAGACTTCTAAAAGCTGGTCATGAAGATCAGCCTTCTCCTTTCACTTTTTTACTATTTGATTCTTTCTAGTTGAAATACTTTTTTTTATAAAAAAACAGTTTATTACAGTAAAACTGTTCAATAATGTTTATTTTATATTATAAAAATCTTAAATGCAATTTCACCAATTTTATAAAAATAATAAAGTAATTGCCGATATTAATCCTGAAAGATGATATTTGTTTAATCGATATCTTGAAATTTTATTTTTGTTACGTAGCATCTCAAAGTTTGAGGTGTTGACAATAGACACCGTCACCATTAGGTGAGATTTATTAAATGACGGATGTTATTTGCAAAATTTATTTTTTTTCATTGCAGAAAATACTCTTTTTCACAGTAGATGTTTGTCTTCCGCTGCATAAAGATATTCCTTAGAATAAGATGTAATTTCTACAACAGAAGGCACGTTTCCATTGCAAAAAATATCATTTCTGCATTGGATATTTGTCTTCTATTGCAGAAAGAAAATCCTTGGAATATGACTTATTTTTCCCAGTAGATACTTGTCTTTCGTTGCGGAAAGTAAGTCTTTAACTATAACTACTTCAAAACATATATTTTTCAATCTTCAATATTCAATATTTTTCAATCTTCAATATTCGCACAGTCTAAGACATTGTTTCGTCGTCGGAGTGCGGATATTTAATTTCAGAAGGACATGTGATTGTGAAAATATCGGTGTTCGCTGAAGCATTGGTATCCGTCATTTAAAGGACCCCCTAATGGTGAGAGTGTGTCGCTAACTCAAACTTTGAAATGTCAAATAAAAAAAATAAAAGTTCAAGTTGTTGGTTAAAAAGATATTCACAGTTCAGAATTAATATTAATAATTATTCAAAATAATATGTATAATGAAGTAAGGTATATAGTATAATTATTATTTCAATTCCATAAACTTAGGAACGGCCTAATTGATTTTCTTTAATTAAAGGTTCTTCAGTTATAAATTGGTCAGAAAAAGTGTATAATTCTAAGTGGGAAATGAAAGGTAGACTTGTTGGACTAATTTTAATAAATTAAGAATGATTTTAGTAACTTTTAATGTGGGCACAACACATGTGTTGATTGATTATTGAATGTTGGTAAATGATGTTCGGGTTGATGCAGTTCTTAGCATCAAATTCTAAACCTTAAATAATGGTCGAAAAAGGAGAAACTATGATGGTGTCCCATCAAATTATTATTATTTTTAATGAAAATGACAAAGCAACTATCGTATTTTGTGATCAACAATAAGTTAACCACTAAATTATTTTTTTCATTCAACTATGGAAAAAAGTTGCCACAAACATTGCTGTCACGTTTGCCGTTAAACGTATTGATTTCGTTCTGTGGCGGAACGAAAATGTAATGATTTCGTTCTGCCGCGGAACGATATTTTTAAAAATAACGTTCTAATATTGACGGTCAGTCGCAAAAATTGTCACTATCCATGGCAGAATGACTACGTTCCGTGGCGAAATGATGATGTCCGCCGCAAACTGTCGTGCGTCATCTGCCTTTTATAAATTCACACTACACTCATCGCGATTTTCTTAGTGATTCTGTTAGCGATTGACGAATCATAGAGATTTCTGATAGCTGAAACGTACCGTATTTTGGCGAAGTTAAAGCATTTGTTGAACACCAAATGACATTTGAGAGTGTTGAGGAATCTGTTATTAATTGCCAAGTTAAAGTGGGGCCCACGTCCACAGTTTTAGCAAATGAGGTACGTGTAATTGGAGACAATTCTACTATAGTGGTGCATTCCGTCTTGACAACTCTAGATGAGGAGAAACTCCATTCATTATGTGAATCCAGTAGTAACAAAAACATGGACATGGCCAAGAGTAGGCCTAGAAAACCACCACAAACAGAATGTATGTTCGTTGGTATGAGTTTTTAGCAAGAAGTGTAGTTCACTAAATAAAATTATAGAAGAAATTGTCTGTCATGCGTTGAAGAATGAGTACAGGATAAAATTCACCAACAGTGATGCTCATCGGTTGAGAGATGTCTGGCAGTAAGGATGCACGTGGCAAATGCACGCCTAAAAAATGCAAAGTGAAATGACATTTCAAATGAAATGTTATAACGACGTTCACACTTGCTCGAGAAAGATGAAAAGCCGTCATGCCTCTGCCAAATGGGTGGCAACGCATTACTTGGACATATTTAAAAGTTAGGCCAACTGAGACATTTCATCTATAATTGAGACAGTCAAGAAAAATTTTAACGTCAACATCACACTCAGCCTTGCTAGAAGGCCAAGAAATGCGACATAAAAAAAATTAACGAATGGGATGACAATAAGCAATACAAGCTCATATGACCACAGGAGATTTGGAGGTCTAATCATGGAAGCTCGTTGCGTGTACAGTTAGAGATGAGTGCATTTAAAATGATGTACATATGTTTGGCTGCATGTAAAATGGACCTGTTAAACTGTGGTAGACCAGCTATTTGTTTGGATGGTTGCCACTTCAAGGGAGAGACTCCGGGCCAGTTGCTCACTGCTGCCAGCATCGACAAAAATGATGGAATATATCCAATTGCTGTAGCAGTGGTTGAAGGAGAAAATAAGAATTTTTGAAGCTGGTTTATGGAATTAGTGCTCAATGATCTAAATACCCCGTTCAGCAATGTGTGGACAAGCATTTCTGACCGACAAAAGGTGTGGTTGATTGCTTTTGTTTTTGTCTCGAATAACCTATGATAATTTTATTTGCAATGTGTTATCTAGGAGTATGATGCCCAATTTCCACAAACACAAATGTGGACCTCAACCTTCCTTGATTAGAGAAGACAACGCTCAATCAAAGTGACTACTAATTATGTATCAAAACCATATATACATCATCTACAATAGTTTATTTTAGATAGCTTATTGTAGATGATGTATGTATAGTTTCGACACATAGTTAATAGTCACTTTTATTGAGCGATGTATTCTCTAATCAAGGAATGTTAAAGATATACGAATAAGTTAAATGCTTGGAGTTATTCAAGATCAAACATAAGTGAAAGTTCAAGAACAATTGTAGATCAAATTACTAATGTAGAGGTGTCCCTGAAGGCTGTGAAAACAAAGAATATGAGATTGATAATTTGGTTTGTGTCTATAATGCACATATGCACGATATGGTTATAATTGAATAGATAATTTGGTTTGCGTTTGTAATGTACATGTACATGATATGGTTGTAATGAAATTGATAATTTGATTATTGATGATAAATGGAAATTGATTAGTATGAAACTGTAAAATTAGCAACTTTTTCCCCAAACCAACCGGTCAAAATTTTGAATCTGTACTTCAGTCGTTCGACCGCCCCTCACTTTTTGATCGACCGCATTTCAATTTGCTTAAATCTGTGAAGGCTATGACCGACCGCAATTCAAAGGTTGATCAACCGCGCATAGCAGAGTTCGACGTACTGTGGCGGAAAGTTTACATTCCGTAGTGAAAAGTTGATGTTCCACGGCTGAATGTCAGCATTCCTCTGCCTTGTATATTTCGATGTTATGCACAAGTTGCTTAAATTGTTGCAATGAACATATTAGTTGTTTGTTGATGATGAATGAAATAGTTTGAGTCAATTCCCTTTCAAAAAAATAAAAAATTTTGTAAAAGTTTCCCATGTTTTTACTTTATCCCCCCTGTGATATTACCAAAACTAGATATTTTTCAAACAGATATTATTCAAGTAAATAAAACAAAACATAAATATCAACTTATATTATACAAGTACACTAAGTAAACATATAAAGAGACAATGAATTTTTTATTATGTACAACAAAATCAGTATCTCAATATGTATCCCTACACATCTCAACTACACTAAGTTGCCTTCTTGCAAGATTTCTTCCGCAAATCCGTGATCGCAAATGACAACTGTGGGTCCACGTATATGTTGGATGCTTTGGCGAACACCAGAGTTGTATCGAGTACATCATCGTGATAGTGAAAGTTGGACTTCTTGCAATCTCAGATCACCCCTAACCTCTTACTCGTACACTGAAAGATGCCGTGAGAGCTTAAATGCAAAGGAAAAAATAAGCACATAAGCAGAAAGCAATATGAATCTACACAAGGGAAAAGATATATCACTCTTTGTCTGTTGGTGCTACGACGATCACAATTTCTTCAGGCAGCAACAGCTGGTAAGGGTAGTGAATGTGAAGGTCAACAGACAACATAAAACACGCTTGTTTTTTGTGTGATTGAAATGGAAAAAAAGCACGCATTTGAACTGGTGAAAGATGAATGACAAACCAGAAAAGCGAGATGTTTATATACGTGATTCCATCCTAATGTTAGCAACGATTTTTTAAATTGAACCGAAGTATTCTTCTTCGTTTAACGCATAGCATTGCATACAAAAAATGCAAAGCAAGGATGAGTACTAAGATAACATCTTCTGAACTACTTAATGTAATAGAACGTAATTCTCACCATGTTTGATGTCCCTTCTTGCTTTGGGAAGATGATCTCAGTGATGTAGTACTAATCTTGGACCTAAAAATGAAAACACCAGGTAGAATATCATAAGTAGGCAAGTCTAAAACACTTAATGATACAAAATGAAAAAACATAACAGAATTCCTGAAAGAATTGCGCATGTCTCCAAGTTCTTCCAAGTATTAGCAGCAACATACTTCTTGAAAAGATCCATTAGTTGATTTGGCTGCAAAAAACATTAAAAAGTTACCGTCAGACTAATAAAGCATGAATAAGTGCAGACAGTAGATAACCAAATCGAAGACATACCACGTGCACAGTTTTAAGTGGCTCAGGCTGTTATCCATCCTACACGGATGTCGATGGAGGAATGAGAGAAACTATCTCCTATACCTCGCAAGCACGATAGGAGGAGAAGGTTGGTCTCTGAGGGCAATGGTACTGCAAATTTGAGTCACGTTATTACGTCACATACAAATAAAGTACAGTAAATAATGGACTATAAAAATTAAATAACTTACAAGTAGTCTATGACTTCAGTTGCTGAAGAGGACGATGGATAGGCCGTTGCAAGGGATGCTCAAGAGGCTGCTAGAGAGGATGGTGGAGGGGCTACTTGCTGCCGTATTCTCTACAATTTGTTCAACATCTCATGATGGCGCTTCTCTGCTCGCTCTTCCATTTTTTGCATTTGGAGTAGCCCGCTCCTCCATCATTTGTATTATGTGCAACCCCATTTGATGAAGCTCCTCCATCCGGAAAAGTAGGTCCTCTTTTCTACGCATCCAGCCAGAAATCTCTTTAGGCATCGATGTAAAATGAGATGACTGAAGAGAGGGCGGAGTCATTGGCTGTGGAGCATTATCCTCCATGTGCTGTAGAGGCGATGTTGGAGGTTGTTCCTCCGAGGGCGCTGGAGGTTGTACCACTAAGGGGGGTGGAGGCCGTACCACTGAGAGGGGGGTGGGGTGGCTTGCGGCTAGGACACTGTAGCTTGCTTCTTCAGGGTGGGCTTGGATGGAGACTTGCATACTCATATCCCTTCAACTATGTTGAGCCCCATTTTTCCCAATTTCAATTTGTTGTGGACGTCGGTGGCTTTCTCTTTGATTCTCGGGTCCTCATCTTAGATCGATACCTCGTAATGTTCAATAATCCTCTTAATGAGCCAATTGAATGACAGACTATTGGCCGAGTTGTTCACCACCTCGTACATGTGACTCAAAATCACATAGTTGATGTCCACTTTTTCTTGTTGAACACCTTCTCTAGCAAATAGAGATCCATGCAGCTAACATGGTCTCAATGTCCATCCCGAGGCACAATGATGTGAGTCATGATGGTGTGGATCACTCGGGCTATAACATTCAAGTTATTGGACTTTGGCTTCGGCTTCTTGTACGCTTCAATCTCGGGATCAATGATGCACCCCAAGGTCCTATCATCCGGACCCAAGCCAATAGGCTCAGTGCTTATATAATTAGTTACTATTTTGCAGGATTGAATAAACTAGAAGATCTTGAACACAAACCAACGCATGATGACAAGAAGGCTCCTAGACATTTAATCACATTTTGACCGAGGACAATTAGAAATTCACTTCCATGAAAGCTTGGACTTAGATAAGCCCACACACTTAATCAAATGAGTGGGTCCAAATCCAATTGGAGAAGAAAAGGAAGCCCACATTTGAAGTCTGAATTCCAAGTCCATATTCTCGGCCTAATTACTCTCCTTAATGTATTAGGTGGCCTTGGAATTACTAAAAGAACTTTATATCTTCCTAGGTAAGCCTTGTCTCACCAAAGAAAGATCTAGAGATTACAATTTTCAAAATACTCTTGTAGTTTTCTATGCTTTTTTTCATCTCCCTAGGTGATGAATCTTCCCTCATTCTCATCCCCCTTCTTTTAAGTAATTAATATTTGTCTTAGTTTGCTAATGATCTCTCTCCTTCCTAGGTGGTTGGTTATTAGCATCTACTTTATTACTTGCATTGTAACTTGTGTCCAAGATGAGTTATATATACCCCCCTTTTGTAATTCAAAAGTAGTCAACTTTGAAATCAAAAACTCTTGTGTTTAGTTTGTGAAGTTCTTCACTTTCTATTTGCTATCTCTTACTTTAGTGAGTCATATTCAAATTGAGTGTTAGTAGATTTGGTGAGTCATATCTAAATCGTAGCTTGGTGAGTTATATCCAAGCTAGACTCCATTTTTCTTGGTGAGTCATATCCAAGTAAAAGTGTGAGTGTACATCAATTAACTTGATCTCTCAAGTTAATCCTCTCTTCACACTTAGCAAGACGAACTAAGTTCATTCCATTAAGAATAAGTCCGAGCACCCCCACAGGTTTCCCTTGTTCCTTTGTTCGCTTCTGCACTCTTGTTGGGCAATTCAACTAACGTCAACCGATGATGTGCTTCCAAACCCTCGTTTGGAAGCACATCATCGGTTGACGTTAGTCGAATTGCCCAACAACCTTAAATTGTCTTTGTGCATTTTTAGGGCACATCAATCACGGTGCAACAATCTAAGCATTATCAGTCATTCTCCTCGTTTGATCAAAGGTGGCTCCCGAGACACGTGATAATAGTGGTCGCTTGGTTCCTCTGATGAACATTCAAGGAGCACGTTAATATCGTTGAGAGTCAGCCTTAACTCTCGTCCAAACATGAAAGTTCAGACCTCTAATGGTTGGGTGGACAGTTCAAAATTTACATAAAACAGTTTGAAAATCCGCTCATAGTAACTTCCACCAAATCAGCACAAACCGGCTAAGCCAGCCCTCTCAAAAAATTGTTCAGTTTTCAACTCAGCGAATGACTACTCTTCTAGAAACAATAATTTAACGGTGTATAACATCAGCTTCATACCATTCCTTCACGTCGGTTGTCCTGAAGAGTGGAGAGTGGAACCTCATTGTAACGAGTTGAAAACAGAACAATGCACCTGCTCTTGGTTGTGTTGAGGCTAAGATTGAGGTTGTGCTTCAACCTCAGCTTGTGCTTCAATTTTGCCAACAGGGGCAGCCGCGGGTCCTTCAACTTCAACCGCGGCAACTCCAACTTGACCCGCAGTTGCTGCACCTTCCACCATGGGTGCTCCACCTGGCACTGTGGCAGAGACATTGCGGTGCAACTGACTGACTATGAGCTCTGTTGCAATCTAACTTTGTCCACGACCCGAGTTCGTAGTTTCTGGTCCTGGCCGCGGTTGAGTTTGCGACAAACCATCCTTTCGCTTGAGAGTCAATTTCTTCACCCTAGACTTCATTCGAATCGATGATGAAAAAGTGAGGAACTAAGCTCTGAGAATACGAATGTTCGCCGAGGATTTCGTGGTTCGCAGTGAACTTGACATAGCGCACAGTCGATTCTTATATACTAGGGCACAGAATGAGGCAAGCTAATCTGCGTCGATTCTTATATACTAGGGCACAAGATCGCAGAACAAGACACGATGACCCGTTGCAGATCATCCTCATTCTGGCGCGGATCGTGACACGTTCCGCAGTGGACTGTTAATATTAGAACGTTATTGTTTTTAAAATATCGTTCCGCGATAGAACAGTACACGTTCCGCCGAAGAACGAAATTAATATATTTAACATCAAACATGACAATGATGTTTGGTGCAACTATTATTTATAGTTCAACGATTAATTTGTTAAAGAAAATACTTTATTAGTTGAATAGTAAGTGATCACACATGGTTGATTTGTCATTTTCTCTTCTTGTTTTTTTTAGTAATATTTTCTTAAAATAAGTGCAGTTAAATTCTGGTCGCTTCATCTGGTAAACTTTATAGGAAGTAAGAAACAATTTGAGAACCTGTTAATCATGCAGGGTGAGAGAGATGTTGAGGGGAGAAATTAGTTGAGATACAGAGGGGAGACAGAGCTTTTGGGGTGAAGAAATAGAGAGGGAGAGAGGGGGAGAGAGAAAGAGCTTTTGAGGTGGAGAGAGTGGATACCCAGAGAGAGAGAGAGATGGAGTGGGAGAAAGAGAGAGATTTCGAGGTGGGGAGAGAGAGAGAGGGAGAGGGAGAGGGAGCTTTGGAGGTGGGGAGAGAGAGAGGGAGACGGAGGAAGAAAGAGGGAGAGAGGGGAGACAGAGAGAGATGGGTGTAGAGAGAGACAGCGAAAGAGAGAGGATGAAGGTGAAGTGAAGTAATCAGAAAGCACAATAATTACAAACTTACAAACATTTGAAAGTTGCAAAACACAAGAACAATGATGATCCCAAGGAACAAAACAACAACAACATGACACACAAACTACCCCACATTTGGGGCACTAGCCTAACACTCTAAAAAGAAAGAATAATTAAAATATTAAGCTTCAAAATTAAAAAAAAAATTTAAAAACAAAATTCTCAACTAAAAAATGGATTTCCCTCCTCTTGAATTCTACTCATCAATTCAGACAAAGCTGCAGCTATTTCATCTGCTGAACACAGCTTACAGCCATCTTCTACCTGCATTTTCACCTCAAACTTAATCAAAACCTTCTAATGTAATCTATATAAACTGAGAAAAATAGGTAAATGACCATTAAATAATTATATAATCACCTTGACACTAAGAGAATATAGAATGGTTTGATCCAAAGTTGTGAGATTCAGATGAAGAACAGCGAGATGCAAACTCTGCAAACCAGCTACAATGTTTAGTAACTGTTTCGGCTTTCTTTTCGATCTTATTTTGATATTCGCGTGGCTTTCTACCATGTTTACTTCTATGTCGGCAATGGAGGTTTTGGTTTGTTCTGCAATGGCCGAATGAGGGGAAGAGAGAGACGAGGTTGTTGAATACTGAGGAAAAGTGAAGAATTCGGAGAACGGCATTGATGGGTCGTTTTCTTCTGTGGAATTTTCTAGCTTTGTGGTTGGTGTTTGGCAGCTGAGAAAATGTACTTTCTGTTCTAGCTCCTTCACAAAATTAATGGCTCCTCCTATTATCGACGCTTGGTCGCCCTGTCAAAACATAGCTCTAAGAAAGAAGAAGGAGGAAAGAGAGACTCCGAAGATTATAAATAATCATCATTAATCAGCCATTAGAGGGAAAGAAGAAGAAGAGAGAGAGAGAGAGAGAGAGAGTGATACCCTTTGGACATAAGAATCGGGCATAAGAGATCGAAGCACAGAGAGATACTCATTCATCAACTTTCTTCGATTTCTCTCAACAGCAATGTGGGTCATTCTCTGATTCTCAATCTCTTCCTTGTTCTTTCTGCTTTTGGATCGTCGTCTTCGCGTCGGACGAGTTTCCCTTGAAATCTCTCCCAGAAGTTTCCCATTTTCATTAGCGGTTTCAGATGAAAGGTTGGAGTTTTGTAACAGTTCGTTCCAGTTCGACGCCATTGACGAAGGTGGCGAAAAGCTCCAATTATCACCAAAAAGGACATTACTTTCTGTTTGGCTCCCTAGAAAATCACCAAACCCTTGATCATAATTTTCTTCTCTCCAACCTTGTCCTACCAACAAGGTGTATAGATCTCTGCTGCCATTATAGCCAACAGGGTCTTGCTGAAAAACCACAGCTTCAAGCGCCATTCTCCTCTCTCTCTCTCTCTCTCTCCACTATTTTCTCTCTCTAGTTCAATCTTCAATCTATGGAAGAGAAAGAACTGAGATTTTAAAAGAATTGTGTAGATGGAAGATATCCACAGAAGATAATGCACGTGAAGAAGACAGTGAACTTCGTTCAAAGAAACAAACAATTATTTCGTCCTCTGCACCCTTCATGGAATACAGTCCCACCATTATTTATATTATTTTGTTTAATCCTCTTATTTTATCTCTCATTTATTCAAATAATACATGAAGTAATGATTTATTCCACGGTAACATATAAGATTATAACTTTAGGCTAAACCCTAAATCATATCATAACTTGTCCTCATGTGTCACCACAATTCACTTCACAATGTACTATTATTAAGGGAGGACACACTATGATTTCGGAATCAAAATCTTGAATATTTGGAATCAAATCATATGATAAAGTTCGATTCTAAAATTTAAAAATAAACCAAATATTATGGAAATATTTGACCCATTTTATTGAATTTGGATTGAGTTTAAGCCGAATTATGACATGAGTTATTTTGATGTGTAGGTCGAGTTTGAGATGATAAGTTCGGTTTTGTACCTCACGGTCCGCTTTGGTTCCAATGAATAGCAACCAAATTGCTGTTGTTGTGGTCCGGTTTTGCCAACCCATGTCTACTAGAAGGGAAAATCACATTTTTAGGAAGGGTAATTTTGTAGGTAAATAATACATATTATCATTAAAAAAATACAATGGTTTGTAAGATAATCTACTATAGAATTTAATAAAAAAAATAAATAAATATTTAAAAATGCTAAGATTTTAGTGGGGCCACCGACTTTCTTGATGAAACAAACCTTTATTTCCTTTATGAAAAAGCTTAGATTAGATGGGTATTAAAGACTGTCACGGCGAGAGTATCTCCCTTGAACATGGAAAACCCTCTTTCATTTGAATTTTCCACTTCAAAAAAATGGTTTTTGTTTAACGTAAATTAAACATTTGGTGTACGCCAGCATAGTTCTTTTCTATCCACGGAGGTTTAGCTGTTAGATTATTTGAATATAATCTATATGTAAATGGTCTATGTTAATTAATGTTACATTAACTTAATATTAAAGAGTTTAATATGATGGTTGTTAAGCATTAAAGACATTAAGTTAATTGGGTTTTAATTTCCTCACCTTAACCTTATTAAAAATGTATAACGTATAGTTGAAGATACTTGATTGAAAAGGCACGAACGAAAGAGCATGTATAGAAAGTTGCCTTTTGTACGAGTGTTTTCTTTCAATCACATGAGGGAGAATGAAGGAATACATTCTAACCAACAAACGAACTCTCTCTCGAAAATTCTCTCAAAGAAAATTACGACATACATCGTTTCTGCATCATCGAAAGAGACGACTTAAAGAGAAAGGTTTTAAGGCGATAAACAGAATTCAACATCGTCATCAAAAGCATTTCGTATCATGGACCAAGGTTGGTATTCCTTTCAAACTCGAATGGTTAAATCAAATCCTTAATAGGAATAAAAGTATTGCAAGCATGTAAAGTAAATAAAAATGGGATTAAAGTAGAAAAGTTGTATGGAAATATGCTTACATTTGGTATCAGAGCACATAGGTTAAATATACGATTTGATTTACCATGAAAATGAGTAATATGAATGAGAAATGATAGTTTATATTTCATAATACCATGCATGTATGGATGTATAGATGAAATCAAGAATAGGATGATAGAAATATATGTTTTCTGTTAAATTTTATCGAACTGTTCGTCGTGCGGATGATGGGTATCGAGATGCGGTCGACCTGAAGTGATGTCGGACGCAAGATTCATGTTAAAATGCATATGCGAATGTGCATACTCGAAATAAACATGTCTAGTGAAAATTGTACATTTAATATGAAAAAAAAAAAGACAACCATAAACAAACCTATTTTTTTATAGGAGAGTACATTTCAAAATAATTATATTAAAAACAATGCAATGCTAGATATAAAATAAATTTTTACCTCGAATGACATACTAATAGCCAAACAATGCTCAATCGAATAGGAATCCAATTCGTCTAAATCTCTAATTAATCCGTTGGACTTATCAAAATATATGTATTCAAATTAATTCATTTCTCAAAATCTTTTAAAAATTCATTAAAACCCGTAACGGGGATAGGAATCAACTTAGGAAACTCACGAACATCGTTCCTCTCAGTCCGCTTCCGCAGACACTTGTCCTCCGCATATACCAGCGAATATGTTTGTTTCCGCGTTTTTCCAAAAATTTACACTTCTGTCGCAGAAACATTCATCTTTGCAGATGCGTACGCTTCCACAAGGAATAATTACTTTTTCGCTACAGATACTACCCTTCCGCCGCAGACTTGTGCTTTCTGCGACGAAATCTTTACTTCCATATTTTTTCTTGAAAACCTTCGCTTTTGCAGATGTTCGTCCTCGATTTGGGACTCAACAAATTTAGAAAATTTTCATATTTTCTTCCAAATAATTTTTTCAACTCTTCGACAAGATTCTAATTTTAAACAACCAAATATTGCAGAGTACAACCCAATCCTTTTTCATGCGAAAATTAATAGCTTTAATCAAAATTTTTCAAAACAAGACCAATTTCACCACTGTCTAGAATTCACAATTTACAACCGAATCTAAATTGAAAATTCGAGTTTTACCTCATAGAAACGTTAAAAAATTCAAGTTTTCAAACCTCTAGCTTCAGTAATTCAACTGGTTACTTGAAAACAACCCAAAAATATTCACTGAAAATCCCACTCTTCTTAATTTTCTCTTGGTCTCTGAACTTAATTGCTAAAGGACCCTCATTTTTCTCTGCATAATGGAAGTACAGAGAGAAGAGAAGTGTTTGGCTTTTTAAAATTGAGAGGGGGACCGAGAACATTAAAGAGGGAGATACTCAACTAAAATGAGGGAGAAGTCACCTTCAATTTCAACGGAGTTATATGGGGTAGGTCAGTCCATTCCATCATATATTACACTAGGAAGTTTATCTGAAGAAGCTAAATAGCATGTCTTGGAAGAATATGGTGAACATAAAAAATAAATTTTTATATTATTTCGATATAATTGATAATAAATGGATTGAAATAGATAATTTATTGAGAAGAGAGAGAAAGAAGATGGTCCAAGCTGAACTGAAGCAATGGAGATGAGATAGAGAAGGAGATTGGGTGGTCGTCGTCGTCATGTTGTAATAATACAGTAAGGTACAGCCTCTTCATCAGACAAAGAAACTGAAAAAGCCTTTCAATCTTCAATCTCTTCCCTTAGATTCTTCTATCTAACACAGTAGAGAGAGAGAGATTGGAAGAGAGAGAAGGCCAGAAAGTCATATACATGTCTGTCAGATTAAGAGATATATGAAGAGGAATCCATGTGAATGTTAAGTATTATGATTGAATACATCTCACCCATTCAAAAACCCTAACATTGTAGGTTTATTACAGCTAATGAGGGTATGGATAGACTAATTATTAATTACCCACATCTCATAATCCTGGACAGATGTCGTCTATTTAGAGATCATCATCAAATTCTCTCTCCCTCACTCTCTCTTTCTCTCTCTACACTGTGGGGCGGACAGAAAAGCAGGCAGGTTGTTTATCAGCTGCTCTACCCATTTCATCATCCAAAAAAACACAACTTCATGTGGGGTCTGTGAGAATCTAACTGCAACTCTCTCAGTTCAGCTCCAACCAGAGGAGAGAGAGAGAGAGAGAGAGAGAGAGAGAGAGAGAGAGGGAATGATGGATTGGTTGAAGAAGAGAAACCGAAAGGGGAATCAAATCAAAGAAAACATTAAAACAAAGAAAATGAAAAGGGAAGAAAGGCAAAACCTTTTATTGAAAGCAATTGGTCCAAACCAAAACAAAAACAACATAATTTAAACAATATCTTTGTCCTCCAAACTCTCTATCAAATCTCTGCCTCTCCCATCATACACTTTCCCGTGCATCCACATCCATGCACATCCTGTAACGATCTTGTCCTCCCTCTCTTGCCCATCTTAACAATTATACATAAATAAAATAAACCCCAATCATTCTATCAATCTTGATTTTCTTATTATAATATAATCAAAAATAACATCCCCTCTTTATACTCTCAGTTCTACATCATTGGTATATATAAGTATTTTCACTGATGTATGATAGTGGCAAAAGGGTCATGTCGAGTTTCATTATTATCGCACAAACTCTTATTTTCCGTCCATTCTCTCTCCTGAAAACACCAAAATTCATATTTTTCAAAACTAAATTCGACTCTATACATACGCATTATTGTTCAGGGATTCTGTATTCTTTAGCGATGTATGATAGTATCAAAAGAATCGAGTCGAGCTTCGTTATTGTCACACAAAATCTCTCTTTTATTTGGAATTTTGACGTAATAATTTTTTTTCTTTTTTTTGAAAACACCCTTTTAAAAAATAAAAAAAAAGACTATATAATATATATATATATATAAATTACGTACAATGTATGCATGGAAAAAAAGCAGGGGAATTGGAGTGGGGGCCATGGAGAATTCTCCCTTTTAGAGTGTAGCTAGAGTAAGATCAAAACCATGGCTGTTTGATTTGACTCAAAAGAAATTTGTCGTCTTTCATTTGGAAGAGCACCTTGTCCTTGATCATGCATTGCACAATCTCGGCCGTACACTTGGCAGATCATGGTGGCATCTGCATCATTGTTAGGAAACTGCGGCTGCATCAAAAAACCACCCTCCCATTGAACAAAAAACCTTGTCCAATAAAAGCTTTGATCAATTTTTAAGCATGCATGCATTGGCGTACACATTTGTGTACGTACATATGCAAATATATATATATAATGATTGCGTATAGCTTCTAGAACATCCGAAATGATTTTCATTATTTTCTCTTTTTCACAATCGAACGATAAATTTGAGCTAAGCAATTCAACGATTCAAGACGCGTAATCTCGACGGATTTTAGCTGGATTCAATCAACTCAACTCCCTTTTCAAAGATGCACTTTTATCGTTTTTTTTGGCAATTTCTGTATTGATGATCACTTATTACGAAAGTCTTTATTATTTTTAGTAGGATTTTATTTTATGTTTTGTCCGAGCTAATCATTCTAGAATTTTCATCTTTAGTAATCTCATACTTTTGGTATTCAAGCATTACTTTTGAGTAACTTAGCTTTCCTTGTCGAATAAAGTTTTATCGACGACTATTTATAGTCGTTTCTTCTTAATCATTTCAATAATTGTCGAATAAAACTCGAGTTTCTATCGAACATCTCTGAAATTCTACTCGAGCTCGAGAAGTATTTCGGTTTCTAACATTCAAAATCAAGATTGCAGACTTGTTGTAGATGAAGATGGGTCAGTTTCTTCGAACATATTTCGATATTGATAGACCAGACAAAGTCTGATGAAAAACCAGGCAAGTTTATGCCAAACAAATGCTTGACAGGCTGGGGTAAGACCAGAAGTACGTACATGTCCGTTAATTATTTGAGGAAGTGTTGTGACTATGATGTTTCTTTGATTGCTTTGGCTTGAAATACCCTTAACCTAGAATTTATCGTGTCAGACAGAGTCATCGAGATAATAGACGATAACATCCTTAAATCCGTAGGAACAGTCTTGGTTTAGAATTCCAACTTTGGTCTCTACACATTAAAACACACTCACACTTCCTTTGAAGTGTTATTCTTAACTTTCTAATAACTTTTGTATAACCGTCATCGGACGATCCTTCCAGTATAATACTATCCGCTTTTGGCTGTAGCAGTACAGTTTTGTTTTTTTGTTTAGCCTAAAACGCGTTATACTAAGTAGGAAGGAAAACTCTAATTAAGAATCATGTATTTTTCACTCTATTAAACAATGTGTGATTGTGTATTTCTACTGGTATGAGTCGAACCCACGCTTGATAGACTGTTACAATTGGACTCTCGGGAAATCCATATGTTACGATAACCTCGGATTGAACAGTTTAAACCCATGGGAGTGTTTTTTGAGATAACCAGGGTTGGCAGAGGATTTATCCATCTTTAGAGGTCGATTCTTGGCCTGCCATGGAGACTCATAGCAAACCTAATGAAACATGATGGGCTTTAAGGTATGGCAGCCCAATTCTTCCATGCTTTTCGCCCATTTTATAGCCCCATTCGCTGCACATTTTACCCACAAAAAAACTAAATTAAAATGAAATTAAAAAAAAAAGAAAAAAAATCATAAAAATAAAATATATTGAAGTTTTAAAATATAACATATGATAATGTGTTCTGTAGGCATTGCGTAAGACGTCGCATTATTAACTATATGTGTTCGTGTAACCCTGGATCATGCATTTCAGTTGAATCCAATTGAATATTTTATTTATTAAAACACTTTACATTTTAATTTAATTAATTACTCACCAATTTTTTTTAAAATTTGACTTGTGAATAATTTCTATGTTAGATAAAAATGAAAAGGAAAAATAACAAATTAACCATCGTGGTGGTTTGTGATCAATGACAAGTTAACCACTATCTTTTATTCTCTAACAAATTAACCATTGATGTATGGAAAAATGACAAAGCCAACATCATTGTCACGTTTGCCGTTGATAAACTGATGTGGAGCCGCAGCGGTTCGTGGTTTTCTATGAAAAGAAGACCAAACTGTAGCGGTCTCTTGAGACACCGCCGCGGTTTGTCAATTTTTTATCGTAAATTTGAGGGCTTAAACGTGTGATTTTGGGCCCAAGAAAGGGGGGTCATGGGGTAAACCCGATGACAAGTGATAGTTTTCTGCGGACTTTGAAGTAGCAATGAAAAACAGAGAGTTTCATGGCTACTTCAAAGTCTCTATGTATATGTTTTACAAATCCAATCATTTTATTAGATTTTTGACCTCTTCAACTTCAAAAGACCATAACTTTGGCTATAGGTGTCAGAATTGGTTCCAGAAGGTATCAAATCGAAGCTCTCTCAAAGATCTATCACTTATCATTTGATTTTCCCCATGACCCCCCTTTCTCGGGCCCAAAATCACGCGTTTAAGCTCTTAAATTTGATATCAAAAAATTTTCGAGTCATGAGACCTCCACGGTCTCATGACAAACAGCCGCGGTGTCCGGAGTCTCAAGACACTGCAGCGGCATCTCAAGAGATCGCTGCAGTTTGGTCTTCTTTTCTTATAAAACTACAGAGCCACGACAGTTTGTTCACGAACCGTGGCGACTCTACATCAGCTTGTTAACGGCAAACGTGACAGCGATATTGGCTTTGTCATTTTTCCATACGTTAGTGGTTAATTTATTAAAAAATAAAAGATAGTGGTAGACTTGTTATTAATCGCAAACCATCATAGTTAATTTGTCATTCTTTCAAATGAAAATTAAGAATTAATGCCAAGTGTCACTGCATTGGAGAGTCAAATTTGCGGCCCACTCTAAATACTTTGGGAACCTTATTCTTCCAGTTCCAGAACCTTATTCCATTTCCCTACTTGGCGTCCTCTACTTGCTCGTTCCAAAGCGTCACCTTTGCGGTTGATCAAACCTACTACCCTTTTTTGCTAACCTTTCCCCTCCAAGTCAATTATATCCTAATGGACGACTCTATTTATTAATTCTAATTTTATTTACTAAATGAACTATATATTATAACATTGATGTCATAGTAGTGTCACATAATTTAGAAATCTTTTGAATTTTTGTTTGGTTTTGGCTTAATTATTGAAACCTAATACCCACCGGAAGGTTCTTCGGCGTATGAGTAATCGACGTGGACGCCAGCGGTGACGCAATAGCCATGACTTTCATCGAAACTCCCTCCCTACAACTACAAGCTTCTAATTAGTTGGATGGATCCCACCCTAAAGCATCCATTATTCCCAATGCCTTGTTCCACACGACATCGTTTCACCTCACGCTCTCCGCCTCTCTCTTTTATAACGCCTGGCTCCTATCTAAATCTCTCCTCATTTCATTGCGCTCCCCGGCGCACTTTAGTATTCTTTACTCCATAGCTTAACACCTCGACAGAGAAAGAAAGCTGTTATCATGGATGTCACGATTGAGGTCCGTACGAGAAGTTCTTCTTCAGGCCCTGGAATCGGTGCTTTTCTCCTCGTTCTCACCCTATGCCTTGTTTTTCCATCGTCGGCCGTCGCGCAGACTAATACAACAGATACGAATACCAATGAGTATGACGTATTCAGCCCGTCTATGGCGGTTATAATCGTGGTCCTCGTTGCTTCCCTTTTCTTCATGCTTTTCTTCTTGGTCTACATCCGGCAGTGCTCCAGTTTGCAAGCAGAGGGCGGAAGCATCAGAAACTTCCCGGGGAGATCGAGACGCCCCGCCCGAGGCCTCGATGCGAGCGTGATCAGTACATTTCCTACCTTCTTCTACTCCGAGGTGAAGGCGCTAAAGAAGGGGCGAGAGGCGCTGGAATGCGCCGTTTGTTTGAACGAATTCGAAGAGGACGAAATGCTGCGGTTAATTCCCCTGTGTGACCACGTGTTCCACCCTGAGTGCATCGACGCCTGGTTAGAGTCCCACACCACCTGTCCGGTTTGCCGAGCCAACCTGGTCCCGAAGACCGGCGACTCGGAAGTTCAACCCACTGAGTCCACCAATGAGACAGACGTCGAGGCCCAAATGGTCTCCGTCGAGGAACAACAGCCGGTTTCTCCTCCTCAGGTGATAGAGGATGATTCTCCGGGGCTGAAAATGTTGAACGGCAACCGTACACGTAGCTCTAGATCGAGCAGATTACGGTGGTTTTATCCGCGTTCTCACTCAACCGGTCACTCGCTAGTCCAACCCGGGGAAAATACGGAGAGGTTCACACTGAGATTGCCAGTGGAGGTAAGAAAGCAAATAATGAACCGGCAACTGCACCGGGCGACAAGCTTGGTGGTGTTGCCAAGGGAAATCAGTTCACGGCGAGGATACAGATTCGGTGGGGTTGAAGGGAACAGTCGAGGGAAGTCCTCCCGACGTTTTGATCGGACGGAAGTGTCAACGTCCGACAGGTGGGTGTTCTCCGTGACTCCACCATTTTTCACGAGGACATCGTCGATGAAGACAGCCAAGGTGTCGACGGACGGCGGCGAAGGGACGTCGGCGGCAGGATCTAAGATGGAAGTCTAGTAGGGATCCCCTGTGCCAGAGTGGCTTCCTCATAGCCATTAATGGTAGCTTCAATTTTGGTAGCATCTTAATGCATTTTTTAATTAGTGCCAGGTGGCTTTAACTAAGTCCGATTTTCTGAAAATGTACATATAAATTGTACAATTTTATAAATATTTCTAATTTATTGTAATTAACAATATTTTGGTATGTAAATGCAAATTAAGTGAAATTAACAAAACCATTAAATCAATGACAACAACTAAAATATTTCGCCAACAAATAAAATATTTAATTATGAAAAATAAATTATATAATCATCGTCGTTAATAACGAACTTTCTTTGAAAATAAAAGAGTAAAAAGTTTACCTGCGAAAATATCTTCTAATTCGTTGTTCATTTCATAAATTTTTTTAGTTGTTGCGAAATTAATCACGTCATTAATTTCGTCTAAATGCAAGATTTCGCCAAGTGTGTTCGATGAATTTGTGATTAACACATTTTTCATTGTCAATTTAAGAGTTTATGCTTGTTTACAGGCTTCTTTCAGTGCATACATGGTTATTATGAAGCATTTGACCTTGAACAATGTATAGGAACAATGTTGTCAAATTACTTAGAAAAATTCACAATTTGATTGGAAAGACGTCGTCTTTCCTATGTAGAAAGTCATTTTTCCTGATTTCAATTTCAATGACTCACTTTCCGCAGAGGAAAAGTAACATTTTTTAATAGAAAATGCAATCGTGATGTTTGATCTGTTCTTTTTTTCATAGTTGAATGTTTTATTTGTTAGCAAAAATTATTTACTTGTTATTGATCTCATAGTTCAATAGTTGTTTTGTTAATTTACCTTAAATTAATTATGCAACTAAAATAAATATTTAAGTTTCGAAAAATGTTAATAGTTGCATGCAAGCGAATGTCCATTAAAGTAATGGAAATCCTTGATATATTGCAATTGAATAATGTTAGTTCTATGTTAAATTTTACACTTTAATATTTTAATTGTTATTTAGATGATTGGTTATGAATAGCGTGAATAATAAATAACGTGTCTTATAAGATTATAATGTAAAATTAAATTATAAATACTATATTATATTTAAATAAACAAATGATAATGACATTGATCTAATCGGCCTAATAGGATGGACTATCTTCTTTGTGGGAAAGTTGATAATTAATTACCCATAAAAAAAATAAGAGGCTAGCCTATATTTATAACATTAAATTATAATTCCAAAATTGAAATTGACGATACAAACTCAAATAGTCTTCAAGTTACGTAGTGGTTATGATATTGACGATATAAACTCAAATAGACTTCAAGTTACGTATTGGTTATTTTAATAACTCAATATTTGAAGTGTAATACTTCTTATACGATTTAAACATGCTTTACATAATAAAATTAAAGCATTTAGATCAATGCAGAATAAATTCTAAAATACCTCCAGCCATTGACGTTTAAAACAAGGACAGATGCTTTCTCTCCTCTTTAGAGTTTCTTCCAAACCAATTGACTTCAACACGATGGTATATTTTTTGAATAAAATCGAAGGTTAGAGGAACATCTCTCTTAGTGTTTTCTTTCTCTAAAAATACTATGTAAAATCACACACTCATATGTTCGTCCATCAACAACATATAGAGGTGATATGGGTGGCCAGTTTCCTCAATAGAAACTGCCTCAATAAACCAGACAACTAATTACGTTGGCAGTTAGCAAAAACAAAAAACTGCCAACTTCATTGATAGAAAATTATGTAATCCATGTAATCAAGTTTCTAAAAAGGAAAATTAATAAAATAACCACTGAACTATTAGATCTAGTACAAGTCAACCACTAAACAATTTTCACTAACAAATAAAATATTCAACTATGGAAAAGGAATTGAGCAAGTATCGTAGTTATATTTTCTGTTAAAAAACGTTGTCTTTCTACTGCAGAAAGTGAGTTTTTGAAATAGAAGTCAAGAAAGATTACTTTTGTGGAGTCCCCCATTACTCTCAGTACAATATTGTTCTCTTTGGGCGAAAGGTCGCATGGTTTTATTCTTGGGGTTAGCCGAAAACGAGTTGTACTAAGTAGGGAGGAGAACTCTATTTATAAATCATTTACTTTTCACTCTTCCAAGCGATGTGGGATTGTGCACCTCCACTGGTACGGGCTGTGCCCTCACAATCAACAACATTTTGGGTCTTCCTTACCTTCGCAAGGTGAGCTGCCACAATCTCCTCCCCCCCTTAGGGGTACGACATTCTCGTCGGCTATACTTCCGATTGGTATTTGGCTTTGATAGCATTTGTAACGTCCTCAAACCTCCTAATATAATATTGTCCTCTTTATGCCGAAACTCACACGGTTTTGTGGTCGACAAGGACGTCAGGCCCCCAAGGAGGGGAGATTGTGGCAATCTGGCCTATGAATGCAATGACTACTCAAAATACTGTTGATTGTGAGAGCCTAACCCATATCAATGGAGGTGCACAATCTCACATTGCTTGGGAGAATAAAAAATAAATAGTTTATAAGTAGAGTTCTCATATCTACTTAGAGCAACACATTTTGGGATAAACCCAAGAGCAAAACTGTGCAGGCTTCGACCCAAAGTGGACAATATTGTACTAGAAGAACTGGAAGACTCCACAACTTTTCTCAGGAAAGTCGACTTTTCTCTGCAAATAAGGAACAAATTCATTGTCTTCTTTGTGAAAAAATACAGACAAGTTGTGATTCTCCCATGGACAGTAAAACAATTATAAATCATCTCACATCAAAAACATTGTATATTTTTTTACAAAATTTTCTAAATTATGAAACTCAAAAAAATTAAAATCAACTTATATAGTATTTTCTCAAATCCATTGTCCATGAGTATTAACTTTTTTTCATTAAAAGTCTATAAATCACGAGTTCTTACAGATTTTTTCATAGGTATTAGCTTTTTTCCACTGACAGTTCTCTGAAACGATATGATCGTGTCATTTTCCTCAAGTTAACGACGATATTTGCATCGTTCATTTTTCTTAATTGAATATTTTATTTATTACCAAAAATTATTTGGTGCTACATTGTCATTGAAAAAATAGTTCATAGGTTATTTTTGTTAATTTACCTTAAAAATTAATCATTGGAAGCCAGCTTCTCAGTCATCCTCTTCGTTTTACTTTACCATCATCATCATTGAAAGCTCCACTTACGTCTATAAAGAAACTGCAATAATATTCATCATCTCTCTCTCTCACTCTCTCTCTGCATCTCTCCTTCATCTCCGTTCTGCATCTCCTCTTGTGAAGTTGAAAAAAAGATAGAAATTCGAATTGACATAAAGAATGGGTGAAAGACGATGGGTTTGGGCAAAGATGATGCAATGATGCTTGCAAAATTAGGGTTTCTTTTTTAGCTTTTTTTTTTCGCATTTCTGCAGAAAAGAAAGCAGTTCTTCTGTAACGTCCCCGGTGCTCTCAGTATAATATTGTCTGCTTTGGACCGAAGCCCACACGGTTTTGTTTTTAGGGTTCGCCCAAAATGCGTTGTACTAGATAAGAAAGGGATCCATGCTTATAAACCATGCATTTTCTACTCTTCCAAACTATGTGGGATTCGTGTCCCCCTGATATGGGTTAGACCCACACCTGGGCCTTTCCTGGCCTTCACAGAGCGGGATACCACAATCTCTCCCTCTTGGGAACCCGACGTCCTCGTCGGCCACACTTCCGTTTGGGGTTTCGCTCTGATACCATTTGTAACGTCTCTCGGTGCTCTCAGTACAATATTGTCTACTTTGGGCTGAAGCCTACACGGTTTTATTCTTGGAGTTAGCCCAAAATACGTTGTACTAGGTAAGAAAGAGATCCATGCTTATAAACTATGTATTTTCTACTCTCTTAAATGATGTGAGATTTTTCAGTCTCCTGTATCTGTTATTGATAGTGTACTGCCATTATTCCTTAAAATAGTTGCATGCTCAATTAAATAGAAGTTGATATGCACATAAAGGACAAGTTGACCAAAAACTATTAATATAATATGAGACAATTAATTGTTTTACATTTGATATCATGACGTGTGCTGTGATATTTATTTGTTGATATAAATAATTAATAATTTATTATAATTATTATGGTTGAATGTAGGGTGTCCACCATTTGGGTCGATTTGATTTTGAAGTGAAACTACACCAGATCAATCTAATGGAAAATTAATACCGAACTAGAAATTTGGTACCAATTTTGGTTTGGTACCAATTTAGTACCGAATATAAAATATATTTTTTTAAATATTATAAAAAAATTTTAATTAATTTCACTATCCAAATTCAGATTCTCAAAAAATAATTAAACAAAATCCAACAAATCATATTATCTTGGAATCAATAACAATAGAACACTGAACACAAAATTATAATCTCAACTCAAACTCAAACATAATCATTAATCAAATGAATCACAACAGAGTAGATAGTCCAAATTCCAGAATCATAACATCATTAAACGGGATAAGTAGATCTTACCCTCGCAGCAAAAATTAGTTTCGCTTCAGCACTGGTACTTGGTAGCAGGCAGAGGAGATTGGCAGCAGTAGTCCGTCGGCACTGAGATCAAAGACGGTTTAGATAATCTAAACTTGTTTAACATAAATAAATATCAACAATGAGTGTCAGCCACAAGCCAGAAGACGGAAGAAAGGAAGTCGACGGAAGACAGAATTACAAACCGAGCTGGCGACTGGCAAGCTCTCAGTCGACGGAAGGAAGTCGAAACTCGGAAGACGCCTGGAAGACGGAAGACGTCAAGAGGAACGCCTGGAACGCCGTTCGGGTGGGGGATCGGGAGTCGGGAGACTCAAGTCTCGGGAGTCGGGAGGTCGGAGGGGAGAGCTCGGGACTGGAGTCGGATGTCGCCTGTCGGGTCTGGTAGCTGATCTAGAAGTGGACTCTGGTGCGGGAGTCGGGATTGCGGGGTGCCCTAAATTAAATCCCGCTCGCTCAGTCACTCTCTAGTCTTGGTCGGTACCGGTTCTCTGATTTTGTGAAGGTGGAACCAAGAATCGGACCGATAATTGAGCAGATCCAAAATTCGGTTCTATTATATGCAAAACCGCACTGAATCGGCCCGAAACCGCCTATTCTGGTTCTGTTCTTTGGGTTCGGTTCCAGTTTGCACACCTCTAGTTGAATGCCTGCATGAGAAGTAAAAAAATACAATTCTCCAATTTAAATTTACTCCTATATTGAATAAAGCATAAGTTAAAATTATTAAAACATAAATTTTATTGTTGTGATTACTGTAAAATCATATAGTTTTTTTAAATAAATAATAATAATAATAAATAAATCATCAATAATTTAAAAAATTTTAAACCTTTTTGCCTGGTGATTTGTTTCGGGAGAGATTTCTACTATTTTTCTTTCTTCTAACTCTTCTCTCTACTCTTCTCTTGAGTTCGAGAAGAAGAAAATGAAGAGTTTTCTCCTACATATTTTGGTCACTCCACTCATCGGACATCTAAAGTAAGTTTCAATTACTTTGATTCTTTTCTCTATTTCCTCCTTGGTGAATCAATGTCTGACGAACATAATCAATTTCTTTGAAGATTAAAGATTTGACATCAACGTTGGAAGGTCAACGCCGACAAGTCTAGCTTGATAGGGGGAGAGATTTATTTTTGGGGTTTTGTTATTTTGATTTATCGCTAGGTGGGATACAGTTTATGATTTTTTTTTTCTCTTTTGGTGAATCTATGTTTGATAGGAAATTTATTTTTGAGTATCGAATGATTGACATCAACGTCTTGTTATCATCCTTGGTGAGATTAGTTTGGAAGGAAAGGGAGGGCTTCTATAGATAAGAAAAAATTTTCAAGTTTTTTTGTTGGAAGTTCTGTACTGAATTGAGACTGTTAGGTTTTGATAATATAATTAAAAAAAAAAAGTCATGATTTGTGTGTTCTGAAAACCATTGTTTCATTGGAAGAAATTATGGCGTTTGAAGTTAAGTTGTGATTAGAAAGAACTAAAGTTCTGACGGAACTCTAGCTAGCCAGCAACTTAGACTATCCTAGGTCATGACTCAAGCCATTTTTGTTTGTGAACTAGGTCGTTTTGGGTCGAGGCCCAGACACTATTCTTGGGCCAAATTTAGTTTTTTTACCCAAGTTTTAACTTAATCGTTATTGAGTTGTTTCATGGGTTATTTTAGATCGTATTGCGCTTTCGAACCTCTCATTTTTAGGTCGTTATTATTTAGCTTAGAAATTCAAATTTTAATTTTTGAGTTTGAATTCTGATTTAGTAAAAATTTTATGACTAGGTTTAACGACTTATGAGATTGTTGGACTTATCTATTATTGGGCTTCAGTGGGCCTTTTCTATTGAGTCATAGTATTAGTAGACCCAAACTTGAGGTAGAAGTTATTTTATGTTCAACATACATGGTTTTCTAAAATAACAATTTTTTAAAAACACTTTTCGTGTTAAATGACTTCCCTATTTGACTCGTTAGTTTCGTAAATTATATAACTTTTTACACTAAATATGTTTTTGGTTCAAAACACATATTTAATTTAATGTTCAGTTCAATTCAGTTGTATTTGCATTTATTTCTTTTTATTATTTTTTTATGCATTGTTGTTAAATAGAGTAATGAGACAACTGTATCTGTCGTGTCTTTAGGCGCAAAACCCTTAACCTGATCAGGGTCTTTTTGGCGGTTGCGATCGTCTGAGTATCACCATTGTTTAATTTTGATACTTGCTCTATTGCTCGTTTCCATTTTTTTTATATGGAGTCTATTTTTTTAAATACATTTTTGGCATGCATACATATTTTTATAATCTAAATATTGTACATAAAATTTTATTCCTGCTAAGTTTAGTTGACTCACTCCAGATTTGACTATTTTTCAAAAAATAATTAAAGTTATTCCCAATTGCCACCACATAAGTAAATTTTGGAGATTTTCCCATACGAGTTATTTTATTTTATTTTCTAGAGAGATTTAGAGTATTTTTGTGAGGTTTGTGCTTTAGTATTATTTTATTTTCATATGGTTTTGGACCTTGTTATTTTGTATTATTTTAATGTCACTTTTGACCTTTATTTTTTATTTAGTTTGTAAAATAAATGTTTAAGTCTTTCGCTGCTAAATTTTGGATTTAAGATGAGGGTAAGACGGTTCGGTCTGTTTTGGGCATGGTCGTCCCTTATTCTATCTCGAGTCTCTTTTGGAGCATAACAATTACTTCAAGTTATATTATTACAAGATTGAAAATAATTTCTTAAGAAATCTAAGAAGATATCAAAGTCTATCCTTGACGTCTCACGTAACGTGTTATGATAAAAATAAAATTAAAAAATATATTTGATGATATTTTTTTTATTGAATGATGACATAAGATACCAAGTTGTGTGACGTCTCAATTTACTAGGTTTTTTAACACATTATATTCAACACATTATCCTAATCATAATCATTAAGAAAGTAAACATAACACAATAAAAAGTGTTGTTTGACCCATTTTTCTCATGCACGTGGGAATCAATTTTTGTCACCAAAGTGAAAGAAAAGATACCAATTTCTACATATTTTAGGCTTTTGAGCAACAATGACATTATTTGGTTCTAAGATTTAGGGTTCATTAGAAAACAAAATTCATTCTTGACACCATATCATATAGATAGTTACTCATTATATTCTCATCATTTTATGTCAAATAAATATAAAATAAACAATGTTCGAAACTAGTAACTCTTAGTTACTAGACAAGTACTATCAAATTTAACTTCTAATTTTGGTATCTAATTATACCGTCTTAAGCGACAACTATGTCTCCCATTAATTAAACAATAATTAAAATAAATATAAAGTGCAAAACAACCTTTAAATTTATAAAAGAAGAACATGTAACGTCTTCCGGTGCTCCCAGTACAATATTGTCCGCTTTGGGCCGAAACCCACACGGTTTTATTTTTTTGGGTTAGCTCAAAATACATTGTACTAAGTAAGGAGGGGAACTCTACTTATAAACCATGCATTTTCTACTCTCCTAGGCGATGTGTGATTGTGCCCCCCTGATATGGGCTGGAGCCACACATGGGTCTTTCCTGACCTTCACAGGGCGGGCTGCCACAATCTCCCTCCCTTAGGGACCCAACGTTCTCGTCGGCCACACTTCCGGTTGGGATTTTGCTCTGATACTATTTGTAACGTCCCCCGGTGCTTCAAGTACAATATTGTCCGCTTTGAGCCGAAGCCTGCACTGTTTTGTTTTTTGGGGTTAGCTCAAAACGCGTTGTACTAGGTAGGGAGAGGAATCCTACTTATAATCCATGCATTTTCTACTCTCCTAAGCGATGTGGGATTGTGCCCCCTAATATGGGCTGGACCCACACATGAGCCTTTCCTGACATTCACAGGGCAGGCTGCCACAGAATAAGTACATTCTTGTATTTTTTTTTGGCAATCAACCTTTTGAACTTAAGGGTGTTAGCAATTAGCTCTCTATCGTTACGGTTGTCATCAAATAAATCATATTTTTGTTACGTGATTTGTTATGGTGGGCAATTTTCAGAGAGAAACAATAAGTTGTTGAAGAAGTAGGCTTTTGAAGCTTGATATTATCGCCAAAATCACCTCTTGTATTGAGTTTTTCAATTTGTTTTTCTCTTGAAAATTGTAATATTGCTTTATCGAAAATTATTTCTCCTCATAAATCACCCAACATAGACGTTCACGTAACAAAAAAAATGATTTTTTTTACGATAAACTTAGTGGCAGAGACTTAGCTGTTAATATCTTTAAGTTGATGAAGTTATTTGCCTAAAATAAAAGTATAAAAACTTATTTGCTCTTCACCCTTATGTTTAAGGACCAATGCAAATTTTACCCTTAATATAATATATTAAGTTCATCTATTAATGAATGTCACGTGACGATGTAAAATTAAATTGTAAAATTAGAAAGTAATTTTAGGATTACTCTTAATAAATAAAACAAGTATATCACATATATTAAACAAGTTAATAAAAGTAGCAATTAAATTTAACGTAAAAAGTTTATGTATGAACTAAGAGTAATCTTATATTTACTCTTTATTTGTACTTTCTAATTCTTAATTTCTATGTGACAAATATAATAGTAATAATATGTCATTAATTACACACTTCAATGTTAGACATGTTAGGAAGTAAGAATAGAGTGTAAATATAATATTATTTATTAAATAAATAATATACATTATTATTTGGTTAAAGTATAAATTAAACCCTGAACTTTGAAATCCATTTATCTTAAACCATGAATGAATTAATTGGCTTCCAGCTTTGAGATTCGTTTAACTTAAACTTTAAACTTTGCATTGTTGACAAAATGAACCTCAAACTTTTTCTTTTGATCGGTTTGGTTCTGCTTCTGTATTGGTTTTAAATTTTGTTGATTTGAACTTGGTTTAGGGTCTGTATTAGATGTTTATGACACATTTGGTTGGTTTTGGTCTGTTTGGTGCCATACTTTGTAATTTTTAAAATTAAAATATATAAATTTTATAATCTCTGTTCGGTTTGGTTCTGATTGGAGTAAAATCTGGCATGGTCTATTTCTAATAAAATATTCTAATTTGTTCGCGATGTAAAATTCAATGATCATTTTGTTTTTAAAAAAATCAAGATTTATATTGAACGAATACTAAACTTCAATGTTCATTTTGTTCAAAAGAAATTCAATATTTAAATTGAACCAACCCTCAAAATACACGGTTTAGTTTATATTTTATACTAATTATTACCAAAATCTTGTTGATTAATGATTCACTTGGCATTAAACTCAAACTATAAATAAGTGCTTTTGAGGTGAGCATACTTAAAATTAATAATTTTAATTTTAATTAACCACACATAACAATTTCATTTTAAAATTAAAAAAAATTATAATATTTGATAAATATGTTAAAATAACTCCCTAACTTAATCAACTATAGGCTATATCAAAAAAAGATTGATTTTTTAAATCTCTCTAATATTTTTTTTTTATATAAAATTTTACTTTTTCCATATATTTTCAATGACATTTATATTATTAATATAATAAAAAATCTTAGGATACTAATGATATGATAGTTTCCTATAATAAAGTACCCATTCGCCATTCTCAAAAGTTCAAAAGGAAATAATCAATCTTGCATTAGAGCCAAAATTTGCCTAAATCTCTGAGCAATGGCCTTCTTTCCTTTTTCACCATCATCAAGAATGGCAACCAAAACCCCGAGAATCCTTGTATAAAGTTTCATCCACGAGCCTTACTATTTCACGACCTCCCCTCTCTCTCTCTCTCTCTCTCTCCTCATTTTCTCTCTCTAAAGGGAGAGGTCTGCTGCTGCTGCTGCTGCTCTTACAATTTACATTCCTTCTGCTCTCTCTCTCTCTCTCTGTAAGTTTTCTTTCTGAAGCTAAAAGTTTAAACACTTTAGCTACGTCGAGATGATGGACAAATCCGATGGTTCGAAGACGAAGGTATGGACTCTCTCTCTCTCTCTCTCTACGTCACTTGGCGCTCCTAAAGAATGAGGAAAAGTAAGAGTTCTTTTAGCAGATGGAGGTCTAGCATGCATTTACCTTCATGGTGTCTTCTGCTTTCGATTTTAGTTTTTTTTTTTTCCATTCTCCTCCTTCCTAGAAGCTCTGATTTTGTTCTTACAATTCTTACTTCCAGACTTGTGTTTTGATGATACGCTGTGTGTGTGAGGGATGTCAGAGTAAAATAAAGCTATTGTTGTACAAAGTTGATGGTAAGTTTTTTTTTTGTCTGTTTTTCTGCAATATTCAAGTAATTATTTCCCACTTCTGATGTAAAGTTCACATTTTTATGCCAGATTTCTAATAAACTCTTCACAATTTTAGTGCCCATCTGCATTGCTTTGTTTTGTTTTTTTTGTGTAGGTGTGTCTACTGTACATATAGACGCACAGGGAGGTAGAGTGGAAGTAACAGGGAATTTCGACCCTCAAAATCTCACAAAAAAGCTTGAAAAATCAGGGAAATGTTCAGAGATGATGGAGGCTCAGAAAAGTTCAAAAAGTATTAAGAGCGCCGCCCAGTCTGAGAGGAGTCAGAGTGGAAAAAGCAAAGCGGGGGGAAGTTATAAATCTCAAAATAGTTTGAAGAGTGGAGGAGAAGCACATTCTCATAAAGGGTCTAAGGCTCTGACTTCTGCTTCAATGGAGAACAAAAGTGTCAAAAAGTTTGACTTGACTGATTTGGAAAGTAAGAGAAGTGGTAAAAGCAGAGGAAGTGAATTTGGCGGGGGTAAAAATGGGCGAAACGGAGGGCTTTTTGGTTTTGGAAAGTTTTTTGGTTTTGGAAAGCTTTTTGGTTTTGGTAAAAATGGGGGAGAAAAGGGACCTAAACCTTCTTCCAGGAAGAGTCACAGTGAAAGAGGAGGAAAAACACTCCATGGAGGATCGATCAAAAAGGGTTCATCAAGAAAAGATGAACCCTTACCGTTCCATCCACCGGCAAGTGATTTTCATGGTTCTGAGGTCGCACACTCCTCCGCCGGGAACAGCTCCGTCGGCCGTAGCAGTAGAGGTGGAAGTAAAAAGTCAAGTAAGAAGAGCCAAATGAGCCATCACAGTGGAGAGAAGGCAAGCCAAGTGGATGATATTTCATTGGTTCAAGATCATGAACACTCCATCGCCAGGAACAGCTCCGTCGGCCGGAGCAGTAGAGGTGGAAGTAAAAAGGGGAGTAAGAGGAGTCCGATGAGTCATCACAGTGGAGAGAAGAGAAGTCAAATGGGCGATCCTTACAATCAACAAGATTTGCATATGACGATGATGATGAACCAAAGAAGGTATTACGATGCGCCACATCGGCCAACGTCGCCGCCGGCAGCGCATCGGGAATCTTACGAACACTATTTCAGCGATGAGAATGCAAATGCGTGTAATATTATGTAGTAGATTTGGTAGTTATTTATTGGTTTTCTTATCTTATAATTATGTCTTTTTTATAACCTAAGCACAAATGGGTGCTATGCTAAGCTTTTTTTTTTTTTAAGGAAAAATTTCATCTATATTTTAACTTTGTGACATATATATTAATTAATAATATAATAATTATAATAAATTTTAATATTCATGGGTGATGCATATTATTTGTACTTTTTTTTTGGCAAATAATTATTAGTTTAGGGTTGGTAGCAATTAAGTCTATTTTGGTAGAGTTATCTGTTGGATATTCAACATTTCTTAAACGATCTAAACATGTCGTATATATTACATTGAAGCATTTAGATCAAGTGTAGAATTTAAAATGAAATACCTCTAGCCATTGAAATCATAAACAGGGACAACCGTTTTCCCTCCTCTTTGAGAGTTTATTCCAAAACCAAACGATCTCTATACGATGGTGTATTTTCTTAACGAAATCGAAGGCTATGGAGAACCCCTTATTCTCTGTAATTTACTCCCAGTTTTTGGTCTTCCATCGAGAAACCAAAATGGCAGTAAAGGCCTAAAAATATAGACAATTTCTTCAATAAAAAATCCTCTAGAAAACCTGACCAAATTGACGGTTCATAAAATAAACCAATAACTGCCAACATTATCGTCAAATAAATCAAAATTTTGTCCTGTGATATTTTATGTTGACAATTTCTAAAGAGAAATTGGCATCTGGAGCTCAATGTCGCCACCAAAATCGCCTATTACACTGAGTTTTTCAACTTTTTTTATCTATGAAAATATTTAATATCATCAAAATTCTTTTATCGAGAGTTGTTTCTCGTTACAAATCACCCAACGTTAAAAATGACGTGACAAAAATATTATTTCTTTTACAACAAACTTAATTATTAATAATAACATAATTGTTATTCCCCCTCGAGTTCAAGGTATGATACACAACAATTCACCCAAAGGAAAATTAAAGAATTTGCATTTTAGTCATTTTAATTTTGTTGACGTACACATTTTCAGACGAAGGAACATTAAGTAATTTGCATTTTAGTCCTTTTAATTTTGTTAACGTACGAGATTTTCAGACGGATCTCCTCACAGACCCGGCGTCGGCGGCGGGCGGTGTTGCAGGCAGTTAAAGGAAAAGAAGTTGAAAACTTGGAAGAATAACGAAGAAAACTAGCAACAATGCATTCTTTTGGTCACAGAGGCAACGCTTTGCTCACCTTCGCTGTTACGTTCCTCGCTCTCATGTGTGCGATGGCCTCTTTATCAGATAATCTCTTTAATTCTCCCTCTCCCACTGCACAAATCCAGGTTCTTCGCCCCTTTCTTTCTTTGTTTTTATGTCTTTTTTGGGTTGGATTTCTGAATGTAGTTTGATTTTTGGGGTTTAGGTGCTGAACATCGACTGGTTTCAAAAGCAATCTAGCGGGAATGATGAGGTGCCTTTCGCCTTTTCTTTTATTTTTTATTTTTGTTGATTATCAAAATCTAGCTCTTAATTTAGCTTGAAAATTACTGAAATAGGACGTAATCTGATGGATGCTTAGAAAACTATACTCTAGCACAATTCTGTGCAAGGGTTGAATTTTAGGGCTAGTAAGATTAGCTCTTAATGAACGCAGATGCATCGGCGTTTCAATGAAACCGAGTTGTGATTTGTACTCATTTAGGATATGTGTATTTGATTTAGAATACGAGATGATTAAAAAGTTTATTGACATTTTCGTTGTGTTGATTTGTCCTAGGAATCAATTACGAGTAGTTATTTGCTATTCTAGGAGTACTTGGGCCCATGATCTTCTTTACTCGTAGTGTTATGACCTTATATCCATTCAATGATTACTCCTGTCCCCTAAATCTTTGGTTCTCCTCTGTTAATTTGAGATAATGTGTTTTCTGTTTTGTAGGTCAGCATAACTATGAACATATCAGCAGATTTGAAATCATTATTTACCTGGAACACAAAGCAGGTAGTCATAATCTTCTTGTTCTTCTTGTTCTTTTTCTGTAATTTGGTGTTGGACACATTTCATAAACCTCTTCCATTGATTTAGCAGTTTATTACTAGCAATCCCAATATATGATTACAGGTTTTTGTTTTTGTGGCTTCTGAATATGAAACCCCTGAGAACTCCTTGAATCAAGTAAGTTTCGAATTCTTCTTTTTTTTCACTCTGGCTATTCTTTACTTTGATGATTTCCTTCCAGCATATCGACATTATTATTATTATTATAATCGTTAAATTGTAATACCTGTTTCAGATCTCTCTCTGGGACGGTATAATACCTTCCAAAGAGGATGCAAAGTTCTGGGTTCGTACTTCAAACAAATATGACTTCATCGATCAAGTATGTTTTACAGGGGGGGTGGTCTTTTTTCATCTTTATCTTGTTTCCCTTTCAAGTTCTCTAATCATTCAATTTGACGTTTCAGTTGAAGCTAATCGAAAAAAAATGATACGATACATTTTCTCCATTTGAGGAACAATATTTTGAATTTCTTGAACAGGGAAGCAATCTGAGGGGAAAAGAATTCAACTTGACATTGCACTGGCATGTCATGCCAAAGACTGGCAAGATGTTCGCTGATAAAATCGTCATGTCTGGCTATCGCTTGCCAGAGAAATACAGATAAGAGGACGGCATAAGTTTATTAACCTCTTGAACTTGTTAGGTAAAGAAATGGATTGTCAGCCTCATTAGCTAACTACTTACTGAGAATTGAAGAATTCCTGGATTAAATTTATACTTCTTTGCAGAAGATGTTGCTTAGTAGTGTTTTAGTTCTGGTTTCTTGTTGTTACTTTCATCTATACAAATTAAATTTTATGGAACATTTTTAGGTGACAAACGTGTAGATTCATTCTGTGCACAACTTCAAAATAGTCATGGCTTAAAGAAGGAACAAACATGGAAAAGGTTGTTCATTTACATAAAGAAATCGATGAACAATATGTTTTTATTGGTACTTTTTCTTTCTTTATTTTAAATTTGAGTGATTACATTATTTTATCGAATATGGTGTTAGATATCTCAGAACGATCTAGCTTTTACAATCAAACAGAAGCATTTTGATCAATGATAAATAAATTCGAAATACTTCAAGCTGTTGATGTCTGAATCAAGTGTTGCTGCTGCTTTCTTTATAGAAAATCTATTCCAAATCTCAACAATCTCAATACTGTGGTGTATTTTCTAAAGGAGGATTGACTTAAAGAGACCTCCCAGAATTCTTCTATTTCTTTGTTAAAATCATATTCCTTCAAGAAGTTTTGGATTTTTATGATTGGAATTTGCACTTTCTAAAAGCAATGCTTAATTGCTTACAATTATAAATTGAAAATTACATTAATGTTATGACCATATTGTGGAAGTAATTTATTAAAAATAAAAGAAGATAATTAAATATGGGTAAGTGGTCATTAATTAAAGCTAGTGTCTTTCAGATGAATTACGTAATTATTTGTACATAAAATTATGAAAATGGACACTACTTTAAAACACAACTACGTTGGTTGGAATCAACTTTTCTAAAATTTAATATTTTGATTAATTATTTGATCCAAAAATCAGATAGTTAATGGCAAAGATGATAATGATTAATGGGGTAAGTTGAATGAGTTGAGACGATGGTTGGAACTGGTGGTAGTATTAAAAGAGATGATGTCTTTGATTTTATAATTAATAGAAATTGGAACGCGAAGAGAAGATTCATAACCGAACAGCGTTCGTGTTCGTGTTCGTGACATATAAGAAGAGAGAATCGGACTGAAAACAGAGACAGGTTGTGCTTTCGTTTTCTTTCAGTCTTTTTGAGGTTCGATTCTTCTCCTAGATAATCATTTGTCTTTCCGGAAAGTATAAAGGTGTTTTTGATTCTTATGCTTCCCTAATTTCTCTCATCTCGCCAAGTTTGTTTTCGCAATCTGGATCTTACTGTTGAAGACAGAAGAAGATGCACCCGAAAAAGAAATATTTCTGATACAAATTCTATGTTTTATTTCCATTTTCTCGAAGCTTTTTCTGAAAATTGTGTCTTTCTTTTTAGGGTACAATTCTTTTTTCATATTTAGGCGATACCCAGCGTCCTCAGGTACTCTCTCTCTCCCCCTCTCTCCTTCTTCCTTGTTCTGTTTCTCTCTCTAGGTTGATTATATTTTCCTCAAATTTCTGATCTGGGTGATCTTAGGTTTCGATTGATTTTGAAACCCACTCGGTTCGGTGATTTGGTACTGTTTTATTTGTGATATTTTTTTATTTAGGATCTTCTATGAATTGCCGTCTATCTGTTCTTTTATATCATCATAAAGCTTCTCTGCGAGCGATTGGACCATTGGTATTGCTTTAGCTGAAAAATGATGAAATTTCACTTGATTTGCTTCAATATCTAGCTTATCAATCCCTTTTTCGGGTCATATTTGGAAATTTTGCAGAATATTGATCTAATTCTTGGGTATTTCATTTTAATTTATAGCATTTTGTTCTTTTCTTCTTTTGATAATCATTCGGGAAAGTCAGGTGTTCTGATTGTTCATATGCAACTGAAGTTGTGTCTCAAGCGAATTTATTGATTTATGAAAATGAATAGAGTCTGTTGATTTTTGGACATTTTTCTGCTGTTTTGTTGAAAATTATGAAGTAATAGTAGGATTTAAGATGGATTAACCATTGACTTGATATTCACTTCTTGTTCTTCAACTTAGTTCTCTGGTGCTTGTTTCAAGTTATCTTTTTTTACGAGTTCATTTGAGCAATGCATCGAGTTTTGGTCGTCACTTTCAAGTGTTCAACCGGTTGAATTTGAACTAGAACTATGAAGACTATCTAGCAAGAAAGCTTTGATTGTATCTATGATGGTTTGTTGTTGTAAAGGATAGATCATGATCTTGGTAATATTTTCTACTCCATAACTTGTTCTGCTGGGTTGTATTTTTGGGGTTTTTCTTGCGATTTCTCTCATTTTGGATTTTACCCTTTTCGTATTTTTGAATTCAATTATCATTTTTCTTGTATTTGGATGTATCAGAATCTGCTGAACTTATTATGGATCCTCAAGGACCAAGCCAACCTCCGTCGATGGGGGTGGTCGGGGGTGGGCTTCAATTTCCATATGGTTCGAGTTTTTATGAGCCGAACCAGATCGCCGGAACTCAAAGTGCAGGGCCGATGATTGGAGCCGTTCAATCCACAAGCCAGCCTGGGGGACCCCAGCTAGCGTATCAGCAGATGCACCAACAACTCCTGCAGCAGCTCCAGAACTTCTGGGAGAATCAGAGCCGTGAAATCGAAAAGGTGACCGATTTCAAGAACCATAGCCTCCCATTGGCCAGGATCAAGAAGATCATGAAGGCGGACGAAGATGTTCGGATGATCTCAGCCGAGGCCCCCGTCGTGTTTGCCAGGGCATGTGAAATGTTCATCTTGGAACTGACCCTCCGATCATGGAATCACACGGAGGAGAATAAACGCAGGACGCTCCAGAAGAACGACATTGCAGCTGCAATCACAAGAACTGATATCTTTGACTTTTTGGTCGACATTGTCCCGAGGGACGATCCGAAAGACGAAGTGCTCGCCTCTTTCCCTCGGGGAGCCATGCCAGTTGGGGCCCCAGTCGATGGGATCCCATACGACCACATGCCGCCTCAGCATCCAGGGATGATGGCAGGGATGTATGCCCCTCCACCTCACACCTACATGGTCCCGCAAATGTGGCCCCACGTACCTGATCAACATCAATCGAGTTCCGATCAGTAGGTTCGACGGCCGGGCCGATAAAATGTTCTCTTGTATGTTTGGTTTTTATTTATTTTTGGTGGTTTTGAACTTGAATCTTTGCAACATGTTTTGAATGTTTAATCAACTATAGATTAAGACTTTGATGTTTACTATTTTGCTTGATTTTAACCACATAAGCTTATCTTGATCAACCTACTTTTTCTTTTATTCAAATTTTGCCCAATTATGTGCGCATTTATACGACGAATAGATTTACAGGTCTTAAATTGTACGATGAATGCACAAAAACGTATTTTCAAGATGAGAATTTTTGAGCTTCGATCTCAAAATAACCCCAGTAGAGGTGAAGTTGAACTCAAGACAAACCAATGTTACATTTACATCTTGCAGTTAGTTAGCAAGATGTATCGTCTGATGTTAATTTTCATGATTTATGCATAAGAAATATGGACTAGGGACACCCAGGCTAATCCATAAAAAGACGAATGTCTTATGGGAATCGGATTAGCTCTGATATCAAATAATATGAATTATAATAGTTTTGATTCCAGATGATGAGCAACAGAATCGGGAATGAGTCGAACACTTGGATAATAAATATGAAAAATATGGATATAGGGAGAAAGCAATCGGAGTAAAGGGAGGTCAGATCAAAATAAGGTGGTTGGAAGACAATGAAGAATAAAGGACGATCAGATGGAAAAAAATAAAGGAAGAAAAGAAGATGACCGTTGAATTATATTAACGGACGTCCGATACAGAAGATGGACATTCTACGCAAAAGATTAACTGTTGGGATGAAATAGTGAGAAGACACTCGACAGAAGACGAACGTCCCTCAACCAACAACGGACGTCCCTCAACCAACAACGGAAGTCCCTCATCCAACAACGAACGTCCATCCACTTATGATGCCACTTAATGTTGAGAGAAGTACATTGATGTTAAGAGACGACATCATTTAGTATTGAGAGACGTCTATATTGATGAAAAACGTGACTGCGAGGTTTGCATTGTTCTTTTATCATAGTTCAAAGTTTTAATTGTCCGCAAAATTTCTTCAAGATTTGGTGTGTTACTTACCTCGCAGTCCAGGTTTTGTTTTGTTAATTTTTCAAAAAAAACTAAAGTGCAAAGGGTTGTGCGTGACTAGGAAGTTTAGTGTGTTCGCGGAGTATGTGATTATTTCCACTGAACTGAGTTAAACGGACTTCGCCACTACATTCCTGGCTCGTCTCTTCCTACGGAACTACCCGTGAAGTGGCCGCCGATTGTCCACTGCATAACGTCCCCGGCGACTCCCCCATGGCTACTCCGAGCAGGTAAATCTTTATTTTCACACGTTTTTAGCTTCCGTCCTGTTGTGCGATTACTTTATCGCTTCAAAGTACGATTTAACTTTCAGGTTAACATTTGATGAATGTGAGTGATTATAACTTTTGTTTGCATGTTCTTTTAAAGTTTTCTTTCATTTAGTAGTGAAGTTGCATTCTGAACGGAAAATTTTAAAAACTTTGATAACGAAGCTTTGTGTTCCTGTTAATGGAGCTGGTTAGGTTTCATTAGGCACTGGTATTTAGTATTATCTTGTACAACATGAATTCGACTATGGGTTAATTTGGAATGAAATAGATTTTCAATCAACGATTGGCAGTGGTAGCTAAACTATGAGTAGGACTTTTGGAGCACTGAAAATGGAAAGGGATAGCTTTGATAAAAAAGAGATCTTGAGATGTAAGCATCTAATGGCCGGATGAGATTTCAACCTTGGGCCTTCACGCCCTCAAGGAGAAGATCTCAACAACTCACGCTATACCCTTGAGGATAATTAAGTGCAAAACTCCTTGGTCGTAATTTGTTCAACTTATTATGAATCAGATAAGAAAACTTTTGAGGTCATCATTCTCATGGGATAAATCGCGGTGTGCTTTAACTGACTTCAACAAGGGTCTTCGAGACTTGAACGTATTGCAGTGGGAGGAATTGGATTGTCATGGACGATGCTTTTAAGGGGGTGAATTGAAACGATCTAATTTGGCTCTCATGGTTTAGTTTAAGTTGGGTGTGTCATGTGTGACTTTATTGAATTGGGAACCTCCCTTTACAAGTCTATTTTTGAGGATGATTGCTACCCAATGTAATCTCTACATGAGAGCATATGGACTTTGTGCTATGAAATGGAGTGTTAAGCTTATCGGAATAAAGATATGTAGATACTTGATACAATTAGCCTCGGGGTTGGCACCTTTGCAAAATTGAAATGGGTTTTCAGTGCTTATTTGAATAAAAATGCGGAGATGCTTGATATAATTAGCCTCAGGGTTGCTGCTTTGCTAAACTCATAGATTGAAGAAGAACAATGGTGGTATCGTTACAAAATGAAAAAAATTGGCCTTCATCATTTGAAGAAGTTTCCACTCTCAGATCTCTACCCTTTCGGTGTCATTTCTGGGGAATCCATCAAAGTTGGAGCCATATTACAGTAATGTGTTAAAAAAGATATTATCTTTCCTATGCTGCCATGTTGTTAGCAAATTTAACAAAATAAAAGAGTATTCAAAACGATTTTGTATAGACATTGATGATTAAGGATCTGATCTCCACTATATACTACAATGTTGTCTACTTTGGACCTAAGCTCATTCGACTTTGTTCTTGGATTTCACCTCAAAAGGCTTTGTACTAGATGGAGACCAAATCCTACTTATAAAGGATATTTTTTAACCTTTCCCTAGCAATGTGTAATTTGACACCTTTACATGCTCTTAGGTCGCATCCCTCGTAGGAGTGAGCTATCACAATACTACTGTCAAGACTACTAGTGAAGTGAAGGTCTGCTCTTTTAAAACTTTCTTGCATGAACTATCATGTGCAGTGGAGATCTCCTGTTCCTGTATGCCATTAGAGTTTTATATATGGGTTTTCTGAAAAGTCGAGATATTCTACCCATTGTTGTCATTTATAATATGGAATGTAATTACCTCTACGGAGTACGGAGTATTTAAGGTTTGAGAAATGTAGTCTTGTGCTATTTTAACACAACTACTTTGCATATGCAATTTTCACTAATCTAATCAAATGGTCAATATCATGTACTTACATTTCTTTGGTAGCCAAATCACCGGGAAATCGTTATGGTGGTGAAGCGAACAGAAAGAGAACAGCTTTTATTTCTGGAAATTCAAGTTGGGATTGGGAAGGGAGTACAGTACAGGTCCTTATAATTCTGCAACTCTAGTATGTAATCTGTCTTTTATGAATGAAAGTGTAGAATTCTTAATCTTTATCGAAGTCCTAAGAGAATTACCTAAAAATTCATGAAGTATATGCAAATGCACACCTATCCATAAAAAAAGTTGAATTTTAGAACCACTTGTGGTAAAAGTTTTTTTTTAGTCCTTTTATTTAGCAAATGTAACTAACTATTGTATATATTTGGGATTTGAAAAAAAAAAAACAAGTACCGAGTCAGATTTTTTCGAAGTGACTCCTCTGAATAGCTTGCCTTATATTGGCCCTCCTCTGCCACATAGCTATACTCCATCTCAACCAACACAAGATTTTGAGGCTGCAGCAAAAGGTGGACCGGCAATGATATACTGTCCTCTTGCAAGTGAGAAAGAGTGGAATGATATTTTGGCTGCAACTAAAACTGGGATTGCTCTCACTGGAACAGCTGCTATGGGAAAGGTCGGACCGAGTGTAGGATTGCTCGACATTGGTGAATCAGAGGATTCTTATTTCTTCCGTGTCTCCCTTCCAGGAGTGGCTCGAGAGGAAAGTAAGTTTTTTTAATGTTTGATAGTCAATCCTTTAATTTGTTATAAAGGCATTTTTTTGTATTGGTGGACATATTATTCGCAACACCTCCCGTTAATAATTGTATTATTCGTTTTACATGAAAATTTTATTGATGATATTGTTCTAGCCCCTGACTTGTCCATAAGAAGAGTTAGCTTAGAGATTTTTTGATCTGGCTAGGGTGAAACTCATTGTGTACTTAGGATGTTGTTGGCTGTCTTTAAAAGGGAAATTTAGACCCTAATTTCTTGGGTTATTTATGGATTAGACCTTAAATTTTTTTGACATAAGAAACCTTAATCTTTTAGTTGTTAACAACTTGGACTTTGTTATTAATTTATTCATTATATTCAACATATATATACTATGTTTTTTTTATTTAATGGAGGTATTTTAACCTGATTTCTAGCTCTTCTAGTATATTTTAACTTGATTTCAAGCTCTGTCACTCGACTGACAGGGTTTGAGATTGCCAACGAGGAGATTGAAATAGTTTGAAATCTGGTTAGAAATAACTAAAAGGATTAGAAATCAAGTTAAAACACTTCATTAAATGAAAAACGTGATATACACGTGCTGAATTTAATAAAGAAATTGAAGACAATTTAAATTACTAACGAATGAAAGGTGAAGGTTCTGTTTATTAAAAAAATAGTTTAAGGTTTAATTTGAAACTCAAACGTCAGAAACTAAATTGCAATTTACCTAAAAAAAACTAAGTTCTATTATTGTTTTTTGTTAATGTAATTTCTACAACTTTTGTTTTCAATCCTTGCTCAAAAGTTTAAATAGTAAGTACCAGGAGTGCGAAGTTATCATAAAGGGTCACACATGGGTTGTTCACGTGCTGACAATAGCAAAGCTCTAACCACTGAAAAATGAAAGATGGACAACAACCAAACCCCCTATTGTTGTGATCTCCTCGTCATCGTCATTGAGGGCAAAGATCGCAACACATAAGATTTGATCGTCGTTCATATTTCATTTTCCTAAGGTTAGAGCTCTGTTTTTGTCACCACGTTCGTGACTCAACAGTTTTTGAACGTAGAGGGTATTCGTTGCTAATAAGTGCCACTATGAGGTGTAATTGGCAAAAGAATAGACTATATGGTATCTATTGCCTAGTCCCTTTAAATTTGGGGTCTATATATTGTCATTTACCTATCTTAAATCAAGTGCATTGAGCTAGAAATCTGGTTATTTTAGAGGCTTTATGAAGACTGTTTAACTTTGGTGCAGAAGGCTTCAGTTGTGACGTTGATCCAGATGGAAAAATAACTATAAAAGGAGTGACTACCACTGGGGAAAAAACAGTTTGCAGGAACTCGCAAGTCTTTCAGATGCAAACCCGAAATCTATGCCCACCGGGACATTTCTCCATCTCATTCCAGCTTCCGGGAGCCGTTAACCAGAATAAATTTTCAGGTGTTTTCGAAGCAGATGGAATCTTAGAAGGCCTTGTGAAGAAAAGATGACTGCCCTCTGAAAACAGGATCTAAGGTAACAAAAACACAACAGCTGTTACAAGTTCATCAAGGTAAACGAGGTTGAAATCGCGTTCGAAAAGCGGTATGTTCAAAATGTATTATGCTGGTAATGTTGGTTTAGTTTGGACGGATGATTACTCGTGAATTTCTAGCTTCAATCGAACCAAGTTGCATACTAAACACGAGTTATTTTGTTCTTAAGTCATATATTTGCTAGATATTCAAAAACACTTGCTCTTGCTCTTTTGATCTTTCTGTTTTTTTTAATAGGAAACCAATAGAAAGAAATCATATTTCTTTCCGATTAGAAAGAAATAAACTAAAAAGAATATTTCACTTAGCAATAATGAATAATGAAGTTAATGTTGTTCTAAGATCAGTATTTAGATTTTTATCATCGAAGATAACAACGTTGTGATGAAACTAGATAACTCCAACGATTGTGCCAAAATGTGAAATCTCATAATTAACTTCCTTGTTGACCTCTTTGAAATCAACTAATTCTTAGTTCTACATGAAGTTGTTTTTGTTATGCTTTGTGCACATAGGTACCTACCTTTGCTTCTTGCCGTCTACCAGCATTGGAATGTATTTTTGTACACTTTGCAGCCGGCGATAATGGATTGGATAATTTCTCTGCTTCTTCAAAATGATCAGCTCTACCCAGAAGGTCTAAAACTCCCATGATGTGATTTGATCAGGAGCAATGGAAGCTTTTTCTTCACCTTTTATATGCATAGCTAAGGTTATTATCATGGAAGATCATCTTTCTTTCTTCTCCATGGTAGTGAAATATTTGGCGGAATTTACATGGTTTGTCTTCTCCATGGAGACTTTATCTATCTTCTAGCTTTACCAAATGGGTGGAATTTACATTTACTGTCAGCTTCCTCCAGGCCGGCGATTTTCAGATCCCAGAATGCTCCTCTACCTCTGGTTCTTCTCCTTGGGATGTTCTTCAATGGCTGAGCATTTCTGATTCTTTCACTCCATTGTTGCACCTCCACCCTTTTCAACCCTGAACACACCATAACTCCCCACATGCAAAGCTCCATCGATAAATCTAGAATCCCTCTTTTCCTCAACCACTGGTTCAAGGCAATGCCCAATAGAACAAACCCTAAAAACAATTTCACCACGTTGATATCTACATCTGTCCAAAATAACAGAATTAAAGCCGAAATAATCAAGACCACGATAAAAACAAAGTTTTTCTTCACCCTCCTCCTTCTCCATCCATCGAATCTGCCGCCACCAAACCCTTTACGCGACCCAAAACCGCCTCCGCTTCCATCCGAGCCGCTTAATTCTCTGATTATCGAATCCAACGGTTGCGGCAAGATCTTGAGATTGGAGACGAGAATAGACGCCAATTCAAGAATCAATTTGCTCGACCTCCGAAATGAAGATCGCCTTTTCTTCTTCCTCGGTCGAATGGCCAGTCTCTGCTCCCGCAATGCAGGAGAAACCGTTGGCCACGAGTAAAATTTTGGATATTTAGTTCCGTAAATGGAGTTTCGACGGAGATGGCAAACAATGTCAATGGAGTTCAAGAACAGAGAGCTTCTTGATGAAAACTGAATCGGTCTAAAGCAAAGAATACTCTGCATTCTCTTCGTAAGCTCTGTACTTTTTGTGGAGATGGAGAAGAAGAGATGACAATGTGACCGTTAGAAGCCGTAGTCGACAATAGATTGCTGTCGACGCGAAGGCGAAGGTTGAAGCCAATTAAATTAGATTACTTGAAAGATGCCCTAATTTTACTTATATTTATATTTAAATTATAATAACTATAATAAATAGTTATAATAAGGTAATTAACAAAATAACCACTAAATTTTAAAATAAGTACGGAAAATGACAAACAAACAATCGTACTTTAAGATTAATGACAAACCAATTATCCGACTTTTTTTGCTAACAAATTAACTACTGAACTATGAAAAAAGTCGCCACTAACATCGTTGTCACGTTTGTCGTTAAACGCTTTGACGACGATCTGCAGCGGCTTGACCACGATCCGCAGCGAATTGATAAAAAGGAAATTCTTTTCTTTCATCTAGTGCGACAGTGAATCTTTGCAGATTGATAATTCTCTCGATTGTCAACAATTTTGGATGTTTGATAACTCGTTTTTCATCGTTTTTTCGCGATGCACAAGTAGGAAATCGTTTACTCGAAAACTTTAGAATGTCATAACTTTATGCTCAGTCGACCGATTTGAACTATTTTTTTTTATTTTACATAACTTTTCAAGATCTGCGCGTTGGCAAGCTGCCTTCGACTGCTAAAAAAGCTTCTATGGCCTCTAATTTCCCTTACACAATTTAAAACCGTGAAGTTCAGCACGTTTTCTTGCCCTAATCTACTCTGATAAGCACTGAATGACAAAAAAAAAATGTTTCCTACCTTGCATCACGAAAAAATAATGGAAAACGAGACCTCAAACGTGCAAACCCATTGAAGATTGAGAAAATTATCGATCTGCAAAAAATCATCGTTGCACTAGGTGAAAGAAACGAATTTTCTTCTTATCAATCTATCGCGGATCGTGGTCAAGCTAGCACGGTTCGTCGTCAATCCGCCTCGATTCGTTGTCATTAACAGCAAACGTGACAGCGATGTTAGCGGCAACTTTTTTCCATAATTTAGTGGTTAATTTGTTAACAAAAATAATTTAGTGGTTGACTTGTAATTGATTGCAAAGTACAATGGTTGATTTGTCATTTTTCCAAATTTGTGACAAGGAAAACACTAAATATTTTTTACTAATAAATAAAATACTTAACTATGATAAATAAACTGAGCTAACATCGTTGTTACGTTTTCTGTTAAAATTTTCAATTTGTTTTCTCAGCGAATAAGTTTTCTTTCCGCAGTAGATCCGTACATGAAGTAGTTCTATTCAATGACTTACTTTTCACAACAAAAGACAAATATTCTCTGTGGCAAATACCCTTTCCGCATAGAATTTTCTCAGTGGAAGTAAAGTATCCACTGCAAAAAATATTATTTTCGTAGCAAAAACGTGTTTTTCTTTGCGGAAAGTAAAACATAATCCAAGGACTTACTTTCATCAACGAAAGATACATATCCATTGCGGAAAAGGTATTCTCCACAGCAAGAAGAGTATTTTCTGCAGCAGAAAAGATAATTTTTTTTATAAAAATGCATAACATTTGAAATACATTGCCAAAAAAATGATACACAAAACATCCATTACGACAACATTGTGGACCTTGCAAGACAGACTCTTATATAACTTATTAACATTTATAGAATTTTTCTTAGTGGAAGATAAATATCTGATGAGAAAAGTAAGTTTTTGAATTAGGAGTATATGACTTACCTTCCGCACTAGAACCCTTTTTGCGGCGGATTCTTGACTTCCGCTATGGAAAAAAATTTTAAATTTTTAACAAAAAATGTGACATCAATATTTACCTTGTTCATTTCTTATATTTTAATATTTAATTTGTTAGGAAAAATTGTTTAGTGTTTTCTTATCACCGAACTCATAATTCAGTTGTTGTTTTATTAATTGCTCTTATAATAATCAATTATTTAAATGTACACCTTTCATTACTCACATAATTAAATTTAAAAAAAAACTTTACCCAAAAATTAATTTACTAAGTTGATGTGAATCTAATTACTTTATAAAGCCCTCACATAATAAAATAAATAATATTCATTACTAATCATTATACAAGTTATGAACAAAGAAAGTTTAAAAATTCAATCTTTGTGACAACAATATTAAAGCTATTGAATCCTAAAGAATATAGTATTACAACATGAGTTAGTCAACATTAAACTTTATTAATTTTGACCCGACAGAACAGTGTCTGTATGATGGTTGCTTGCATGGATGCCACGTGGAAGACCAGATTATTTACTACTTGTCACTTTGGCCTTTTATGTAGCCTTAAAAGTTGGCACCTGTAAATTTCAAATCCATCACAAGCCCAGGAAATTTAACTCCTACATAAACCAGAGGAAAGTGGAAGAAAGACACCCTAAAGATAAGACGGACAGGATTTGATTTCGTAAATTTGTTGTTGGTTCCAGACAAAGCATTGAGAGTGATGATCATGGCTTCCTTCAAAGTTTTCTTCTTCTTCGTCTTTGTTCTCGCTTGTTTCGTTCTTCTACTTTCATCTCCAGTCGTCTGTAATGGTACTCTCTCTCTCTCTCTCTCTCTTCTCTGGGTTTTACTGATTGCTTTTTGAATATTAAGTATCTTGTATACGAGGCAGTTGAAACCTGAATTTATGAGGCTGCTTGGATGTTCAATCTCAGGTCAATGATTTAATATGTTCTAACTGTAAATTTTTTTGGGCAAAGTTATATATCCATGAAGTTTTTTAGGCGAAGTTATATATCGATGCAGTTCGAAATGTTGTTTTTGTTTTGATTGCAGATGTTGAAGACAATCTTCTTCAAGGAATCAACAGCTACAGAAAAAACAAAAACCTACCAGTTTTATCCAAGAACGAGAAAGCAAACTGCATCGCTGACAAGGTCGCTAACGACTTAGAACATCAGCCGTGCACCGTCGCCGCGAACGGCGCCAACATCGTTGGAAGCAACCCCACACAGCTTCCGAACTTCTCTGGTTATCTCAAAGACTGCAATGTCAAAAACGGAACCACCTCCGACGGCGTCATTATGCCGATCTGCGTACCCGATCTGGTACCGACGCTGGTTCTGACTAACTACACCCAGACAAAGTACGCCAAGTATTTGAACGACACCACTTACACCGGCGCCGGGGTTGGGTCTGAAGATGATTGGATGGTGGTGATTCTAACAACGAATGCTCCGGGCGGGAGCTTTGCAGGCTCCGATTCGAGGGTCTTGAAACCTACATTTGGGTTGGTAGCTTTATTGTTTGGCTTGTTCATGGCGATTTAATTAAAGTGTAATTTGAAATTTACTTAATGACTTGTTTAAGTTGGTTAAAATGGTATGATTAGTTGTTTACTAGTAATTGTCTTGTTTAAGATGGACAAAAAAATTAATGATTTATTTATGAATTATTAGATTTAAATTTGTGGTTGCAAATGAAAGAAATTATGACGACAACATCCACCCAACATCTAAGGTTATGGCAGACCGGTCTAATCCCGATATTGGAGTAGAGTTTAATTGTTTTAATAAATGTTTATGCCCATCAAAACGTTTGTTCTAAATGTCAAGATGGATCCCACTACAATTTTAACTACAATTTTAATATTCAAAAAATATCACTAATGGTAAATTCCAATGGTCAAAAGTACCGTAGTCATACTAAATAAAAGAGAGAATTCTACTTATGAATTATGTATTTTTTTTTCACTCTCCCAAGTATTTTTCATTTTTCTAAACGATATAAGTTTATAGACTTCTACTAATATGAACAAGACCCACTTGAGTCATCATTGTCTTTATAGGGTGGACTTTCATTATCTCCTCTTTAAAGGCTTGATGTTCTTGTCTGTCATATTTTTAATTGAACTTTGACTCTAATACCATTTGCAACGTCATACATTCTTTTCGTACAATATTATCTGTTTTGGACTAAAATGCGTATACTTTTGTTTTTGAAGTTTGTCAAAAACACATACTAAATAGTGAAAAGAATCGCACATATAAAATATATCTTTTTTACTCTCTTAAATAATATAAGACTTTTATTAAAATAGACGATGCCGGGCCATCTTTATCTGATTAGTGCAAGTAACACAAAGTTCAAATGTTTTATTATTTTTAGTACGCGGATCAATTTGATTTGACTTTGAAAAAATATTATTTAATAATTTATAATTTATTTTAATTATTAAATAATATTTTTTCAAAAATAAGAGTAGGGGGTATATATATATATTTAATGCAGATGTAGAGGTTCATGGGTTGGGCCCTCCATCCATTTCTTTGCATTTTTTATTATTTTTTGTAGTGAAAATTAAGTGTGATTCATTTAATTTGAGTTTTAATTAGACGAAAAGGATTGGGTAAGACGTTTATATCATCATACCGCTGTAACCCACCGGGCACCGACGAGTGGCGCAGCCAACCCCCCGATAGGCAGCGAGAGAGAGAGAGAGAGAGAGAGAGAGAGAGAGAGCGATTGACCATGGCGGAGGACGACGACGAAGAGGGATTTGGGGACTTTAAGTTTGCCACTTACAAAACTCACAACACTTCGAGTTCCAACCAGATGAACGGCCGGAATTCGTCTGTCACGGACGATGACGACGATTGGGGAGATTTCATCGACCATTCTCCTCAGATCGGCAAAGGTTTTCAGTCTGCCAATGGATTTTCGTTCTCTCAATCTTCTCGCAATCCTTCAGAGACATCAAATCTCTCCGATCTTTTCGGGTTTCAATCGTCAGGGATCGAGCTGGGGAAGGTAAAATGGGTGAAGCCTCAGGGTGCTTTGCCGCTTTCGATATTTGGGGAGGAGGAGGAGGTGAAAGAAGAATCGTCTAAGAGTGATTCTAATACCGACACGGGTGAAAACTCAATGGCTGTGAAAATTAATAGACCTGCGGAAAAGGGAATTAATTCGAATGCTGATGCTGGTATTGATGTTATGATTTCCACTTTGTTCAGCAAGAACCAGAAGATTGAGACAGGAAACTCGTTGATTTGGAACTCAAATGGAAATTCTTCGAATTTGAATAGCAATTTAAATCACATGAATCCAGAGAGTCCCCTATATACTAGTTATAATGGCTGGAGTTCGAATACAAATGATTTGAATGGTACAAATTTGAGCACTGAACTGACATCAAATTCAGATTTGAGCTTTTTAGAGTTCAATATGAACGGAGTGAGCTTCAATAATAACAATTTGAGTTCAAATCTGGTGGAAGCCGATAAGGATTTTTATGACGCAGATGATGATGATGACGATGGCTGGGAATTCAAGGCTGCAGATAAGAAAGCAACCAATGGAAATGAGAATTCTGAGGTAAAATAATGTTACTTTTCTCGTAGGTTTCTGATGTAATACATCTGGCGTAGACTACACTAGCTATTTCCTTGTTAAGTTTTGAATTGGTTTGCTTTCCAATGATTAGAATCCACATCAAATTAATCGGTTAAAGTACCAGATGTTGGTATCGGAGAACTGGTCTTTTAAATTTGTATATCAAAATTGTGCCAAGGATTAAGAACTTTTATGGTTAGATACTCATTGAGTTACTCTTACCAATATTAGGAGCTGCGGATTTTTAAATCATCAGATTTGAAGCTGGACGAGAAGCTGCAGATGGACCAAGATATCCAGGCCGGTATTGTTAAATTTAACTGTTCATTACTTAAGTTATAGATGATGGTGTCAAATGCTGGACTTCAGATAATTTGAGATTTTCTCTTAGTTTGATCCCCTCAATTGCGCATAGTTGAATGAAAGCTACATCTTTTTAATTAAAGGAGACTAACTTCTATAAATTTTACTGTTACCTTGTATCACTAGATCCTTCTGGCTGACATATCTAATATGAAGATTAATGGGATTTCAAAAAAATTTTTAGGGAGCTGAAAATGCATTTGGGTTTGCAATTGAGTTTATTCCATCCAATGATATTTCTGAAAATTTTGATGCCTGGAACCTCCACTTTGATCTCAATTCAAATTCTGTGGCTCTTGATGGTAATCTGTCATATTCACACTCCAAAATCAAGCTAAATGATCCACATATTGGCCTAAATCAATCTGTAGTTGATGGGAAAGTTGATACTGAAGATAATCTTTGGGACTCTGGGGATGGTTCTTCTGGGGATAGAGCAAATTTAAGTTTTGCGAGTGCAGAATATTTCTATGGAAATCCCGATGATCTGAAGTGTATCTTACTTACATCCGTCAATTTTCTTTTTTGCAGGATGAGCCAAAGGCTTCCTATTTCCATCATTCTGGTGAAAAACTATTCAAATTAAATGGAACTCAACCTCCTTCAACTATGATTTCTCATAAATCTGGTGAATGGGACTTTGGATTAAATTTCAATCCAGGTTCTGTAGAAAAGGAGACAGCCATGTCAGATGCACACCCTCAAAACAAGTTGGAAGACATGGATAAAGGTCCAAACAGTTATCTAGCAAACGGGAATGTTGATTCTGATGACAACTTTGGGGAATTCAGTGAGGCATTTCCGGATCAGACTCAAAAGGTGGGTGTCAACCTGATTTAGGTGCTTAGTTGGTACTGAAGATAGTATTTGGAACTCTAGGGATGATTCTTTTGGGGATAGAGTGAATCTAAGTTTTGTTAGTGCGCAATATTTCTATGGAAATCTGAATGATCTGAAGTGTATATCTTACTTTCATCAGTCAATTTTCCTTTTTTACAGGATGAGCCAAAGGTTCCCTATTTCCATCCTTCTGGTGAAGAACTATTCAATATAAATGGAACTCAAACTCCTTCAACTATGATTTCTCATCAGTCTGGTGAATGGGACCTTGGATTAAATTTCAATCCAGGTTCTGTAGTAAAGGAGACTACTATGTCAGATGCACACCCTCAAAACAAGTTGAATGACATGGATAAAGGTCCGAACAGTTATCCAGCATACGGGAATGTTGATTCTGATGACAACTTTGGGGAATTCAGTGAGGCATTTACGGATCAGACTCAAAAGGTGGGTGTCAGCCTAATTTAGGTACTTATTTGATCTTATTTTGGAGGTTGGCCTTTGTTTGAGTGCCTAGCCAATGTTTGCTGATAGTTTTCTTTTCGGTGTGGAAGCAACTGCTTATGGTATTGGTCAACGTGTTTGTCTGTTTTTTTTTTTAATTTCTGAGAGTCGTATTGGTCGAGGTGTTTGTCTGTTTTTTTTTGTAATTTCTTTGTGACTCTCAGTTCCTTGTAGCAGATAAATGAGGAGCTGTTTGCAAATAACCAGGAAGACTTGCCAAACTTTGGAGATAAAAAGCTGCAGAATAATAATATCTTAATCAGCCAAGATGTTTCCACTTTTACAAATAGCGCCTTTGGAAACATCAGCCAGACCACCGGTTCTAGCACATCTATCCATGATCTTATATCTAGTTTATACAACGAATCTGAACAAATAAAATCTTCTGATCTAGTAAAAGCTCAGAATGGTGAGCATATCAACTCCACGATACTGGAAACTACCGACGATGATGATTTTGATGAAGAATCCTGGGAATTCAAGGATGCATCACCCAGTTTTGATGTGCCAGATAGAATTTCTGTTCTTAATCTTGGAAGTTTACCTACACAGTCTTCTTCAAAAGCAGAGTTAAATGATTTTGTAATTTTATATTGCAAATTGAAAAACTATTTATCCTTCCTGGCCTTTGGTCTTCTTGAAAATTTCGAGGTTGGTAAATCAGTTCAGTTTCCTGCGTTTTATGTCATTTGTAAACATTGTCTAAATTTGTGTAATTGTAATGTTAGAAAGCCCAAAGTAATACTGCTCTTGCTAGCAGCACAAGAGCAAAAGCCATTGACGAAGAAATCCAGGTTATTATCCTACTCAGAACTTTGTAAATCATAATTTTTTTTGATGTTTTGTTAGCATTCTGAATTTCATATCAACAGCAAAATATCAAAATGGAATGTTTTGTTTAGTTACTTGTTAGGAGACTCAATCCTTTGTTTCCACTCCTGGAAATTTTTTGTTTTTGAAAATGTCAGCATTTGACTGCTGTTGTGGATCGTTTTTATTATGGAAATTGATGGTGTTGTGATCAATGGATAGTTTGACCCGTTTAAAGTAGAAATATTTGCATGGACCCATGCAATAATGATTGCTGGCAGTAATCTTTGAGCAATGTGATGATGACGATTGTATCTTATCATCAATATGAGTTTTTCTAGCTTACCAGATACAAACGTTTATTTTATCTCTTGTAGAAATTCATGAACGATCTGATCCAAGGCAAGGTGATATCTGATGATGTTCAGTCAAAGAGTCTTTCACCCTCTCTCGATGAACTTCTTGATTTGCTGCAGCAGCCAAAGTTCCAAGTTCTAGAATCAGAATATCACTTGTCAAATAAACTGCTAATGGTATGTATTTGTCAAGGTTTGTGTGCAAACATTTAATTGAGAAACGTATAACTTTGTCAGTGGAGGCTTTATACCACCTTATTGTGTCTTAAATAGGTGGAAAAGGATTTGACATCAGCAATTGAGCTCTTAAGACTTGCAACATCAACACTAAGAATTCTCGAGTCAGAATCAGTGCAGAAGCAATCGATTTATGTTGATTCATGGTCTAAAATGTTATCTGTTTGTGCTCAAGAGCTCAGACATGGTGTCTTGATTTGGAACAAATCACAACAAAACAGTACTCAAAGTCAAATACTATCTGAACCTCAAGGTACCCATAGTTATTCTTTGCATACCAAACTGAATCTAATCACTGAGCATCAGTGAAAATTTTTGTTAATAAATCTACTGATGGTTCTTCCTTCTTATGAGCTACAGGCAGGAATAATATCCTCGCCATTGGAGAAATTTACAGAGTAGTTAAAATAATTGGAGCCTCAGTCAAACTTTACAAGCCATGGACATTGTTAGGCTATGTGGATCCCGCTAGCTTCTTTTCTCTTCTGACTGAATGTTCTACTCTTTGGTCAAGTTCAGGACTCAGTGAAGCTCTTCTCAGTATTTCTACATCGAATGATTTTGAGAGTAAAACGCTTGTTGATTCTATCAAGTATATTCAAGATCTTGATGAAATTGCATTGCAAAACCATCTCCTTTCTGGAGAAAAGCCCAAGTGTCATCTCTCTGCCTTAACGGTGGAAACACTGCCAGGTATGCCACATGCTTTTATAATTCTATAGATAATCTTTGGCATGATAATAATAGTTTGCTTGTACAACGACGTAGGTTAAAAATAATAATTTGATTCTAACTGTGTAATCTGTGATATGAAATCAATCTACCGGGATAATAGTGCAGTTAGTATTATGTTTCTGCTCTAGAAGAATTTCATGATCAGATCCTCTCATACCTTCCATAAGAGGGAAAAAAACAAAACATTGTTGCGCAAAAATAAAAATTATGAGAAAAGGATTAAATATGAAAATCACCCATATTAGCAAGATTTAGGGTTCATCTTAATTGGTGCTCGCTTGAATGAATTAGGTATGAACATGGTGGATTGGAATGGGGTACAATACTTTCTGAAGTTGGCAAATTTATGGGCGAATTTAATAAGTCGGGACCCTCCTTTCTCTGGCACACAAATGTAATCCGAGAGAGAATCAAGCTTAAAATGTGTGTATAATTTTTGACAATGAGAATTCCTAATTTCTCAAGTGAGGCCCTCCGGGGAAGTACTCTCCCCATCAACTGGACGAACAGATCACAGGAAGAGGTGACTACAATCTAACGTCTCCTAATGATGAGAGTGTAGAAACACATTTCAATCTGAAGATGTTAAGATCTCTCTCAAACCAGGTTGACCTGAGCTCTTCAATTAATTCCTATTCTTTGTGAGGATCTGCAGTGTGGCTGCCAAACAATGTATTATTGTGGCAAGGTAAATTCTAGTGAAGATTTAAGTCATCTTACTCTTTTCTTAGTACCAGGATCTCCCCCCAGTACAGAGCTAGTAGTTATATTATTGGTCACGAAATAAATCTTTGCTTGTGTATACAATTTTTTGGTATAGATCGTATTCGGGAAATCGATTGTTGAATGGTAGACGAAAAGGAAATTGATGTAAGATTTGAGTGTTGTCAAATTCAAATTGAAGATTGTTTCCTTGTGCTCTTGAATGTGTAGTGTTTTTGGCTTCAAGCGTTGTATGGGCGTGGATCCTAAATATTGACTTTGCTTTTATGAGTATTCACTATCATGACTGGAGGGATATTCAAATACGACACGAGCTCTATCCGATCAGCCAATATCCTTCCTAATCGTTCAGTCTCGAATAATGAGATTTTATCGGTATTCAATTCCGGCCCTGACAAAATTTTTGTAGTTGGGTCAGGTTTGGGTTGATTCAGTCTAAAACTCGACTAAATCAGATTGATGAAAACTGTTAACTTAACATTCATCGATCGCATTGACCTAAGATTGAATGTAGGCTATCTTGGCTCTCCGTCGTATAACGCACGAGGCTACATAGTCTAAAGTTGTCTGAACTGATGGGAGCAACATTCTAATTCTTCATTAAACAGCAACAACGCCAGCAGTATCAAACTTACATGCACTAAACTCTCTTGAACAAAGCTACTTCAAATAATCAAAGCTATTTACTCCATCAGCATAATTTCCAGCTCGATGATCCTGATATTATGAATCTGTAACGACCGAGAATCTTATTATAAATACTAACCGTTATATAGAGAGTCTATTTTCAGGACATCGACTATACGGTAACCATCATCTACTTTTTATTCAAAGTTCTTCATTGAAAAAAAGAAAAAAACATGAACTGAATCAAGTGTTTTTTAATCTACCCTGTGTGAGGAAGAGATACTTTCTAATTGCAAGCATAAGTACCCAAGTTGTAGCATTGATCTTTTCCTTTATCATTAAAAGCAGAGCTGAGCTCAGAACAGTCTTCAAGATTTGAGCATGCAGTCCCTTGAAAAAGCCTAAAACCCCTTCTTTTCTCCATATTGAACCTACAATTCCCACCACAGTTTTGCGTGATCTCTCCCTCGTATTATCATCGTCCGTGTCGGCAGCTTGGATCATCACTTTACACCTGTTGTTCCAACAAGTTTTAGCTCATTTTGGCTGTAGAACTTTAGAATTAAGAAAATTGTAGAAAATGAAATGTCCGAGAAAGTACGAGAATAACGACAGAAAATTTCACATGGCCGAATAGGTTATCAAACTTTATTTTCATCTGAATTTCCAATATCCACAAGTAGCCTGATAGATTACATAAACATGAAAGAGCAGTTGTGCACCTGATAGCAGGATAAGTGAGAATGGTGGCAATGCTTTTCGAAATGGCTCCTAACATGAACGCAGAGAAAGCAGAAAGGGCTTGCGGAGATGACCCTCGCTCCGATCCTTTCGCTTTCAAGAGTCTTTGTTTCAGCTGATCAAATACTGTATACTACATGTTATATAAGAGGGTAAGTCTCATTCTATTTTACAATCTGAAATCACAGGTTTGAAGCAAAATTAACTCGTGAAGAATGTGCCTTCTTCGACTTCAAGAACAAACAGGGAATTCTAAAAAACAGTACCTGAATTGCAGGATTTGAAGTCAGCAATAAAGAAATGCCTAGACCATCATATGCATCACTCCAAGTGCCTTCTGTCAAAGTCTTCCAGAGCCCTTTGGATTTTCCAAACACACTAGTCTGCATCCTCGAGGAGGCTGTGTCCAACGGCTACACAGTCGTAAACCATATAATAGATAATTAAAACTCCAAAGATGTTCACAGGCACACAATCACATAGTATATCCAACAGGTTTTCCTTTTTCTTTTTTTCTCACTGTGATTCTGTTAATTAATATATATATATATATATATATATATATATATATATACAATCGTAGTAAACTATAGTGCCTCAAGTGACAAACAACTATTGACAACGAAATCATGTATTAATGTCTCATTATTACCGTAAATAATTTATAATTTATTCCTTAATAAGATAGACATAATTTAAGAAATTGTTGATTTTCAACCAGCAATATAATCTCCATTTTTCTATATAATGGAAGCAAGTCTCTAAAAGAAGGATATTCAATCGAATTCTGATTTTGATATCAAGATGCACAATGTTCAACCTAACAAGCTGCCTTGATAGCAAATGACTCACCTGAGTTATTAACGCAGTGCATGCTCCAGCTGCAGCAGCAACTATCAAGTTTGCTTTTGTTCCAATTGATTTGGCACCAAATTTTTCAAGATATAGTCTTTTGAAATAGCTATATCCGTAGAAGTAGACGAATTGTGCAATGAAAGACTGCAAGTTTTTTGAACCGAGTCCTTGATATAGAGAGAGAACATGATTGCTTTTTATTGCTTCTTGTAACACGTCTAATAGGTTCCTGCATAAGCCAGAGCAAATGAAATCAGGTTGTGTAGGTCGAGTCAATAGAAGTGAAATACACTTAATCATAATGGGTTAGTAAATCACCCGAATAGCTAAAGCATATGACATTACGACAAAATAACATAAAAAGAGAAACACTCCAGATCATAGAAGTCCAATTACATGTTATGAGCACTAAGATAAAAACTTAGAAGCGAAAACGCAAGCTCAATTCCAAGAAAAACAGCAAGCAAACCACGAGACTCGTATAAAAAAAGTAAATTAAATCCATCGAAAAATGAGTAAATTGTGTTCTACACTGATGGAAAAATGATGACCGACAATTAAAAATTCAGCTACAAGCAGATAAAATGAAGAAGACCCATAATAGAGAACAAAAACTTTTAGCGAAGATCAGACGAAGACTTGATGTTATCTCAACCATGCACTTAAAAGAAATTTACGAAGGTGATCACCGGGCAAGGAACAGACCCAGATCATTAAAAAAACACAAAAACAAAATTCAACTGCTAGGAAGCGAAAAAAGAAGTAGATGGATGACCTGTATTTCGGGCGCCCATGGGCGCGAATCTCCGCTTGATACTTGGTTTTACAGGTGTCGAGAGGGTACAAGATGGTGTTGCTAACAAGCGATCCAATAGCTCCAGAAGTCGCCTCCGACACGGATTCCAGATCAATACCCATATCATAAAAGTCCGAGAAGACCCTTCAGACTCGAATGACCATGATCGAAGTTGAATATGTCGATAGAATATAACGAGAAGAGCAAGGACTTGACCAACCCAACTACAACAAGCACAGATCGATTTCTCTTGGGATTCGAAAAAACGTGGGAATGCCGGAATGGCCGTCTCATTTGACGACGCCTGTTTTTGTTTCTTTTATAAAATTGCATTAATTTTATATTTACCTATTATTATTAATTGAAAAATAATGATAAAATGCATATTATTTTTAAATTTAAGAGCCAAGAGTAGGTCATTTAATCTTTTTTTTTTATTTTTAAAGTAAATAGCTCCATATTATTTTTTAAGTAATTTTACTTTATGAGATATTATTTATTTATCGAAAGAGTATTTACAATGACTGTACAATCTTACGAGAAATGTGTGCGTAACAATATTCGTTAGATGAGTAATTATAAAAAATGTGTCAAAATACAATATTAGCTTGGATATTAATTTAAATTTTAATAATTTAATATAATTATTTTTAAAATAAATGAATAATAATAAAGTATAAATAAATAAATTAAAATATAATAATTTTAAACTAAAATATAAGCATAGGAAAAAAGGGAATGATCAAAACGAAAATGCGGCGATTAGTCAAAACCAAATTTTAACGCATTTTCCTCGCCCTCTCTTCCCCCAGCTTCCAGAGCCGCCATCATCGTTACCTTCAAAGACTAGGGCTTCTGGCTTTTCCTTTTTGGCTTCAGAATACCTATACGGTTCAAGCCTCTTCCCTTTTTTCTTCAGTTTTGGCCTTTTGCTTTTGCAGCTTCCTTTTACGAATCTACTTGCGCCATATTTCAATTTCAGGTTCTGTTTCACACTAATTGGAATTCCTTTCGAGTTCTGTTTTATTTTTTTGTAATGATTCTTCTGGTAGTTGTGAATTAAGTATGTATAAATCCGATTGGAAGTTTTTTCGTATTTGTTTGATTCGAAGTTTTTCTTTCCATGTCATTATATTGTGCTTTCAGTTGGTCTTTGTTTTCTGTTCAAATTTTTCTTCGTCCATCTACACACTCTTCTCAAATCTACTCGCGTTCATCTACCTCTTAGCAATTTTGCATCTACATTTTTTGTACTGGGAAATTTGAATCATTGGGGGTTTTGAATTCTGCTTTTGCAGTTTGAATGGCTAAATCTTTAAAGGGAAACGAATACTCAGGGATGCGGACTGGGGTCCGGATAGTTGTGGCTGGAGAGAGAAAGACGGGAAAGTCTAGCTTGATAGTAACGGCTGCTGCTGAAAATTTTCCAGCAAATGTCCCCCCATTGTTGCCACCGACCAGGATGCCTGAAGATTTCTATCCAGAACGAGTTCCTATCACTCTCATCGACACTTCTTCGCGGTATTTAGCTTCTATACTGTTTTTCCTGTTTGTGTGTCAGACTGCGACTTGAAATGCTGTCATGTAGGTATTATTTAAACTTCAAATAGCTATTGCAGGAGACTTCAAGTATTTCCTTTCCCTTTTTTAGATTTTTTTCGTTAACGTGATTGCTTGAAAAAATTACCAAAAGGAAGAAAGTTGTCATATATACCAGTCTTTGTTATCTTCTTTCCCTGTTTTTTTTTAATCCAAACAGTATTGAGGACAGCACTAAAGTTGCTGAAGAACTTAAGCGGGCTGATGCAGTTGTGCTTACTTATGCTTGTGATCAGCCTGAAACGCTTGATAAATTACGTACTTTCTGGCTTCCAAAACTTCGTCAATTGGAGGTTAGTCATACTTCAAAACAACTTGGCTCTAGGGAATTTCATATTATATTGATATATTTCTTTACTGTGTGAATAACCAAAATAACTTTTACTTGAGTCTGCACTGTATTTATCTTCATTTTAGTGCTGCTGAATGTTGAAATTTAATGAGCAGTTGCAGGTCCCAGTGATAGTTGTGGGGTGTAAGCTTGATCTGAGAGATGAAAATCAGCAGGTTAGCCTGGAACAGGTTATGACCCCTATAATGCAGCAGTTTCGAGAGATTGAAACCTGCATTGAGTGTTCTGCATTTAAACATATTCAGGTATGTGAAATAGATATTGCCTAACCAAGAATCATTTGAAAAATATGTCGATGTACTGTCCATCTGTACCTGTGTCTTTTCTTATTTAGTACATTTCTTGGCTCATACATAGAACTTTCGAGTGCATGTACCATGCCAGGGTGCAGCCTTTATACTCTGTGCTTTGTATATGAACATATAATCTTGGTTGTGATTTATTTGCATTGCTAGGAGTGTCATTTAATCACCAAAAGGCTTGGAAAAGGGTTGCAACGTGGAGGTCTCAAAAGAAGGACCATCATGAAAAAAAAAACATTTTAGTACAGTTCATGAATTCTGGAAGACTAATTTCATTCCATGCTATTGAAGGAAATTTCAATGATAGACGAGCATTAAGAGCTGTAACTTATATGAATTCTTATTTTTATATGGCTGATGGTCTGATGTCAGTTGATGAAATGTTGCAGATTCCTGATGTTTTCTATTACGCCCAAAAGGCTGTGCTTCATCCAACAGCCCCACTTTTTGATCAAGAATCACAGACTCTAAAACCCAGATGTGTGCGAGCCTTGAAACGTATATTTATTTTATGCGACCATGATAGGGATGGAGCTCTCAGTGATGCAGAGCTAAATGAATTTCAGGTCTTCCATTTGTTATACACATACTTAAAATCAAGTTTATCTTGGTCCCAATATCATTGAGTGGAATGCTGATAGAAGTTATTTTTTCCTGTTATTCCTGATAATTTGTGCTGGTAGTATGTGAAATATCTAACTAAATGTATTTTAAAACAGGTGAAATGTTTTAGCGCTCCATTACAACCCTCTGAAATAGTGGGTGTTAAAAGAGTTGTTCAAGAAAAAATGTCTGATGGAGTCAATGATCGAGGGCTTACTTTGACAGGATTTCTCTTTCTCCACGCACTATTCATAGAGAAAGGACGTCTTGAAACAACGTGGACTGTGTTGAGAAAATTTGGGTATAATAATGAAATCAAACTTGCCGATGAGCTAGTTCCATCTGCAGGAAAGCGTTCCATAGATCAGGTAATATCTATTAAAATAGTATAAAAAATGAACATTACTGATTCTGGTGGTGAATATCTGATTGGTATCCCATACTAACTAGACCATAAGAACACACTTCTCTAAAAAAATTTAGCACCACCACAATTCTCTTCTTTTTCCATACCCCTTATTTCATCTCCCCTTTTTTATTCTTCCCCCACCATGCTGTAAATAACTCCTAGATAATTACAACATTATGTTTCCTTTATATTATTTGATATTTAACATTTAGTGATCAAATTTGTTCCCTTTTCATACTTTCTACAACAGTTTCTGACACTGGTTCATAACTGTCTTATACACTAGTTTTGATTTGCTTTATCGTTTTGCAGAGCGTAGAGTTGACAAATGAAGCAATAGAATTTCTGAAGGGAATATTCAAGTCTTTTGATGGTGACAATGTATGCTTCACTCAACTGACTTCTTGGTTTTTCTTGTTTTTTGTTGAGTCAATCAATTTTTAGTGAAATCAGAGCCTTAAATCTGAAATTGCAGATTTATTTTTCTCGTTTAACTCTTACGTAAAAACATGGTCACAACTTTATGATATCTTCACCAGGATGGTGTCTTACAACCTCGTGATCTTGAAGAGCTATTTTCTACAGCACCTCAGAGGTAGTTTGGTTCTATTGACTGATCGTTGTTGTTTTTGTAATGTTATTAGTGTGAGATTTATGATTTCTTTGTTTCTTTATTGACATTTGAACTATAGAAGTTCATAACCATCCTGTCTTTTTATTTATTTATTTATTTTTCTGGTAATGAATTTTCTTTTTGATCTTCAGTCCTTGGAATGAACCTCCATACAAAGATTCTGCTCAAGTAAACTTATTTGATGGGCTCTTACTTAATGGGTTCTTATCACTGGTATGTGCTTGGATAAGGATTCACGTGCTGTAATCTGAATGGTTTTTTCTGCTTTTTGAGTAGGTTATCTACCCATTCATTTTTCTGTAACTCTGCTGCTTCTACCGTTCAAATTTTCTCTATGGCTTGCATATGTTTTTTTCCTTTGAGGATTTAGGTTGGTTAAATTATTCTTGTATGCAACGCCGTTGAATCTTCACTAGTTCTTTTGTGTTATGCTGAAGTGTTTTTAAACCCGTGTTCTGCATTTCTTGTTGCAGTGGGCCATGATGACGCTTCTAAACCCATCTTATAGTATGGAGAATTTGATATATATTGGTTATTCTGGGGATCCTTTATCTGCTATCCATGTGACTAGGAGGCGGCGATTGGATCGCAAAAAGCAACAGTCAGAGAGAAATGTGCTCCAGTGCTTTGTTTTTGGTCCCAGGAAGGCAGGGAAGTCTACATTATTAGATTCTTTTGTCACAAGGTGCATTCTTTTTTCTTTATCATCATTTTGTATCTCATTTTAAATATTAATTCAGTGTTTTAAACGTACATTATGATAAATGTTACAGAGTTGATAATTTACATTCAGGCCTTTTTATGATGATTATACTCCAACCAACGGCGAGCGATATGCAGTAAATGTTGTTGACCGCCCTGGAGTAAGTTGTAATACAACTTGTGCTTTTTATTTGTAAGATTATGAGACATGGAGTACGATTCAGCTCATAATTATATCTTACCTTTATTGTATTTTATGACTGTTAGGAGCATGGCAAGAACCATGTACTATTAAGGTCTGTGCTATGAGAAATATATGGAGAAATTTTTTGTCAATTTGTTTTATCAGCTATATTATGAGTTTTTGGTTATAAAACTCAGTTTAATTTCAGCATAGTTTTTACTTATTTTTTCTGGTCCTAAGGTAGGTTAGGTGGTTATTAGTATATGCATTTTGTTGTGCAATCGTATTTTAATCTGTTCATCCATTTCTTATTAAAAAAAAACTGTTGGTTCATTGATATGTTTTGTTTTTCTGTCCTTAGACAGTGAATCATCTACTTATAGAAATGCGTTGTTTAATATCTCACATCGGCAAATTGACAGGGAATGAAAAAGACTCTTGTTTTAAAAGAGATAGCGGAAGATGGAGTTGGTAGATTGCTTTCTGACAAAGAGTCTTTGGCTGCTTGCGATGTTGCACTGTTTGTTCATGACAGGTAAGAAGAAGAATGTATAATATCCATCTTCCATTTTCGTATATACATTTACATATGCTAACTTAGTTATAGGACCAACTAGAATGCTGCAGCAGATTCTATCTATGTTATAATAGGAATTTAACGCATACAATGACCCAAGTTCTCTCTTTATTGTTTCAGATAACTGTATAGTAGAAAGATATGATGTACAAACTTTTGAAAATTTTGCTTTTACGTTTTTAGTTCTGATGAGAGCTCTTGGAGGAGAGCAATTGAGTTGCTTATAGAAGTTGCTAGTCATGGTGAGGACACTGGCTATGAGGTGCCTTGTCTCATTGTTGCAGCCAAGGATGATCTCGATTCATTTTCCATGGCCATTCAAGATTCTACTAGGGTACTTTCTTTGTTTATCTAATTTATCTTAGTAATAATTATATGATTTACCTGGTTAGTCGAGTTTTTGTTCTGTTGAATGGCTGCCATCTCTATGAAATTGTTAAGTTTAATATTATAGGCAACATCTGCTGCAAACTTACCTACATTTTCAACTTATTGGGATTTTCAACAATATAAGTAGTAATAATTGGTTAACAATTGATGTGCTTCCTAGACTTCACGAAAATAAAACAAAAGGCTTATAGGATTTATTTTTAATATTTTGATGGAAAAAGCCATTAGTAAGTGAGTTCATTAGGTTTGTATTACGATTATGAATTAGTGGGCTGTAAATAAAATGTTACTATAATAGTGGAGGGAATACTTTTAATATATATTCACTATTCATATTCTTATCATATTGTTTTTCATCATTTATGGATCTGTCTTGTCCTGTATCTGAAAATATTTCCTTATTTGCTGTTTTGTTTTTCAGGTTAGTCAGGATATGGGCGTAGAAGCACCCATTCCTGTCAGCACAAAATTGGGAGATTTCAACAATGTGTTCCGTAGAATTGTAAGTGCTGCAGAGCATCCCCACTTAAGCATCCCCGAAACTGAGGCTGGCAGAAGCCGCAAGCAATACCATCGCCTCATTAATCGCTCACTTGTGTTTGTTTCAGGTATAATTATTTTTAGAATCAGCTTAGGAAATGAAAATCATCTTAAATTTCTTGGGAACCTTGTTGAATCCAAATCTCAATTACCCTTTCTCTCCTTAACTTCATGGCTGTTGAAAACTTTCTTATTTTGTGACGGCTTCTTGCAAATATTTTGTTGGTGCTTGAATCCTTTTGTCATAAATTTATGTTTACTTCCTGCTGAGGCTGAAGTCATTGAATAAACTTCCCCATGATTTTTTTTTGGTATTCTAACTCTAGATTCGGAGTAAAAGGAAAAACCGCCATTTTTTAGTGGAAAGGTGGATGGATCAATCATATGCAGTTGTTTTGAGCTTTTTACCTGCTTAACTTCGTTTCACTTTCGCAGTTGGAGCTGCTGTTGCTATTGTTGGATTGGCAGCTTACAGGGTCTATGCTGCGAGGAAGAACTCATCTGGTTAAGTGGCAAAGAAATTTACACCTCAAAGTCATGACATGGTTAGCTTTACAAATATCGAGACGCCCACCCGGTACATTCTCCTCCAAATTTGTCCCCATGTTCGGGTCTATTTGTGAGTCCGAGCAGGAAAACTTTAGAAAATCTCATGTGTAGTTTAAAATGACAGACAATGACCGCCCACTGGTGTTTGGTGTGAAATCGTGTCCATTGACGTTTCTGAGTGTTGAAAAATGGTTCAACAATGCCTTGGTTTTTACCCTCTTTGTCTATCCTGTTTTTTAGATGCTACACCATTAGTACTAAATCTTAGACTAATGGTTATGGCAATAGCAAAAATCAGATTCATTTGAAACCCATGTCATAGGTTTAGACAAGCACGAGCAAGAATGAGAAAATAAGCAAAAGATGAATTAATCTTTCTTTCTGAATTTGGCTTTGTTATACCTCCTCAGAATCTCATTATTCCTTTAATTTTTCATCATATAATTCATGTAAGGAGTACGTCTCATTGTTTACGAATGGAGGTAGAGAAGCTAAGTCGAAAATGTGAGCAATTCCAGTTGGAAGTGTTGTAGGTACAAAATAGTAATGCAATCCGTCCATATCTTTTAAAGTAGTCACATGGGCCTGCACGAACTGGCTTTAAGACTGGGTCTGCTGTTGGGTTTGGCCTTCTGGCTGCCGTATGGTTGGCCGGCAATCCCCGATTGGTCGATTTGTTGTCTGCTGATGCTGCTCTCTTTTTGAAGCTGGAGGCAGTAACTGATGAAAACTTGTTTTGTGACGAGGAGTTTGAAATCCAGGTTGAACAAGAATTCAATTTCCATTCTGTTCATGTCAGCTTTGCTCACCCCTCCCACTCTCGCATAATGAGCGTTGTTATAGCACCTGCAACCCCATTGTGTCTTAGATAATACTAATTAGATTAACTTTAATTTATTATTTAAGGTATCAAATTTGAAATTAACAACACGACTTGAAGAAAAACATCCAAATCTTAGAAGAAATTCATAGCCGAGCAAACGAATCGGTTTGGTCTAGTTTTGAGGTCAAAATCAATTGAACCAGACCCATTATTGTAACAAACCGATAGAAGGGGGTTGTTCAGCCGGCTCGGCTTATCACCGATAGATATGCATGCGACTTTTAGAAAGTGTTTAGAACTTACCCAGAATCCAGAAATTTTGCAGCAACCATTATAGCCGTGATCAGAAGCCGGTGAACGTTGAGAGAATTGAGAGGAACATGGGTTGTCTGCAGATATCTGTCTATGTAAATGTAGGCTGTAACAAAACAAGAAGGGGTGCAACTTGAATACTTGAAGATGCGCTCTAAGTATTGTCTGATGCTCAGAGTTGGAGCTCTTGAACCATGGAAGATTGTCACTGCTTCTTTTCTTTTCGACGGCCTCTTTGATTTGTCATTTGAGTGAATCAATCTCTCCAGAATCGAAGAAATGATTGGTATGATCGGTGGAAAACCTGAAGTTTGTTTATCCGATTCGTCCAACCCCAATACTGAAAAGATTTCTGCTTCAGAACCCATTCTTCCATTTACCTGCATAGGTTATGTTAATGAAAACAGAAATTACACGAGTGGAAAAGGACGAAACATGAACTGCAACTGCAAAGGCCTCCTCTCTCTCTCTCTCTCTCTAAATTCTTTAACTCAGATATTGGTAAAGTTCATTGCTCCAAACTTGAACCGCAAGAGATACTGAGGTAGATTTGCACTCCAAAAGAAGAAAAAGGATGCGCGATAAATGACGATGAACTTGATTCAAAGTTCATCAGAGAATAAAACAAATTTAAAAAATATAAAATAAAATAAGTTTGAGCAAGAAATCACATAAAATATTTTCAACCCAGATGCAAGAAGGGAGAGATAAATCTAGTCTGAGAGTAAAAAAGAAACACAAGTACTAGAAGCGTTGGAGCTTGCGTCTGGTTCATCCTTACTTTTAACAGTGCTTGCAGATGAAGAAGAATAAAAAAAAGCTGAAGAATCTAAATGAAATCTCAGCTTTCTTTTGCCGACCAACACCTTTCCATGGTTTAGCAGCAGTCATACATAATATGACAAGACATACTCATAAAATCGTTGAGGGGGGGATCTCCTACTCATTGCCATTGGATAGTTAAAAGATTTCTCCAGGCTTCTTTAATACACACACACACACAGACACCTTCTGATCAAGCCTTTGAGTTACGTGGGTGTCTCTTAATATCTTCACCTGACTCTTCCTCGATGAGAGAAGGGAGGCTTAATTGACGCTACCTCCTAATATTTTTGTGCTGCTTTTGTTACTCTCTTAGTTCTCTACACATTAAATTGGTTGGTTAACTTTTATGATAAAAAGTGTGATGTGATCATCAACATTACTTTTTCTTTCGAGGAAAAATGATAAACTTACAAGACTTTAGTCAAACTGGGTCCATTTTTGGTGCAATCATTTGAGTGGTTATTGAGATAAGAGAGGGAAGAATTTGGGCATGTTGGGGGGGGTATTTGTGCAGCAGAAGAAGTGAAAGCAACATGAAATTTGATGCCTTTTTCAAAGAAACAATAGGAGAATTATAGAGTGGAGGAAAAGTAAGATTCTCCAAGACAAGAAAAGAAGGAAGAACTAGAAGAAATTAGACAAAATGGCTTGTAATACTTTGTTTGGTAATTATAGGACTTAACTATCCCATTATAAGGTCGTACGAGCTTTATTAGTAAGTGTCTAGCGTGCATATGAGTATTTTTCTGGCTCGCGACAAGAGATTCCTCTTTTTACTTGTTCGCCACTTGTGGATTTTCGATGAAGTTTAAAAGGGATGCTAAGGTCGAAAGATTATAGAGATCTAAATGCGAGCATGACAAGGGTTCATGTTCGTTGAAGAAACATAGCACAAACCTTAAATGTATGAGTAAAAGACTATCATACCCTCCTCAATAGTGAAACACTAAACAGTAATGATTCAAATGAAGAATCCACCATCATCATTTCTCCTTGTTTTATCATTTTGTCCATTGAATTCAACTGATCTTCTGTACAAATAATGGCCTCTTTGTAGGCGAATAACGATCAAAACACAGAATATTTTTGCAATTTTTCGTTTGTTCTCAATCCAATCAAGATGTAGGAAATTCTAAGAAAATAGTTTAATCCATGAAATCATAAAAAATAATCGAATAACAAATCACGGGTCATTTTCAATGTGATTTTGATTTTGGTATAACAAAAAAATCAGGGGGAAAAGATGTCATATTTGCAGTAATGAACAAGTCAGAAAACTTATAGAAACCAAAGAAAAAACAAGCAATAATGAATCAACTAGTAAGTTGTGATACATACCCACTATATAATTGGCAAATGATTGTCAAGACCAGACAAGATATTATTGGCTCATTGCGACTCCATTGCAGGTCGACGTGGCAGTAATGACGACATTGATGGCCTTCTGTGAAATTTCATCAAGCCTCTCAGATTAAGAGGGCTCCATACCACTGGTTTTCTCTGGAAAGCAATAGCAGTAGAATGTGGTGACTTCATTAAGCTTGCTGGACCCGGAGGACTTCCCCTAAACTTACTACTGCTTCTAATGGCAATGGGAGTTGTCTCACCTGACGTGTTAAGCTTCATCAATGGAGATTGAAGCCTAGAATAATAAACTTTCATTGGTTCCCTGAGGAACGAGTTTCTCCTGATTGAACTGCCGTGTTTGAATCTCGATGCAGAGGTGTGGAGGGGTGTAGACATGTGAGAATTCATCTCAGGACGGAACGTAGCAATGGAGACTCGCCTTTTAGGCTGAATAATTTGAGTAGTTGATGAAGAAGTTGGCCTCACTGCAATCGAGCATCGCCTAGGAAGGATAGACAACTTCCGTTTTGGAGCTGACATTGTTTGATAAATGTTTTCTTTTCCGTCCCCAGAAACAGCAGGAAGAGAAGTGTTAGGTCGAGTGGGAGGTAGAGGACGAGGAACTATATTGGTTAGTCTTCGGAGAGGCAGCCTCATTTTAGAAGGAGGTAGTGGAGGCTTCATAGTTTCTGTTTTAGTCTTCAAAGCTCCCTGCTTCGGTAATAGTGTTGGATGAGAAGCAGCAGCAAGAGTTTTTGTTTCTTGTTTCAATCTGATTTTCCTCTCTTCTGCTAATTGGTTTTCAAGGTCCCTAACCTGTTAGCAAATCAATGATAAATGTAAAAAAATATATATTTCCTTTCATTTATTGGCCAAAATTTTAAATATTTTTTCTTCCAATATTATGTAAATCTTGATTTATTAGCATTTACCTTCTCTTGAAGATTTTTGCAAATGTGTTCTCTGGCAACGGCTCTTAACTGAAGAGACTGCAAAGTTTCTTGTAATTTTTTCGTTTCCTTCTCTTCATGCTTGAGCTTTTCTGCCTGTCACGTTAAAATAATTGAGTTGAACAAATTCTTCAAAGTATAGAATGAAATCAGGTAATCTGAGTTGTCGGGATTTATACGATACCATTTGCTTGTACTTGAAAACCTCTCCTAAATCTGCCTGTTTGCGAGCAGGGCCACCCTCGATTCCTCTTACCCGGCTAGCAAAATTTAATGAACAAAGTGTTTCTCCCACATCTCCCGCACTTGGGCTGATTTGCACAATCATCAGGGTTTTGCAGTCTCCTCCTGCAGCACTCAAATTAGCATATGGATTTAAACAGGGATCAAAATATCCACACAAACAAAACCATTAAACTTCAATATGTAAGGCCTTCACTCTCATCCTTTGTAATTCCAGAGTTGATAAAAACACCTAACTAAAAAGAAGTGAAATTATTAAGAGAAATACAATGAGATATGCACACCTAGAGAGCTCTGGAGCAAATGAGTGAGCTTCGAATTCCTAAATTTAAACCATAGAACAAAAACCTTGGTGAGATAAATTTTGTAACTAAAGTACCAAACTTGTAAAGAGAGAGACGGACAGAGAAAATACCTGTAAGGAATGTGGGGAGTTTTAGATGCCAAGGCAGAGATAACATCACCAAGAGCTGAGAGAGACTTATTTATGAATTGTGATTCCTTTAATCTTTCACCATCAACTTCAGTCCTCCCAACACGTTCACTTCCAGCCAAGTCTACCAGCCAGAGATGAGCCTTTGTCCTCTGTCCATTTAGTATGTTGTCTCCCTTAACGGTAACTCTCAGCAGGCTGCACAAAGGATTTTGTATATTATGACTGTGTGACCTATTTGAAACACTATTGAAAATGAAAAAACAGAGACTATTACCAGTGAGACCGACTGCTAAGCTCATTACCACTGGTGGATCCAACAGATCTTATCCGATTCCCAGATTTAAGTAGTTCCCACACCTCTTCGGTACTGAAAACTTGAGTTTCTGCCAAGCCTGGGACTTCTTGTGTTCCTTCTGCTGCTTGCTTTACTTCCAACCTTCATACGCACCATATATTTATAGCACTTACCACTAATTCATTATTCACTCTTTTAAAGTAACTTTTACGCAAGAAGATGGAACATAGCAATTAGCTTTAAGTTAAAGTTATACTTTAACCACATATATGTGAGATGCACAATATTTCGTCTCAAGAAACCACACCAACTTGTGGGGTTGTGTATAAATTAGGAGGTGAGAACTCACTTCTTAACCTGTGGGTTGGAGCTGTCCACTAAGAGATCCCTTATTTTCTCATTGTAAACCTCTAACATGCTGACAGATAACTCATATTTCATCACACCGACCCTCTCTTCTGAAATTCGAAACAACTCTTCCAAAGTTCTGTAGTTGACTCCCCTACTTTCAGGTGTTCCTTCCATCGTATATGTCTTTCCAGTTCCAGTTTGTCCATAAGCAAAAATGCAAACATTATAGCCATCCATTACCGAAGTTACAATAGGTCTAGTTTGAGTGAAAACAGAATCTGCAAAATTTGTTGAAAATCAGAAATAAAAGGATAAAAGAATTAGTGTTAAGATTTTCGAAGGGACCAATTAAATTATTTCTCTCAGGTACCTTGATTGTCCTCAGTCCTAAACACATGGTCAAACTTGAACTGCTTTTTCGAAGAATCAGAGCAAAGAACCTGAATCTCACCATCATTGAATGAGTCAAAATCAATCATAGAAGTACACCCATTCAAACTTTCACTTGCATTCAATGGTCTGCATCTGCAGAATACTCTTATGTTTCCTTTAAGCTCAATTAATTCATTGTAAAGCCGTTTACGTTCAACAAATTCCATGAGGTACTTCTTTTTCAAAAGATCATGTTCAGTGCCTAAAACCAAACAAGCAATACCCCATTCAGTATGAATAATGAAAAAGAAACAATTTAATCATAACTTTAACAATCTGTTTTTAATAAAGGCTTACTAAGAAACACAAGAGAATTCGATACTTCTGAGCCTAAAATATCATTTGTGCTTTGCTTCACTTGGTCGGCAAGAACTTTGTAATCAGCTTTCACTTTCTGGAATGATGACACAAAAAATCCATAAATTTTACAACCAAAATTTGTTTTACGAATAAATAAGGCAATTGTTAATCTATACCTGAACTTTGCAGCTCAAATCAATGATCTTTTGAAGTATTGGAAGCGTATGCCCTCGCTCAGATGGAGTTTCTTGGGCTACGCTAGATAAGCTATTCTCATCCATCAACTCAGAGTTTTCTTGAACTTGCTCTAAACCATTTAGAAAAATTTGTCATGAGAAACACATGAGAGACTAAGAACAAAAGAAGCAACGCTAATTCAATCTTTAATGACCTAGGCAATATAAAAAAGAATGAATTTGCTAGTTTATCAATAATGTTTAACCAATTACATCACTCTCGGTTTATTTTCGTTTTCTCATTAACCGTACAGCAATATTAATCCCAACCTCAAGCTACCTAAAAAAGAACTCAGAACAAAAAAAACTTATGATCGGAAATAAATGTGCCACTGAGAATTAAAAATATTGTAAAAATGACGCAGCAGAATCAAGCCGCTATTATTTCAAATAAAAGAAATGGAAGGCAAATGAAGAAATTCAATTCTAGCTTCTTTCACTCTCGTCGCAGTAACTCTTTGGGTTCTCTAGAACTAGATCTGATACACAACCGGAATCGAAGCCAGTCCTTCTAGTTAAACAAATAAAATAAAAATAGTATAATTCTCTCCAAAATTCAAACGCACGAGAAAGAACTGCATAAAAAAAAGAAACGAAAGACGGTCAAATCACATTTCTCGGGAAAATACCTGAATCAGATAAAGAACCACGGGAAACCTTCGAATCGCATTCTTCGGGAAGTCTTTTTACCACTTGATCTGATAAAAAAACAGAACGATTCTCACTCAATTAGATACAAATGAAAGACATACGAAGTACAAAAATACGCTAATCTGTAGAACGAGAGAGTACCAGCCATAGCTTCAAAAGAAATCAAGATAACAAGATTTGAGAGAAAGAGAGAAGTCGTTCCAAGCAATCAAAGTTGCAGTCTGAAGAGAGAGAATAGAGTGAGAAACGAGAGACCGCGCGAGAGAGAGAGTTAACGGTCAGTAGGGCTTCGATTGAATTCAAAGTTTCAAATGCGAGAGCGCAATGTAGCTACAACGGCTGTATTTTAATATCCATAAAACTTTCCGGAGCGTCAAAGAACAGAATCGGGTAATTACTGACCCGACCTGCTTAACTTTCTGAAAGATTGAAAGTACCTAAAAGACCCGACCCAAAAACATGCCCAACTTCGCACATCCTATATTTGGGCTTATAGACGGGCATGAGAGAAATGAATTGCACTGTAATAAAAAGTTGGCTTTTTTATTTTTCTAAATTGATTACTGGATTTGCAATGTTATCGTCTCCGACCACCCAATCTGTGATAGACAAGAACCCATTTTCATTGACAAAGACCCAAAAATTTGGAACAATTTCTCCTTGTAAATTTCGTCGGAGTTCATTTAATGGCTTTAAGGTAGCAAGTTTCAGTGGAAGTAGCAGCGTTATGGCTTCATTCCACTCGAGTTGTTCACTCTACTGTTTCTCTTTGGCGTTGAGACCCAATTCAACCTCCACCACCCACTTTTTCCCATCATTCTCCCGTTCTTCGCTCAGTGGGTGTGATGGAGTCTCGCTAACAAAATCTGAGTCTAGCTCAAGATTATCTGCCAAGTTTGATAAATTTCAGGGTGAGGTTGAGGAAGATGTTGAAGAGGCAACTTCTTCACCTTCTTTGCAAGAACAAGCGCTTGGTATTCAGGAAGACGAAGAAGATGACAGGTACTTGCTTAAGGTTTATTTCTGATTTCGTCTTTTAATTGTTTGGTATTTCTATCATTCTTCATATTAGTGCATATTTTTATTGAATTACGCTTGTGAATGCGAAACCATGTACAAGGAAATGAAGAAAATTTGAAATTGCTTCATTTTGATCTTACTACAGAGCCTAATTCAGAACTAGAGAAAGAGTTTGCTTTTTTTTCCCTTCTATTGGGCTGAAATTGTCTCTGTTCATCTTGAATAAAAAGAGGCAAAAGAATTGATGAAATATATTGTGTGTAGCTGCTTGCCTTCAAACTTGGAAGGAGCTGTCCAGCAATCAGGTCAAGCTGCTGCTTCCTTTGTGTCTTCAGGAGGAATGAGAGCAATAGTACGCTCTGAAATGAAACTTTTGATTTTGATCCATATTCCCTTTATCTTGTTTTGGATGAACTTGATATTCAAAGATTGCTCTTATTCAATTGATATCATGAGACGGTCAAATTTTGCAAATACTGAAATGGAATGTCAAAGCTCAAAAAGACAAGGAGTGTTCTGGTTGTGTATGCATTTTTAAGAAGTATATTTCAGTCTATATGCTCAAAGTCTGGTCAAAACTTGGTTAGGGTCATTTGAATATAACATTAGCTGAAAGGTTTCTCTTTCCTCTTCTTTTGATTGTCAAATCTCTTCTTCCTAGGTCGAGCTCCTCATTCCCCAACTGCAGTTTCTTGATGATGAAGGTGCACAAGCTGAGCTCTGGGAGTTGTCGAGGGTTTTCATCGAAACACTTGCTGAGGAAACAAAATGTCAAGTAAGTATACCTCGCTTCAAGTCTAGAATTCTTTGAGGAATATAAGGTTTCAATCCTTAATTCGTATTATTAATCTTCTTCGAATCGATTTTTAGAAAATTAAAGCCATTTTTCCCGATGCTGGTGCTGCTGCACTTCTAAAATATCGATGGAAAGATGCTACTTTTGGATTTTCCAGGTAAGTTTTGTTTTATGGATACAATTTTCTTAATATCGTCTGTGATCGACCTCCATCAAACAGTTCTCACTATCACCAACTTATTTTTATTACCAGTCTTGCATAGTGCATGTGTGTTAACTATACATATCTTGGTCTTCTCAAATAGCTGTGTGGGTGGTTTGTGCCGATGACGTTGCCAAAAAGTATTCTAACGATGAACTCGTTCCTGAACTGCTTTGATATTTTAGCGGGCGCAGTTTTTGTAAAACTCGTGGGCGTTGAGGGAAAGAGACTAATTCTCCAAGTTGATATATACTATAAATACTGCATCAATTCAATTATACCCATCAATTTTTTTGTTAAACTAAAAGGACAAGTAATAAATTTCTGTAGACTGCTCTTGGCTTGCATTCTTTGGTCATATTTTTTGCATTTTATTCAGTTTAAGTGATCGGAAACCGGTAGAGGGAGAAGATGAGATTGTGGTTATGGTTGTTCCTGATTACCAGATGTTGGAATTTGTGGAAAGAATTGCAGCTGAGCTCTCAGATGATCCAGTATTAACCTAATCTCTTTTAATGCCCCCTTCAACATGGTTACTCATTTATGCTCTTCACACAATTTTTCAAAACAAACAATTATTATCCAAAAAGTCTCTGCAATTCTCTATCTTTTTACACTAGATGATGTTGGTTTTCAAATAAAACTTTGCAGCCAAGGCCTCTTATCATGTGGAATCCCGGTCTCATCAGCGAAGACGTCGGTGTTGGATTTAATGTCCGGAAGTTGAGGAGATACTTTTTAAGGTATTTTGTATTCAAACGTATAAATACATAATGCAAATGCTGATCCGTTGCAGGCGAAAAGGCCATGGTTGGGTCGATTTGATGGTCTGAATTATGTTCTTTGCTGCAGCACATTCACGACAGTCTACTCAATGAGACCCCTACCATCTGGGGCTGTTTTCAGATGTTATCCAGGGTAAGGTCTATGAATTAATGCTAGTTTTATACATTCTTATTGATTTTTTCTTCAAAATTCCCACGAAAAAGTGCCTGCAAATGAACCATTCATTAAATCTGGAATTTGTTTCAGACTGAATAAGAAAATTCATTAACTTGTAAGTTGGTTTGTTTGATAGAATGTGGAAGGTATTCTACGATGACAACGGTAGGCCGGGACGATACTTGCTGGCAAAACAACTTATAAGCTCGCCCAATACTGAAGACCTTGAGGTTAGTAAAGAGTAGTTTAGTTGGGTTTACCCGCATAAAAACATCTATTCCGCTCATCAAACTCCCGCTATTGTCTAATTGCGTAAACGCGGTTAAGACAAAGGATCATGTTTAGTTGGCGGGCATAGTGAATGGATTAAGTACTGGGATTTGGCCGGAAATAAATTCTGAAGCAAACCAAATGATGTAGGACTGTAGGGTTCAGTGAGGTGCTTGTGGAGTGAAATATTTATATAGTTTTAGATGTGATTTATAGATATGATTCATAATTTTGCAGATTATATTTGGAAATGTAGAAGACAAGATGGAACAGGGGCCTTCCTTCTTTGACAAAGCAGCTGGAGTTTTTTCATCTTTTAGCAGATTCATGAAAACCATATCAAGATAATCCCTCTCCCTCTGAGCTCTCTCTCTCTCTCTCTCTGCTTCATTGATCTTGATTGTAAGGCAATGTCTTAAAGGATTGAATCTTCTGTGTTCATAAATTAGTTGATATTCAAGGGTGTTACTGTCAAAGAACCCATACAATCACAGGAGTTATTGTCAAGGAGCCTACAATTGAGAACAAGCAATCATAGTACTGAGATTTTAATTAGCTATCAACACATTTTTCACATCAAGGGATGCCAAGGGGGATCAAATTACTATTGAAAAACCAAGCAACAACAAAAATCTAAATGTCAATACCAATCCACATGATTTGTAGAAGACTTCGGTTGCTTCTTCGGTCCTCTGTATCGATTATTCTCGAATTTGGCTTTGACTATAAGAGAATATAGCAAGTCTGCTTCCGCTGAAGTATTGTAAGGCGTGTTCAAGAAACTACAAAATCACAATAAATCAAGAGACAAAAATTGTAGTTGAGGTTAGTTCGGAGTGCACAAAAATTAGTCATTTAATGGAGAGAATATGTGTGGAGAATTAATCAATTGTATCGTGAAAAGATTCGAAGAGGAATTAATTACCTCTTAATTCATATCAGTTCACATGACACTTATTAATTAGTGCAATTACCATGATATATTACGAAAGGTCATTAATTGTACCAATTAATAAGTGTCATGAAAGATGGGAAGAATTAGGAGAGAAGATTAGAAGATAATCGTAGCATTACCCATTAATTTATTACCTGTCAAGTAGCTCCTCTAGAATAATTCTCTGCAATGGTGTAACATAATGTATACAGTTTCGAGGGCACTGGCCAACAGCAAGTTGAATCTGATAATCTTCATTATGCCCTAATTTCATGAAAAGCAAGCATAGATCCATGAAGCATCATATATCTAATGGTCATCCTCTACTGTGTATGAAATTTAGTAGAAGTTCAATCTCAGTTAATTGTTTCACACAGTAGCAAAAGCAGAAAGTTCTCAAGACAATAAATCAAACCTTGAGAAATCGCACGAGCTGTACCAGTCGAAGACGCAAAAGAGAAGGCGTGAGGGGCTCTTTTTACGCAAGAATATGGGCATCCTACTAGTATTGCATGAAAAAGTGAAGACGATAGGATAAAGTAGAAGAACTTTTAAGTAGAAAAGGTGCTGGATCATTATACCTTTGCCAGCACAAAGAACCTCATTTACGAAAACATCAAATGCTTCGCATTCTGGACTTTCGAAGGGATCTAAGCATTCCCTGAACATAGTTCTTAGAGGTGTGAATTGTAAGCAACCACATAATTATTCAAGTGAGAAGGCTAAAAGGGTTTGAGCTAATGAATCTCAAACTAATAATTTGTCTCGCTTTTTTAGCTACAATGGCCAGTCATTATTGTATATCGTGGAAGTTTCTCAACGATTAATGATTAAAACCAACGAAAAAGAAATTCTTTCTTTTGATGAGGAACACAAGAAACTAGATTTGGCTTCTATTTTCTAATTTCCAGCCATATCTTTTCTCTTTATCTCCACAAATAAAATTTGAAATTTACTCAAACAACAACTACAATCAAATTCGTCAACATACCTTTCAATGATATCTGAACGGCTGCAGCTGGATAACATCTGCATGATTCAGTAAGCACAATGATCAGTGATTCCAAATGACTAAAGCTTTTGACTCCATAACAAGTCTGCCCCTAGAAGTCTCAACTAAGTCTTCGTACAAGCAAGTGCATAAATAAGATGATCAAATATAACAATAAGAGATGTATGAGAACTACCTCATATGCTTGAATTACTCGGCGAATCATTATCTCAGAATCTTCTCCGTTTCTGTTAACATCGGGATGGAACTGCTTGACCTGGTTTCAGCAAGAATAATTCATATTTTCAGTTCATTCTTCCCAAATCGATGGGAACTCACCGAATCCTCAAAGGGTTTAGCTTTAACTAACTGGACAATAATGATATTACTGAGCTCACTTCGAACTCCATAAGAACTCTCTATGCAACAGTAATATTATTTTTCACCAATAAATAAGAAGGCAAATGTCGTCTTTTTTGTTTTATGCTCCACCTTTTTTCATCAATCAAGTAGACATGGCGAAAATTTTGTTAACAAACCTTCTATATTTCACTCTCTGTGAATATTTTTTCTCCGTTTTCTCGGCAACCAAACAGAGGAGAGTAGGTGAAAAAACCCTGATTAAAGCTAAACATTTAAGAATCGTACTTTAGCTCGGAAAGCGGCCTTGAGCTCGGTTTGGGAGCAGCTGGGTTCGACTCCGAGCACAATGAATGGCGATATAGGACGGACATCGTCGCCGTCATCGTCTCTGACTCTTGCTGTGCACTTGAATGAGAAATTTGAGGTTGAAAAGAGTAAGAAATGGCTCGGTAAATAGGAATTGGAGGGGAAATTGTGAGCGGCTGATGGAAATTTTTCAGTTTTCTGGAGTGGAAGCTTGGGAGGAGTCCAGCTGCAGAATCGTAAGCCTCCCATTTCTTTCTTCGCTGACGTTATTCAAAAAGCACCCCTTTATATATAGAAAATATGGGTAAATGACAAATCAACCTTTGTAATTTCTGATCAATAATAACTCAACCACTATCATATTTTTTTTAACAAATAAATCATTGACGTATGGAAAAATGACAAAACAAATATCGTGATCACATTCGCCGTTAACAAGTTGACATGAGACACACGGTGTCTCAACAAGGTGAGACGTAAAACTTTGTCTATTGTTCAGCCAAATAATGGAAAGAAAAAGATAATTACAGTCTTTCTTCACTTTGTCCAGTAGAACTTCTTATACGAAGAGAGAATATCAGAGAGAAACAATCAATAATCATTTATCTCCCAAACAATGCAATTATCATTTGCAGTATATTAAGCCAAGACAGAAAACGCAGGCAGGTAAGAGAGAACATTGTCGCGGCGTTCATTGGCGTCTGAGAAGAAAGACGCTACAGCGTCTGGGAAGAAAGACACTACGGCGTCTGGGAAGAAAAACGCCCACGTCTCAAGACACCGCAAGACACTGCGGTGTCTTGAGACTTGGGGGTCTTTCTTCCCAGACGCCGCAGCGTCGTTCTTCTCCGACGCCAATGAATGCTGCGACAATGTTCTCTCTTACGTGCCTGCATTTTCTGTCTTGGCTTAATACACTGCAGATGATAATTGAATTATTTGGGAGACAAATGATTATTGAATTGTTTCTCTCTGATATTCTCTCTTCGCATAAGAAGTTCTAATGGACAAAGTGAAGAAAGACTGTAATTCTCTTTTCAATTCTTTTTTTCTTTCTATTATTTAGCTGGACAATAGACAAAGTTCTACGTCTCACCTTGTTGAGACACCGTGTGTCTCATGTCGCATAAGAAGTTCTACTGGACAAAGTGAAGAAAGACTGTAATTCTCTTTTCAATTCTTTTTTTCTTTCCATTATTTAGCTTAACAATAGACAAAGTTCTACGTCTCACTTTGTTGAGACACCGTGTGTCTCATGTCAACTTGTTAACGGCGAACGTGACCACGATGTTGGCTTTGTCATTTTTCCATACGTCAGTGGTTTATTTGTTAAAAAAAATACCCTAGTAATTGATTTGTCATTGATCAGAAATCACGATGGTTGATTTGTTATATCATAATTTAGCATTTTTTGGGAGCTTCCTGTTGAGAAAAGAAAGTGGATAGACCAAATAGAAATATTCTAGTAATTGATTTTAAATTTAATAATTTGAAAATCAATCTAACTAGTTTGATATTATTTATTTTTGATTGACTAAATTTATTCTTTATAAAAAGAACTACAATAATAGATAAACACATTTTAATCAAACTACTAATATTTAAATTTTGAATAATTATCAAAATTATTGATAAAATATGATACCTTTTTACTAATATATTGAACTTTTATTTTTGTCACCTAACACTTTAAAAGTTTGAGACATTAGCAATAGACACTTTTACCGTTAAGAAGTTTGTTAATTGATGGATATTAACGGTGTGGAAAACGTATTTTTCACAGTGAAAAGGGTAATTTAAATTCACAACGAAAATAGTATTTTTCATAATGAAAATATATATTTCACTGTGGAAATAATATTTTCCGTAGTAGTGGTAATTTTTACGTATAATATCTGTTATTTAATTAACTCTTTAACAATAAAGTGTTTGTTACTAAGGTCTTAATCTTTTTACCCGCTAAATAACTTAAAAGAACAAAAATAAATGTGCAATAGGTAAGTTAACAAGGCCTTGCCCTTAAAATTTTATGTTCTAGCAGCCGAAATTTCTGCATAACCAAACGGCAACAGCCCCCCAAGAGTGAAAACTTAGTAGGAAGGCAGGCAGAGCTCTTCTTCATCCGAGTAATGGCGGATAAACTTCTTCTCAGGGACATAGCCTTCATCTGTCATCAGTTTAAACAGCTCCACCAAAACTCCATTAATGGCCTCTCCCTGTGGATGAGTTCTATCACAGACAACAAAGCTGTGAACTTCCTTTTCAATCTCAATCCAGCTAGAACCAGTTTCTTTGGCAATACCCACCTCCTTCATTCTTCTCATAGCCCTTGCTCTTTCTCTCCAATTCCCTTCCGAAGAATATATGTTGGCCAGTAGAACATAGGGCGAAGGGCTCTTCGGAGAGTCCAAAAGCAGTTTATCAGCTGCAAATTTTCCCATTTCTGAATCACCATGGATACCACAAGCTCCGAGCAGTGCTTGCCATACGTGCAGGTCGTGATTTTTGGGTAATTCTTCAATGAAATCTCTTGCTTCGGAGAGAAGCCCGGCTCTGCCCAACATGTCTACGATACATGCGTAGTGTTCAGTCCTCGGAGTTAATCCATGATCTTTGATCATCGATTTCAAATACTCGAGGCCTTGTTTGACCAAACCAACATGGCTACATGCGTGTAGCAACGAAAGAAATGTTACATCGGTGGGCTTTGTGCCTTCTAATACCATTTTTTCATACAATTTAACAGCTTCAAAACCATTTCCATGGCGGGCAAAGGCTGCTATCATGGAATTCCATGTGATTTGGCTTCTTTGCGGCATTCGCCTGAAGATTTTGACCGATTCTTCCATGTCTCCGCATTTGGAGTACATGTTTATGAGCCCATTTCCAACGAATTGATTACAGCTGAAGTTCTTCTTGATGATTAAAGAATGAACTTGTTGGCCTAGTTTTAGAGAGGTATTCTCACTGAAGACTCCAAGCACTGTCGAAACCACATTCGGGTCAATTTCAACTCCCTGCTTCATCATTTTCATAAATAATTGAATAGCTTCTTCTTCGTACCCGTTTTGCGCAAATCCCGCCAGGATAACAGTCAATGATACCTCGTCAAGATCTTTTGCTGACACAAAAATTCTCCATGCGTCTTCAAGGTTGCCCGATTTTGAATACATATCCATAAGTGCACTTTCTATGCGTAAATCTGATTGAATTCCTATCTTCCAGACAATCCCATGAACCTGATTTCCTTCCATCACTGCCTGCAAACCAGAACAAGCCAGTAGCGAGCCTAAATAAGTCAGAGTGTTCGGATTCACTGATGATCTGGACCGCATTTCAGCAAACAATCTCAGACTCACTTCACAACAATCGTTCTGAGCAAGGCCACAAATTATTGCAGTCCAACTAATAACATTTCTTTCCAACATTTCATCAAAAATCTGTTTTCCCAAAGGCCAACATTCACATTTACAATACGATGTTACCAATGCATTTCCTACCGAGATTTCACGCATGAACCCGTATAAAATTACTAAACCGTGGATCATTTTGGTAATGCAAGAAAACTCTGGTCCATCACAAGCAGATAAAATGGTAGTCAAAGTTGCTTGATCCACTTTACAAACATCCGATGCAATCATTTGTTTTAAATACCGAAAACCCATTTCAAAGTCCCCATCATATCTCAAAAAACCAGAAACCATTATATTCCATGAAATAGTATCTCTCAGGGGCATATGATCAAACAGCTTAACTGCATCGGAAGAGCTACCACATTTCACGTAATTAGAGAGGAGAGAATTCCATATTACAACAGCATTACGACGCTGGAACTCATCATCGAGCCTGGAAAATTCGTGGTTCTTGATGATGGAGGCGTGTAGAGAAGAACCCAGAAGAACAGAAGCTTGTCTTGCAGAGACGGATAAGAGGTGGCTTATCTCTACATGATTGAGAACATAAGTAGAAGAGGTTTCTGCGAAAGAATTTAGCAGGTTTTTTAAGGGAGAAATGGAGCGAAACACCCATCTGATTTCATGCATCTAACTTGAAGAACCCAAGGTTCTTCAACTTTAACGACGCTCGACGCACGTAATCCACTCCAACGAACTGGAATTAAACTGGAAATTTCATCACCTTCAGGTTTCAAATCTATAAATTGTTTTTAATAACTTCTCTTTGTGAAATAACTTTAATTTCAAATAAAGTAATATGTCGGTTAAAGTCCATAAAATTTGTTTGGGAGATTAACAAATAAACCACTATACTATGAAATCAATCAGAACAATTTTTACTAACAACTTAAATATTGAACTATGAAAAATTGACAGATAAAACATCGCCATTATGTTAAACCCACAAAGAAATCATCTTCAATATAAAATTGAATCTACGAAGTAAATATATCTCTGCAATTCTAATTCTACTTTAGTTTTATCCTAAAATCGGAATAATTGAAACAATTTTACTACGGAGACGATTCTGTAAAGCTTCGGCTTGGTCTTCTCGTCGTCGAAAACAGTTATCATATTTTCAGTTTTTCAATCATCTTCTTATGGATCACCCTTCTCTCGATTTCACCGTTTAGTTCTCATCGTTATCTTCTCTTTCTTCTTCCTAATCTATCATCATCATTTAGTTCTTATCACCAATGTTTCACTTTTCTCAAAGGAAAATCATCTTCAATAGAAAGTAATCTTTTTACATCTTGTCTTTTCGTAGTGAAAAGTAATTGTTTCACCCTATAGAATAAATTTTTTAACTCTGTTCAGGGGAAACATAACGTTCCGCTGTAGAAAACTAATGTTCCACAACAAAACGATAACATTTTTAACAGAAAACATAACTTCAATGTTTACTCGATTCATTTTTTATAGTTCAGTATTTAAGTTGTTACAAAAATTATTCAGTAATTGACTTGTCATTAACTTCATAATACAGTTATTGATTTTATAATTTCTCAATTTGTTATAGGTCTTCAATATCTACCTTAGTAAGTAATTTATTCCTTCACATTTACCACTAATTTTCATTGGTGAAATAATTGTTATAGAAATCAAGTAAAACGTATGATTGAATGAAAAATATAGTATATTCATAGTAAATTTAACAAATAAATTGCCTGACAACAACAAAATCTAAATTGCTAAAATCTGAAAAGTTGATGCTCCATTTAAAAAAAAAAAGTTTAAAATCTAACCCATAATTGACCCCAAATGATAGAATCTAAATTGCATGTCATTACCTTAAAATTAAATAAAATTTCAAGAAAATGTAAAGACAATTTGATTTTTGATCACAAACACTAAATTTTATGATAAACTCATACTTCAAATTAATTCAAAATATAAAATTAAAATTAATTTCACATATGAATATTTTTCCACCACAAGGTGCGACATAATACAATTTTCTTTTTTTATTTTTATTTTTATTTTTATATACAAATGATGTCAACAAAGAAGGCTGAAAATGCAAGAAAATTTTCAATGTTTACCAATTGGCCTAGTGTTGTTCCAAAGCCATTGCTGAGCTTTACCATCAACCAATGGTGAAACCTGCAAAGACTTTAAGATTAAGCACTTAAAAATCAAATCTTATGTAAAAGAAGAAAATCCTATTTAAATAGGGAAAATTATAATGAAAAAACTAATTTGCCACATGCTATCACAAAAGGTCATTTTTTCAGTATAATTACACTAACCAACGTGACATTATTTTGTTACGATATAATATGTCGTATTAGTGCGTCACGTTAATTTGTAAAATTTAACGTATCCCCTAGTGCTACTCCTATTAATAGAATTAGATAATGAGGGAACTCAATCCTTTCATCAGACGCCATTTTTACCCTCCTAGATCATCGGTAAAGAATTGCGGAAGGCTGGATATTCTAAAAAGACTCAAAACCTTCGTAATTATGGTCTGTTGGAAATCAAAGAATACACCAAGGAGACTTTTCTCTAAATTAGGAGCTGACACTGAGGAGCGCAGATAATATGAAGAGATGTATAAGAATTAGTTAGAAATACGAACCTTGTCCCATACTTGAGAATGGTAATCATTAACCCAATTGATTTCAGCATCCGAAAGCAAAGACATGTCAATGAGTTTAGTCTGCAAAAGGCGATTTATAGCACGATGGTTATATCAAGAACATATCTGGCCCTGATGAGGTAAATACACATACAATCATAAGAAGGTCAAATTAATGTTCTTGTTTTCCCTCTGGCCTCTAATGCAATTTGTTCGCTACATGTTCCTGCAGCCTCTCCTCTAGTTGATTGGCCACCATTTTCAAGAGTGATTTCAAAGAATATGAAGTGCGTTTCTATAACATAAAATGCTCTTTTTTTAATTGCTAACTTCATATGGTTTATTGTTTCAACTTTCAAGATTTTGAGCAAATGAAAAAAGGTCAATTTTTTCTGCAACAATGAGAAAATGTCATATTTTCCTGTTCAGGATTCAACACACTTGGAAATTGACATTGATTTGCATGAAGGCCTACTCATTTAAAAATGATAATTTGAATGCGACAAATTTAGTTATTAATTAAAGATGTCTGTCGACGAAATTTAGAATTCCCAGATTTCCATTTACTACACAAAGAAAAACGTGTAACTAGTGGTCCAATTACATAATTATAAGATGCGATACCTTCCGCCTTCCTAGATGATAAGAAATACACAGTTTTTTCAACTGTTTTCACAATTGTAGATTGCATAGTGGAATACTAACTAGTGTGTACCTGTACTGGGACAAAAGTGAGCTTTTCAAATCCAAAATATGACATTCCTCCAAAACAGTTAGGTGTGTCAACCTCGTTCACAATAAGGAGGTTCTGCACGAGAAGAACGATTAGATTCCTACAGATTAGAAGTGTGGGTAGAAAAATGAGCCAAAACATGTTAGATTTCAACAATTTGACGAAAAATAATAGGAGAGCATAAGATCATGTAAGGAAAAAAAACAAGGCAATAGAGAGCTAACAGTTGCACATAAGTACCTAAGTAAGAAGTCAAAACATTTTGTGAAACCTGAAGACATTATTATTTTTTAGACGTTGGTTCAGATGTGTTTTTTCAAAAAAAAAGCTTGGGAAAAAAAACAGAATGATTTCATTAAAAACTAATAAACAAAAACATTGGTGGCAGCACTTGAAACTTGTCATAAAACTTCGATTTTAAATTGTTCTTCCAACCATTGTTTAGAAAATGTAATGCACAAACTATTTTCCATTGTTTCCTGTTTTAAAGTTTTTGAAAACATACTGTTTTTAAGAACAATACATGAAAAGGCCTTTGTCTTTCCTCTAGGTAGTTTAAAAGAGTTGACTAAATCCTTATAATCAGATCAAGGTTATGTTATTAAGTTCGGAAATGTCAATCCTGACACATAATTTATATGATCTAATACATGACTCATGTTTGAGGCATTGCAGCTATTTGGCTTTCTTAAACTAAAGTTCAAATGACTGTCATATGTTCTATAAGGTCAATAAAGTACTTTTGAATGGCCATTCTTCACTTACTGCTCAAATAAAGTAAAAGAATCTATCACCATCTTCACAGACAATTAATGACTAACTAACTTTAAGTTATCCATACCTCAATACGAATCCCAAAAGAGTGGTCTTCGTAATATCCTGGTTCATTGCTAACAATCATACCTCTCTGTAAGGGGGTGGTATTCCCATAACGATAGCTTATGCTCTGAGGACCCTCATGAACATTCAGTGCAGCTCCAACACCGTGTCCAGTCCCTAAGTTTTAGGAAATGAAGAAAAAATCAGTAGCAAATAGATAAAGAAAAAATCAGTAGCAAATAGATAAAGAAAAAATCAGAGTCACATATGCATTTCAATGTTTTTTTCTACTTAGATAATAGGTTAATAGAGGAAATAACATATACCATGACGGTAATCAAGTCCTATCTTCCATAGAGAAGAGCGAGCAAATGCATCCAATACAAAACCTGGGGTATTTTCAGGAAAGACCGCCTGATCTAATGCTATGTGACCCTGCAATGGGTCACTCCATCAAAAGATACATAGCTCTCAATTGTCAAATTAGATAGCGGAAGAGTAAGAAAGGAAAACTGATGTGCACGCTGAACTAGAAAATGACAGATATTAAGCTTTCAAGATATGATATGCTAAGTGAACTACTGGGATTTTTTAGTGTGGTTTAAACCAACTTGAACTATTAAACATATATAAGGACAAAAGACAGAGACTTTATACTTGTAAAACTCTGGTGAAGCATTCTTTAAAACGTGCACTAGGTTTGCCAAAATGGACGGTTCTGGTTATATCAGTTGTTCCGTCTATGTATTGAGCTCCACTGTCTAATAGAAAGGGTTTCCTTGCATCCACAATACTACAGCTTTCAGGCTCTGGTTTGTAGTGTATGATAGCACCATTTGCGCCAGAAGCTGTAATTTCGTTCCAAGTGATGAGGAGTAAAGTTAAACTTTCAAGAAACTCATAATGAATTTTTTAAAATAATTAGCCATCCATTTCAATTTCAAGATAAAGACCTAAATTATTGCAAACAAAAGTGAACCTTCTATATAATTAATCTACGCCTCCTAACAGATGTTTATCTTTTCCTAAAGCATTCACATATGGAAGATCAAGTTTTCTATTTACTGAAAATGTGGCAGGCTCAAGATACATTTATCTATGTTCGACTAGTTGAGTTTTAATCAAACTCAGATTTAGTTCTAAAAGAATGCAATAATAAACTAGACCGAGTCATTTGAATACAAATCTCAAGCACCACATAATGATAATTAAGATACAAAATTTCATCATACCACTTATAGTATCAAAACTTGTATCAATGAAACCATCTTGCTTTGCACGAAATTCAAGAAGTTTATTCGCAACATCCACCTCTGTTAATTTTACATCATTTTGAATTTCATCTTCTAACCAATTCCAGAACCAAGCAAGTGCAGCAGCATCTCTGCAAGAAGAAAGACAGGAAACAATGGGAGGAAACAATTAAAATGTGCCACAGAAGTTGCATTCAAACCCATGTATGCTCAAGTTTATGCAACTGCCTGGATGTAACATATAAATCATATAAAATTTTTTATAAAGTAAAAAAAATGTGTGATTGCATGCAGCCCAATTAAAAATTGAAATGAGTCAATCATCCTCATCAAGAGCACAGTAATAGAGAATATCTTCACCTCAAATGAGAATTTCGCATCCCTTCTAACTCAGAATGATTTTTCAATGCCTTTGACAATGAGATAGGGGATGTTTTGTAGACGCCAGCAGGTTCAAAGTGATTGATGGCATCATAAGTGTTTACCGTACTTTTTCCTTTCCTTTTAATGCTCATAAAGTACCTATCACAGGCTGATCTATATGCATTAACGATAGCAGCATTGACAGAGGATGTGTCTAGCCAAAGGGGAATTCCTCTAGCCGCCAAACTGAGAAAACAACCATTTCAGCCATTGAGTATGAGTTATATCTACAACAGCAAGCCCTAGACTGCTCAAAGTTCAGGGCAAAAGAACCACAGTTTGTTGATATCAAATTGATGAAGGTCTGGAGAGTGAATTGGTGCATCATACTTCTCTATTTTCCCAATATATTTAGAAATTGCTATTTCAAAGCTCCAAACAATACCTTTCAATTTCAGGAATTATGGAATCATATGGTTTCAAATCTACTCCTGCATTTTTCATGTGTTCCATCACCTCTGGACTGACTTTAGAATCATCTATAAGTAATTTAGCTCGATCAATTTCCACAATCAAGTATGCATACATTACAGGTGAATGTGGAACATCACTTCCTCTCTGCAAACCAGATATGAATTGTCATTCAGATCTAAATGTAGACTCAAGTCAAAACTAAAGGTTCTTGATTGAGGAACTTGAAAGAATGAGAGGCAGTTTCATCATGTTATCTCCATAAATCAGGCAAAATAAAAACAAGACCTCAAGATTAGGGCTATTATTAGGCTTTCACATATTAAAATGTCAAACAGAAATACCAAATAAGATGTTACAAAGGATTACCAAATTTAAGAGCCAGGCTATTTCATCAAGCATGGATATAACAATTGCAGATGAACCAGAATCCACCATTTCAGATCTAAGAGACGATAGTTTTGATGCTACATCTAGACCAGCATATCTAAGATCATGCACTCTAATAAGTCTGTTAGGTGGTTTTGGCCTTGATTCTTTCCATACTTCATCCACGAGATTTAAAGCATACAAGTAAACCAACTGGTGATCTCTCTTGGCAATAGTCGCCTTCAGTTCATCAGCAGTATCAGAGGAAAAAAGAAACTGCTCCCTTCACAATACAAATTTGAAGGTGCAATCAGAGATATAAAAAATAGAAATTATTAAACCGAAAAGAAAATATGCATACCACCCTTCTTCTATCGGCACACAACAGAATCTTCTAAGCATTCAAAGCTATTAAGCAAAAATTGACAAGAGATGACTACTAATCCATGATATGATTGGTAAATTTTCAGCTAGCCTCCCATCACTAATTAAACTGGAGAAAACCCAATCTTTGAGCACAAAATTTGTTTGAAATATTAAGCTGAGGTTAAGAAATACAAAAGAAAAAGAAAAAACAGAGTTAAGTGAGCCATGCATAGAACTAAGAAGTTAAGTCTTCCTCACAGGATCAATTCCGACCCTTCCACTAGGAGCTAGAACTTCATTAAGCCATTCACTAGGTGTGGGAACACCAAGATTACCAGCACGCATCAAAATCCAGTTGGAACTCAGCTGCTTCTCAGCCTAATTATGACAAAGAGATAAATTATCCATACATCTATAGGTGTTAATAATAGATTATTGATCATAAACAAAAGTGTTTCTGACGAGTGGGCAAAAAATTAATGGCTCCATATAATTTATCTAATATGTATTGAACATAAAATTGATGAACCTGGAGAAAATACCGCCCATCCGTCCAAAGAGCTGCTTTATCCTTTGTGACAACAGCAGTGCCAGCACTACCAGTAAATCCTGATATATAGGCCCTCCTCATGTAACACTCAGCAATGAATTCGCTCTGAATCAAAAAAATAAGACAAAATTTGTCACCTTACAAAAGTTCCAAATTCTATGTTACAGATATTTGGTAATCGCAGACTCTCAATTCTCCCCAATGTAAACCTACAGACAACAACGTTCGCAAAAGCTCCAAAATTTTACATCATCCACCAGAAACAGATTAGAGGCTTAAAGAACTTATGAATGCTATATACTGTATTAAAATCAGAAAGGAATTAATTCTAACAAAGAATGTTATGCTCAGGAAACTTACCCGAGCTACTGATTAGCTACGCAATGAAACCTAGTAAAATTAAGACTCTTAAACATAATAGACGATTAAAGAAGCCGAGCTACCATAGAAATGCATGAATATAGCTATTCATGTAAACAAAGTTTTTTGACACAGTGAACTTCAGGCAAGCTTCATGGCCAACTCAGCAATGGACCTGTTTCCTTTCCACACCTAAATCAAAAGCAAAACAAAAACCAGGACCAGAACCTGGTGAGCATCCTGAGATGGAATGATATAGGCGTCGATGCCAACTCCAGGCTTCGAAAAGAGCTCCCTAAGATCACGAAGTTTAGCATCTTTCTCCGTACTTCCAAAACTTCTTTTGAGCTCTGAAGAGGGCTTGGCAGTAATGGAACCGCAATTTCTGATCGTAGAGAGGCGAAGTCTTCTGGAGTTCCTGAAAACGTTTGAGCGATAATTGAAATTCCTCAAAATAGATGGCGCGAGAGAGAGAAATCGGTCGTGGTGAAGGTGTGCAGGAGACGACGGAATCATTAGCGATGACAGTGAGCGCATGGTGGAAACTTGTTCCAAGAACACGGAGAGAGAGAGAGAGAGAGTCCAACGAAGGTCGCTTCTGGTGGAAGAAGAGATGTGGTTGATTTACCCTTAATTTTCTATTTTATTTAATTTTCTTATAAAATATCTTTTTAATTCTAATAAATTGATTGGTTTAATTTAATTAATGTATTATTAATTTTTCAATTAGTAATTATCTTTAAATATTTTTATTGGCCACTAAGATTTATTAATCAAATTATTTATCTTTTTTCACTTAAGAAGATTAATTTAATTTAGTAAAAATAATTTTAAATTATTAAATTTAACTAAGTAACATTATTTAAAAATAACATTAAAATTATAAATTTCTAATTAAATAATAAAAAATTATACTTCACACGTAATTTTATATAAAATAATTAAATTAATAAATACGTTCAATCTGGAAAAGAATCTCGTCTGTCTAAAAGCTCACACCATGAGTTGCTGTTTCGAAGGAGGAGAGGAAGACGACTGCGTTGAGATTCTGAAGCACCTCAATCCATCGTCCTCCACTAACCCCCAAGCCCCAGACATTTTCTCTTCTGTACTATCACCCATGAATTCTCATTTCTCTGCCCTCTCTTGCCCCGACATCCTCCGTTTAATCTTTGCCAAGCTCCCCATTCCTGATTTGGCTCGATCGAGTTGCGTTTGTCGCGTTTGGTACTCGGTCGCCTCCGACAAGGAAATCGTCGCCGGAGCTTTCAAAGCTCCTTGGAAGCTGAAGGAGGTGGTCGGAAAACCTAGCTCTGGAAGCTTCTGGAGGGATAATGGTATTGGAAAGTTCTCAATTTCGCATCGAATTGTGCGTGGAGATAGCGTGACGAGTCTGGCCGTCAAGTATTCGGTTCAGGTATGGATAGTAGAATGAGAATTGTGTTATCGACAATGAACTGGAAATGAAACTCTCAATTCGTTCTCTTACATTTTTTTTTTCTATTTCTAAATTGAACTAGAAATGATGAAAAGAACTGTTGCGAGTTTTCCTTTATGTATTTCTGACCTAACAAAAAGTGCATTCACTCTACTTCTGTACTTCAACAAATTCTTCGTTTCCTTTCCGTACTTGTTTATTTGCTGGTAATATATTATGGATGAACTTGTTCAGTTGATCTCTCCTTTATTTGGTGATTTAGAAAGTGAAGGAAAGTAAAATCTTCTTCCATAAATTTGATATATTTTTGCGTAAGGCGAGGATACGCATTTTCGTATCAAAAGAATGGTTTTTAGTTGTAGGCATACTCCATCCGCTGGGTGGAATCTTTCTTTTGTTAGAGCCCTAATGGATGAGGAAGATTGATAGATTTACTTGTTGCTAAAAAGTACACAAAAAAATCATAATTTGCCTTGGAAGAGGGTCAGTCAATACTCAATTGTTTGGACCCATAGTAAGGATGACACTTTCTCGGGGAGGTCTTTCTATTAGGAGCTTCTTGATGGATCCTCCTATTTCTCTTACTATGGTTTCCTTTGATTGGTTGGTTTGTAGGGACACCTTCCTCACATTAGATAACTTGCAAAAAGAGGTTTTGCAATGCTGAGTAGATGTGCTTTGTGTCCAGACAATGAGAGGTAGCCAACCACCTTCTTGTTCACTGTGAATTTTTGTGGATTTGAGTGTGAGAGTGACTCCCTCTTTGAAAATTCCTTAGTCGGTTAAGAATCTAAAGTTGGAGTGGGGAGTGTTATTGGATAGGTAGGCTGTAGACAAAGCCAGATTGGTTTTTGGCCTACATGGTATAATTGCAATGGGTGATTTTTGAAGAGAATTTTGTAGATTCAGATCTGCTTAAATGTTCTTTTGGTTGAACGGGTAGTGTTTTGGCAGGGATGTTGATTGGGTGGGGCAGCCATTCTGCCAAAATTTTCCTGCCCACAATCTGCTCTGTTACTTCACTTAATTTTGGTGTGGCGGTCATTGGGTCGTCCTACCATAATTTGGTGGAGTCGTTATTTCCGTTCTTTTTTTTTTCTTAATACAATTTCAGTACCAATTCAAAAAAAAAAAAAAGAGTCCTTGCATTGTTAAGAAGAGTGTTAGGTATGGCAACTTTGCAACAGTCTGCGAAGTTCTTCTTGGCATCATCATATCAAATTATTTGCAATATTTGATCTTTTGTTGATCCACTCGGTTAGATTTTTGTGTGCTCAAATTCTATTGGGTTAGGTCAATAGGCCCACATTATAAATCTGATTTAAGACTTTGTTTTCTCTATAAATTCATGTAAGCTAGAGTGACAAAACTCACGATTGTATTTTGATCTTAATAGAAGATTTATTCTTCTAACATGATTTTTTCCCGAAATAATTTTTCTACGTAAATCTGGTGTCCCACGTCTTATTTTCTTTTTCCGGTTATTGTTTAATCTCTAACACACTCCGATGTATGTTTTTGTTTGTGCAGATGTAAACATAATCAAATTATTTTTCTCTCTGCTTACAGGATAGATTTAACATCAAATATACCCACATTGTCAATTTCAATTTTTTTTTTGTTTATAGGTCATGGACATAAAACGTCTAAACAACATGCTGAGTGACCATGGCATATACTCACGAGAGAGGTTGTTGATACCTATCAGCGATCCAGCCATTCTAATTGATAGTTCATGCTACATAGAACTAGACAATTATGCAAAACGGGAAGTTGCGGTGCTTTATTTGGAGGGTGGCAGTCCCAATCAAAAGATGAGCCGTCTGTCAAGTAAGACAACCTCGGAACAAGGAAAGAAACGCATACTTGATTCTTTGAGGAGAAGCATGCAAGTCGATGATGGAACAGCTCAATACTATTTATCTATTTCTAATGGAGACCCTCGAGCCGCCCTTACTGAATTCTCGGAGGACATCAGGTGGGAAAGGCACAGAGAATTGAATGAAAAGTCTACTGATTAAGTGGTGAAAATCTCCGATCAGGTCAATTCCCTTCTTGATGTGCTGTTCTTTCCATAGAAATTTGCAATCCATTTATGCTGAAGTACTTCGTTATAATTGTAAATATAATCAAACTGATCAGTTGTAAATGATGTTAAAAAACTACTCATTGTGAATGACAAATGAACTGTGATTGTAATCGTGGGTGTTTAATTGGTGAAAACTTTGCAATTACAAAACTTGTTTTTTTAGTTCTTGAGAACAGGAAGACTGAAAATATTCAGAAATAAAGCTTTGAAGTATGTTGTGAAAAGCTGTTTTTTTAGAAGAACAATTTCAAATGGTAGTATCTTATGTTCAAACAGTTGAAAATCTCAGTGAAGTTACTTTTCAAAATTTAAAAACAAGTGGTTTTTTGAAAACATTAAATTTTATTTCTTCGAGTATTTTCTTGGTGGCTAATCCATATGAGAACTTATTGGGCCACAAAATCAAATGATACGATCATAATATAACATTGAAAATTTATGATATTAGAGTATACTGGGTATATATATAACATTCAATTACCAATTATTACAAAATTTTTTAGAGTAAAACTCAATAGCAAATTCATGTAAACTTTGGCTCAAGCAAATAATATTGTACTATTTGGTAGAGTTTGAAGTGTTACACTAGTATTAGAGCTAGTCTATGGGGACATCAGATCTCCCAAGGAGGAGGTAGTTGTGGTAGTCTATCTTTTTGAAGGGTTGTTAGAACCTAAAATCAAGTAATGTGACTACAATTCTGTATGGAAAATATTTAATATTTCAGTGTACTATATATAAACATATATAACATTTCACCTCCAATTAGTATAACGTTCTATTAGAATAAAACTCAATAGTAAAATTTGTGAATTAGTATAACATTCTATTAGAATAAAACTCAATAGTAAAATTTGTGTAGATTTCGACCTGAAACAAATAACATTATACTACTTATTATGTTCGTTTTAATTATCTTGAACATACTACGGATTGGTTTGTCCCGCGCTGACAAGAGGTAGATATTGGAAATATGCTATGAAAAGCTTTTTTTTTTAGAATAACAATTTCAAATGGTAGTATGTTTTGTTCAAACAGTTGAAAATCTAAGTTAAGTTACTTTTCAAATTAAAAAAAAATGAGGTTTTTGAAAACATTAAATTTTGTTTATTGGACTATTTTCTTGGTGGTTAATCCATATGAGAACTTATTGGGGCACAAGATGAAATGTTATGATCATAATATAACATTGAAAATTTATGATCTTAGAGTGTATTGAGCATATATATAACATTCAATTATCGATTATTACAAAAAGATTTTAGAGTAAAACTCAATAGCAAATTCATGTGAACTTTGACTCATGCAGATAGTACTGTATTATTTGGTAAAGTTTGAAGTGTTACACTAACGTCAGACCTCCCAATGAGGGGGTGGTTGTAGTAGTCTATTCTTGTAGAACCCAAAATTAAGTAAGACTACAATTTGTAGGGAAAATATGTAGTCTTTCAGTGTACTACATATACACATTTATAACATTTTATCTCTAATTAGTATAACGTCTTTTAGAGTAAAACACAATAGCAAAATTAGGTAGATTTTGACACGAAACAGCTAATATTATTCTACCCTATTGTATTACTAGCTTGAGATGTCACCATCTCAATAAATCAATATCTTATCTTTATGAATAAAACAATAATAATAATAATTAAAAGGATAATTTAATTTTCCCTAGTTTGAAATTATTGTCACATGATTAAGGTTGAGTCATAAACAAGTTGAACACTTCTTTGATAACGTGACTCGACTTGTGCTATGGGTGGGACAAAATCATCAAAGATGGTCTTAAAATGTTTATCACTAACACCTAATCCTAGTACGTTCTATTATTATTTTATTTTATTGCTATATTTGCACGTGTTTGGTTCCTATGACTATTCCTTTTCAATCAAAATCGTGGAGGACAAGTTCTACTTCTTTAATAAACTTTATTCACTAAAATATATTTCCTTTTTTTGGAGATTATTTTTTGAGTGTGGATAATGTTCATTTGTTTGTAGCCGTCGAAATAGATCAATAATTTAGGTCTAAACCCCACCTCCCTTAGTCTTAATTTGCCCAATAAACTCATTTTAAGAAAAATTATTAGACTGTCGAGACATTCTAACCAACATTAATTATTTCTTTAATTATTTAATAGACTCGCTCTTTTCCGATATTAAAATTGATCGGGCTGATTTTTTTTTAATTTTTATAATATTTTTTGTGGAAATTTCTTCAATTTTTTAATAAAATAATACGTTAAATAAATCCTTTCTTAAAAAACACGTTTCACTAATTTGTTTATTGTCCAATACAACATGCATAATTACGTAGAAAAACCATGAGTCTGATTGGATCAAAGAAAAATCATCGATAAAATCCAAGAAATAATTAAAAATAATACTTTGTGTAATTATTTATTTATGGCATGCTCAAGTCAGGTCGAAATATAAATAGCCATCGCTCATTTTTTCTTCGTTGACTAAGCAACTATTGTTGTGCTTGATGGATGATTAATCTTCTTTCTTTTTTTATTTAAATTACTTAATAATAATTAGGCAGCCTAATTTGTCAATTTCTTATTATCAAAACTTACGTGACGTAGACTACTTAACCTATTTTTAAATTTCCAAAAACCCATAATTTTTCCAATAAAAAAATATTTGTTCGGGAGTATTTTCATTCTTTCAATATAATTTCTCCCGTACCCGAAAACACATTTTCAATAATGATAATGGTCAATAAATACGAAGTATATTATTAATTTTGATCAACCAAAGATTTAATTGCCTATAACTTAGATATGAAGCCAAGACGTTATGGTGTGGAAAATAATGTCGCCAAAAAAAGCATATTATTAAAAAAAAGATTTGGTTTCACACGTGCTTCACGAGCAAGTATCAGAGAATTCAAAGTAAACCAACTGTTGCTTTCTATTGACCGGTTCAAGTTTCTCGAGAAAAAGTCGTGTTATTTAATTATTTAATTTAACCAAATTATTTTTACAATTTGTCAATATCATATTTATAATTTATAAATGATGGTGGTTAAGAATTAGAAGAATAAAGGTGATTTATAATTTATAGTTATATTTTAACAAAATTAACTAATAATTAGATAAACGTTTAGTCAATAATTAAGGTATAATTTTAATTTATTTTTTATTTATATATTTTTACATTATTATTAATTTTATTTATATGAGTTAATATTTTTTGTATTAATTTTTGTAAGTTTCGTGGAGGTGATCAAATTCACACCACTTACAAGTATTATTGGTTTTGTGGTATCAATTTATTATTTAAAATTTATTTTAGATATTTAATTTTAATTATTATGAATCCACATTATTATAATATTAAGAATTTTAATGATGATGTTGAAGAAATTAGAGAGTTATTTCATGCATTTTTCAATGATACAATCATCTGCACAAACATCTACATCTTCACCTATAAAAAAATAAAAAAAATAAAAAAAAACATCTTACATATGAAATCATTTTGAGTTAAAATAAATTAAAATTTTTGGAAAAATATAAATTAGAGTTTAATGTAAATATTGTATTAAAAATTATGCATATGTTTACTATAGTTTAACTACCACAATCGATAGACATTTTAAAAAATGTAACTTAAATGAATGCTAATGATAGTGAGATGTTTACATATTCATAAAATAAAATGAGAGAATGAATAGTAAAATTTGTAGTACAATCTGAGTTGCCTTTATTATTCATCAATAGTGAAGTATTTGAAAAATTTATGAAAAACTATGTTACTCCTAGTTTTAAACATATATCTAGAAGTACAACGTTAAACGCTATTATTAAATTTTTTTATGATATGAAAAATGAATTAATTACATTTTTTTTGCAAATATTCCTTTAATGTCTATTTGTATTACGTCTAATTTATGAAGTACACGTAATGTTGTAGGTTATTTAGTTGTAATTTTTCATTTTATTTATGAATATTTGCAATTAAATAAAAGAATTTTAAGATTTCGTAACTATGAATATCTTCACACTAGTATATCTATTTATAGATATATTATGATAATATTGCAAGAATATTATATTAGAAATAGAATTTTTAATATAACTCTTAGCAATGTTAGTGCTAACGATATTGTTATTTCTCATTTTAATAATGATTTTCAATTACATATTAATCATGTTTCTTTTTTTTATTTGAAATGTGTGTATCATATTTTTATTTTGATTGTTAAAAATGATATAACATATATTTTGGCTCATATTGAATCAATTATATTAGCAATTTCTTATATTATTGAGTTTAATTCAAGATAACAAGAATATAAAGAATTTTGTAAAGTTATTTAACTTGACTAAATAAATTAAAAATCGACATAAATAGTAAGTGAAATTCAACTTATTTAATGTTACAAAATGATAAACCATGTTGATAAGTTATTTGTTCTTTTATTAATGAAAAGATACAAAATATTAATCTTGATAAATCTAGTTGTAATATTGTTAATACATTTCTTAATTTTTGCACATTTAACATGTACTTTTACACGATATAGATAAATAGACAAATTTAGTAATATTCTTAATAAAATAGAATTTAAAAAAAAAATATTGGCATATCATTCGTCCTATTTTTTTTATGCATATATTATAGATCTTAGATATAAATTAAAATGAATGTCTTATGCTTCTTATGATTTCTACTAATTTATGTACTACTCCTTTAACTTTTAATGATCAAGTAACAAATATAATTGCTAATTTATATTTTTCTTATGAAATAAAATATTTTAACACTAGTTATTCACAATTTCTTCACACAAAAAGAATTATTCTAGTATTAGTATTGATATTGATATTATAGATCCACAATTTAGTATTTATTATATATGGAGGGAATAAGATACTGAAAGTTATTTTACTTACTTGTAAAATGAACTTAATATTTATTTTGAAACTCCTTATTAATGTTTTAGATAAGAGAATTTTGATATTTTAAATTGGTGAAAAAAGTATTCTACTACATACCTTATTTTTTTTATAATGACACAAGATCTACTAACACATCTGGTTTCTACTGTAGTATAAGACTCTGCTTTTAGTGCAAGTGGACGTGTATACAGTGAACGAAGAGAACGACTTGCACCTGATCTCGTGGAAGTACTCATTTACATCAAATATTAGAATGATACCAATATGAGAGATCAATAGTGGGATGATGAAATACTTGAAGAATTTAAAATTTTAGATGTTGAATAATAGATCATTTTTTTTAAATTTCTATTATATTTTGAAGTAATTTTTTTTGAATTTGTAATTTTTTGACATATATCAAATGATTGGCAATTAGACGAGGGTTAACATAGTTGAGATGTATCTAATTTGTAGTGATACAACTATTAAATATATGTAATAATATTCATGTGATATTTTTTTATTGTTTCATCTCAAATAATTTTGTTTACTAAATACAAGTCATTTTAAATATTAATAAAATAATTTTGTTAATTAAATTACTAATTATTATATATTTTGAAATTATAATAATAAATAATTATTATAATTTTAATAACTAAATTTTATAAAAAATATATATTATATTGATATAAATTTAAAATATTTATGTATGTTCAACTCTGTTAAGACTCATTAGATTTGTTTAGTTAGGTCGTCTCGTTTAATTTGTGACTCGTGAGCCAATTTGGGTTTAAATATTTTTTCCATGGTTTTTAAGTTTAGCTTATTTAAATCAATATATTCAATGAGCCGGAGTTTTTCATGGTCGACCCGGTTCAACAGACCGATTTATCACTTCAAATTGAAAGGGATCTAGTTAATATTTATTATTCTGATATCTTTTTTATTAAAAAGGGAAAATGACAAATCAACCATCGTGGTTTGCGGTCAATGACAAGTCAACCACTG
>CM039478.1:4581904-4601307 GCA_022433065.1 Begonia loranthoides
GTTGAGTCTTTCGTGCATAAGTGTACTTGACTGGTGGAGATGTATCAGATTCCAGATTTAGATCCAAGATTAAACCAAACGTTAGGCAAGTTCAAACCTTTAGAAGGGGTAGGAGATTCCACTTTGGAGTTGTTGAGTGCTCCTGATTCACAATCAGTAACAGTGGAAGAATCTTGAACTTTCGGAAAAGCACCCTACGAAAAGCAAAAATAAATTTATCGAGACAAAGCATCGATTGATTATTCGGAATTAAACTCAACAATGAATTCCATTTATTGAGATAGAAGAAGAAGAATGATGAAACATAGCAGAAACGATAACAATTCACCACTGTTTCACACAAGAATTCCATCTGAATCTCAGTTTAGTTCCTCAAAATTTCGACACCCATAAGCAGATTCACGAGCCAGACCAATAATTATACTCCCATCAAATCTATGTTTATTCACTTCAAGAAACAAGGTAAAAGTGAGCAACCTCACTTCAGTTGATTGACAGCTACAAAAAGAAGCCATAATGAAAAGGAGGAAAAGATCCAGAATTTTCCCGCTGGGGATTCTTTGTTCTTATTTCCCTCAAAATTTCTCACAACCCAAGATTGATTTATGCAGATAAAAGCTATAGATTAGATCTACTTTCTTTATCCACAAAAAAAAAGCTCGCTTGAGTTGATTTCCATCTACACAAACAAAAAACCATAAGCGAAAAGTGGAAAGTTACAGAAATCTTCACCGTTTTACAGAAACAAGTTAATTAAGTTGGATTTAAATGGATAAAAGATAAACAACGATCGAGAAAAATGTACACCCAGTGTACTTACTTGATGACCCTCCATACAAACATAAATCGATATTCAGAAAAGGGGAAAGATCCAGTAATTTTCACGCTTCAAATTGTTCTCTTCTTTTCCCTCAAATTTTCTCGCCAAGCAAACAGACGATAGTGCCACAAAGAAAAAAAAAACAATTACATTAATCTGGATTTGCGTAGATAATATCCGTAGATTAGATGAAAAAGGTATAAGTGGGTTTACTTAGTTGATTTCCAGCTACACAAACAGAAACCCAGGTGACAAGGGGAAAATCCAGACATTTTTCCGTTGCACATTCTTCTCTCGTTTTTTCCCGCATTTTCTCGCCAAACAAGCACACCAAATCCCTAAAAAACTGAAAATACAGAGAATTTTACCCGAGAGGCAACGGCAGCACAGGCCAAATGAAGCTTGCTCTTGAGAAAGGCTTGGTACTCTCCTGAATCAGCGGGAATGTCAGGTCGTCCCTTATAAGACGACGTCAAATCAGAGTTGGTAACAAGGCTACCGGTAGGAGCATTACGAGAGCTGGGTTTCTGAGTTTGATTTCCAGGTGATTCCTTGATCTGTACAACGTCGTTCCGTTCTCCGCCGGAAGATGAAGGAGACGGCGTCGCTGGCGCCGACGCCTCGAGAAGAAATCTCTGGAAAGCCCACTCCGATTCGCTCCGGTTCATTTTCCACGATTCGTGGCTTTTGGCTGTTGATTTATTAGAAACCCAGAGTTCGTTCGACATTTCCTCAACCGAGCATACTCTCTCCATCTCTCTCTCTCTCTCTCTGTTCGACTTCTTCGTCCGGGGGGCTCTGTTTTTGTTTCGGCGGGGATATGAATCGGATAATGTGGGTCCATGAAATACGTGTCAGGGAGTCGTAATTTTGGCATGGAAGAATAATAAAGGATTGGGATTGGTTAGAGTAAGTGGGGCCCACCTTCCGTATGACTAATGAGCTTATCCATATTGGAGTGAGCCAAATTCCCCAATTCATAAAATTTGATGTGAATCTTCATTTAATTAATATTTAATTTGTACAATTATATATCTTTTATTAAAGTTAATTCCAAAAAGAAATATTAACAAAACAAACCACTCAAATCTTTAAAAAAATTTGTGAATAATTAAAATCAATAAAACAAACTTCCTAGTTACATTTTTCTGCAAAAAATGTCAAGAAAACGTCGCAGTTACATATTCTGCTTAAAAACCTCTAACATAAGTTCTTTGACAAAGAGGGACTTCCGTTGTAACTTAAATATCTATAACATTTGGGAACGTCCCTCAATACTAAATATCCAAGAAATGTTCTTTTAACGACGAGGGACGTACAAAGCTGATCCACGAAAAGGGGCATCCAAAGATCAGTCTTGGAACCATTGTAAGGCTAAGAGACGTCCATGGTGGCCGCTGGATGAAGAGGGGGACGTCCTACAATGAGAATGGACGTCCGTTGTAAGCAAAGAAAACAAATATATATGAAACGTGATTCCTCCTATTTGTGGACGTGTTCCTATTCGCAATAGATATCTGCTTCACTATTTGCTTATATGCATTAAGGGACATCCATTGTCTAGAAGAGACGACGTCGTATTAGGAGGATGGACATCTGTTGTTTAAAAGGGACGATGTCGTATTAGGATTAGAGACGTCTATTGTGAAGAGCAAAATCTTTTGTTTAAAAGGGATGACGTTGTGTTAGGAGGATGAACGTCCGTTGTGAAAATGGGTGTCTATTGTTTAAAAAGTACAATGTATTAGAATGAGGGACGTCATACTAAACAATGACATTCCCTCAACATCGAAGGTATTGTATAGCGTCTCTTAGCTTACAACAGACATCCCTCAACTTATCACGAATGTCCCTCAACTTACGATGGACGTCCTTCAACTCATAATGAATGTCCCTCAACTTACGACGAACGTCCATCAACCCACAACGGATGTCTCTCGGCTTACAGTTTTGAAACATCTCTCTCTTTTCATATTATATGTTAACGTTGAATTGATATAACTTAAGTCCAATGCTTCAATTTTAAAGTTAATTCTCAACTCATAAAAAGACGTCCACATTGAAGGGTGTTTGTCCCTTCATCCAACATGGATAAACCTTTGTCCGTCAGAGCCCCTCCTCCTATCCTAGACTTTTATCTTTATTGTAAGATATTCGTCTCTTCATCCAGCGTCCACCATGAGCGTCCCTCTATCTTCCGACGACTCAAGGTTGATCCTTGGAGGCCCATCCTCATGGATCGGTGTTGGATGTCTCTCGTCGTTGAAGGACGTCTTTTGGACATCCATATGACATCCTTAGAGGTTTTTAAGAGGAAAATATGATTACAACATTGGGCTCTATATTTTTTTATAGAAAGTGTGACTGTGAAGTTTGTCTTTTTTATTTTTTATAGTTTGAAATTTTAATTATCCCCAAAATTTCTTTAAGATTTCACTTGTCATTAACTCTAAAATTTATGATTTGTTTTGTTAATTTTCCTTATAAAAAATTACATTAGCTTGATTTCCTCAATATATTGCTATTTTCTTGTAACTAACAAATTTAAAAATCATTTATTTTAGACAACCATAAATTTTAAGTAATATAAATATTATTATTATTATTCTATTTTTTTAAAATTTTAATTTTAGGTAAAATTAAACTCTTAAATTTATTTTATGGTTTTTTTAACAAAATAAAATTTGTTTTTCGAGATTCATTCAATTTAATTCTTGAACTTTTTTTAAAAAATAAATTTTAAAATTTGCACATTGAATATTATAAACTTCAAACCCTTTTTTTTTTGTTTGGTTCCAATTGAATTTGGTCATTTTAGTTCTTTTTTGGAAATTTTTAAAATTAAAATTTAAAAAATATATAAATATTATAATATCAATTCAATTTGATTATCAAATTAAAATCAAGCAGAACATAATTTTAATTCTAGAGTCTAATTTATTCATAGAGTAAAGTTTGAGATTTAATTGATTAAAAAAAAGTTGAAATTTTATTTTATTTAAAAAATAAGTTTAGAGTATAAATTAATTTATATTTTAACTTTAATTTTATTAGTAAACGTAACTTAGAGTAGTCTCCAAGCAAAATCATCATAGTTGGGCCAGACGCGGCCGCTCATCATTCATGGTCCATGTAGATGGTGAAACGTCAATAAATGGGTCCTACCTTCACGTATATAGTGATTTGCTAAATTTTCTAATTTTTGTTTTAATTAATTATAATATATAATTATATTTTAAAATATATTAATTTAGCGACTAAGTTCTTAATTGATATGAATATTTGCCCGATACTATTAAGCTCGATTTACATTAAGAGCTCCAATTCTATTTGACAATGAGTACTGATATTTAAGTTCAAGTTGTATAAGTTTAATATGAATAATTAATATATTAATTTAAAATTTTAATATATTAAAAAAAAAAAGAAAATATAATGATAAGACTATATTTTGTCTCTTTTTTTATTGATGGAGAAATATCAAAATGACAAATATTTGTTTTTGTCTAGAGATTGTCTTGAGGTGTACACAACCTATAGTTGTTTAGACTACAACTATGTTCCACCATTTCTATGTGTCGTTCTAATGAAAATGCAGAATCAAAATACTAAATTACCCCTAATTTGAGTAATAGTTATTTATTATATGTTTTCGAGTTGATATGTTTGTTTTTTGAAAATAGTATAGTGGGTATTTTGTTGTGATGTTCACAGCTTTTTTAGTATAATATTATTTGCTTTGTGCTAAAATTTGTATAATTTTATTGTTGGAGTTAGCTCAAAATGTGTTGTACTATATAAATAGTAGAACGCTATTTATAAATCATATATTTTTCACTCTATCAAATAATGTAAAATAATACACCTTTGCTATTATGAGTAGGGGTATTCACGGTTCGGTTCAGTTTTGATGTGAAATCAAACCAAACTAGTCGGTTTCGGTTTTAAAATTACAAAACCGGAATCGGTTTTAGAAAAATCAGAACTGAGTCGGTTTCGGTTTTAAAATCTTGGTTCCGGTTTCGGTTTTTTCTTTATTAATTTTTTTTTTCAAATATTATAATAAAAATTGTATAAAAATTATAAAAACATAATTAATAACAACAAAATTATTCTTCCTCTTCTCTTTTCAAAACAAAATTTTGTTCAAAAAATAGTTATTAGGTCTTTTGGAGCTAAAATCACTTCAGAGGCTGAGACACGAATGACCGAATATGAAACTTCAAAAACAAAAAAATACTATAAACGTATTTATGCTGTTCGGTTTCAGTTTTTCGGTTTTGAAAAACTAAAACCGGTAATCAAACCAAAACACTCGGTTCTTACAAAAGAGAACCTTATTCAGTTTTTTTAATAGTAAAAATCTTATTTGATTTTGATTTTTTAATCAATTTCGATTCAGTTTGTCGGTTCGGTTCGATTTTGAACACCCCTAATTATGAGTTGAATCTTTACGCAAGTCATTTTACCCTTCACAACGTTGGCATGTGCAAGTGGGCTGCCACTTTGCATATGAGATTTTGTTCTGCCCAAATAGTTATTTCAATTCTCGCTGGTCCTGGCAAGCCTAGAATGGTTCCTTCTTCTTCATCAAATATCAGTTGCAGTAAATAAGAGTTGTTTTATCTCATAAATCATGTTTAAGATTCGAATTCTTTTAGACAGTTTCTCAATTCGGAAATAACAGCAAAAACATTCTAAAGAAAATAACTTTCCAGGATTGGAGGGAGGTTGATGGACGATGCTCTCTGTGTCGAGTTAAAGATTTGATTTTAAGAGGAGGAAAGAACAATAATGACGTAATCGGTGACGAAGGAACTGGTTTCTTTTTCAATTTGTTAGGTTTATCAGGGTTTGTCTTTTCCACCTTCTCTCACTCTATATATATAGCTTAAACCTCCATGGGAGTTCTCAGAATTCGAATTCATACTTGAACGGAGCAATGGCAGACGAAGGAGTTCAGATTCCGGTGGTGAAACTCGGCGGTCAGGGATTCGAGGTATCGATGCTTCCTCCTCTGATGTCAGTGGCAGTTTCTTTTTTTCTTTATGTCCGCTACGCCCCTTTCCTGCTTACACTCACTTTTTCTTCTCTGAAAATTTTCATCTGCGAAGCAAAAATGGTGAAATTCTGAATAATTATTGATGGATTGGAGATGGGCATTCCGTTTTCTAGTTATTGACTTGCATAATCAGTATCATTTTGTTAGCTTGAATGAAGAGCACTCTTGACATTGTTCATCTTTCCGTCATTTTGATGTCCAGGTTTCCAAATTAGGGTTTGGATGTATGGGGTTAACTGGGGTTTACAATTCTGCTCTTTCTGAAGAAGATGGTATCTCAATAATTAAACAAGCTTTCGAAAAGGGGATCACCTTTTTCGATACATCTGATGCTTATGGACCCCATTCAAACGAAATCTTGATCGGAAAAGTATGTAAACCTCGCCTCTGTCGCCGAATTTCTCATTTTGAAGAAATTTCTATGGTTTGCCAATTCATATGTTTTGCAGGCCTTGAAGCACTTACCCAGAGAAAAGGTTCAAATTGCTACAAAATTTGGAATCGTCGTAATTGGACCGAAGGAAATGATTGTAAATGGCAGTCCTGAGTATGCGCGATCGAGCTGCGAGGCCAGTTTGAAGCGTCTCGATGTTGAGTACATCGACTTGTACTATCAACATCGTATTGACAAATCCATTCCGATCGAGAAGACTGTGAGGAACTCGCTCTTATAAAATCTGTCATAATTTTAGATTTGTTGGCAAGAAAGAAGTAGAATTTATGATGTTTGTTCTTGAAATTTAGATCGGGGAGCTTAAGAAATTGGTGGAAGAGGGGAAGATCAAATATATCGGCTTATCCGAAGCTAGTCCGGACACAATTCGAAGGGCCCATGCCGTTCATCCGATAACAGCCGTCCAAATGGAGTGGTCGCTCTGGACTCGTGAGATCGAAGAAGAGATCATTCCCCTTTGCAGGTTAAAACATGGCTGCAATCGATACACACATTGGTTTTCAAAATTCAGTTTGGAGATACTGTCGATTTTTCGAGGACTTCATACGATCTTGCTTTGACGTTAAAAAAAATGGTTGTTTTTGTAGGGAGCTTGGGATAGGCATAGTTCCATACAGTCCTCTTGGACGTGGGTTTTTTGGCGGCAAAGCAATCTTGGAAAGCTTGCCTGAAAATAGCTTCTTGGTACGAATTTCATCGGCATTACTTCTTATTACTAGAAATTTTTGGAAGTCGATGCAAATCGATCTTAATTCTAACAATTAAGTTGATGATCGATCGTTTTCTTTGTTTTATAAGCACTCACATCCCCGATTCTCCCAAGAAAGTATGGAGGAAAATAAGAAGATTTTCGCTCGAATTGAAAACCTCACGAAAAAGCATCAATGCTCCCCTGCACAGCTTGCTCTTGCATGGGTTCTTCAACAAGGCGATGATGTTGTACCAATCCCTGGTGAGTCTCTCTCTCTTTCATCGATCATTTGCCGGTTAAGCGATAACCCACAAAGATGATAGAACAACCATTAATCGTTGAGAACCATTCGACTTATGGTTTTATGATTCTTAAATTGGATACTGCAGTTCATTTTACAGTTCCTATTTTTGTATAGGGACGACCAAGATAAAGAACTTGGATCAGAATATCGGATCGCTGAAGGTGAAACTATCGGCGATCGAACTTGAAGAAATATCGGAGGCTGTTCCTTTGGACGAGGTTGTTGGTGCTCGAATCTCGGATAACTTCAGCAGTGTCTCCTGGAAGTTTACTGATACTCCAAAGCTTTCTGATGTTTAATAATTTTCTTAAATCGAAATCGTTTTGTCATCGATGATTTGGAAGAACAGCGTGATCGAATTTTATCGTGATTTAATTGGAATCTGCTTAGTTATATGTTGATGAGAAAATGTATTATGGTTTTGAATCGAATCTTTCTGATGAATTCGAGGATGCTTTTTATGATGTGCTTTGTTGGTGAAAAATAGGAATATGTTTTTGTTAATTATATTTTTCGGAAAAGAATTGTTGGTCCAAATTCAAAATAGCTTCATCCTCGCAAAGCCTGGCGAGTTCCTTCTGCCAAACCCATCTTCCGGCGAGCAATCCTTCCCCTTTGGCATTTTCTAAATCATATGATACATGAATTGGCCTTGAATTTTCCCCAAACATAGCCTCATAAGCCAATAAACTGAATCCACCTTCCTCTTTTCCTTCGCATCTCGAGTTCTCTAAGCTTCTCTAAGCTCATGCAAGTCAATTCAGGTCCATACATTCTGGACGGTGCTTCCATATTTCCCGCTCTCTTCTCTTTGAGACTCGAGCCAATCGATGCCGCCCCAAATCTTGTCTTTCACTCTGGCATTCAATTTTGAGCCAAAAAATTATTTTGGGTTTATCGATATTTGAGAAAAACGCAAGGCGTTTTCGAAGTACTGTTATGATTCAGAATAGAAATCGAGTTGTAAGAAAATGACTTTCATTCACTGGCCGAATGTCGGCAATTGGTTACAAAAGAGATGGAAGAACAGGAATGACAGAAAGCTACAAAAGGAAAAGAACAACAAAAGGACATAATACAAAAGAGAAACTTTCCAACACACCTATGTCTTTTTCTGTAGTTTCTTTATATCCTGCTAATAGTGGTTCTCCACGTCAGCTAACAGCGCTAGACAGATTGTCAAGACTAACTTGCAGGGCGACGAGGCTTCCGTTGAGGGCGTCTACCCCAACATAGCTGTTGTGGCTCATAACAGTCACTCCCCTTCGAAGAACCTTGCCCCCAAGGTTCAAAATGCGGAAATCTGTCCCATCTTCCTATTGAATAATCCATTGAGTCACTGGAAAATCGCCTCTTTTCGCCACCTGAGTTTGCAATAGACGAAGTAGCTTACGAGTTAAAGACTCTGTGAACTGCGCTGGCAAAAAAGATTGAGGAACATCGGAAAGACAGATTTTTTTCTTAAGTAGGGACACGTGAAAGATTGGGTGTATGCGAGCTGAATCTTGTAATTCCAGCCTATACGCAACTGATCCCAATTGCTCTAGAACCTTGAAGGGGCCAAAGAACTTAGGTCCCTGCTTTTGTGACATACGCTGCTTAAGAGTGAGTTGTTTATAGGGTTGTAGACGCAGAAAAACCATATCCCCTACGTCAAAGGACCTTTCGGATATGTTCTTATCAGCATACATCTTCATTCGAGCCTAAGCTTGAGTCAAAGTTTGTTTTAGGAGTCGATCCATATGAAACCTGTCTCTCAACAGTGCATTAAAGGCTGCCGTATCTGTTTGCTAATAAGGACCCAAGGCTAATTGTGGCGATACAGAGCCATATAGCGCCTAGAAGGGCGTCATTTTAATAGCAGTGTGGTATGTGGTATTATACCACCATTCAGCGAGGGATAACCACTGCCTCCACCGACGTGGCTGAGCATGAGTCATACACCGTAAGTACATTTCTACGCACTGATTAAGACGTTCCGTTTGGCCATTTGATCTGGGGTGATATGCAATGGATAAATGGAGATTGGACCCAAGCGTCTGAAACAAAACACGCCAGAAGGTAGAGGTCAAAATCTTGTCATAATCGGAAATAGTATGTTGGGGTAAACCATGAAAACGAAAGATTTGGTCCATAAAAACGGCAACCACTGTCTCCGCAATGAAGGGATGTCGCATAGCCATAAAATGTCCATACTTGGTAAATCTATCCACCACGATGAAGATGCAATCAACATGATAGGAAACGGGTGATCCCTCAAAGAAGTCCATGGCAATGTGGGTCCACGGATGGTTTGGTATGGGCAAAGGTTGAAGAAGGCCTGGGTAAGCCACCTGTTCAGATTTACACCTTTGACAAATATCACACTGTAAAACCAGATTTTTAATAAGAGTAGACATTCCAGGCCACCAAAAATTGGCCTTCGCTCTGTGAACGGTGGCTTGTACTCCTGAATGACCCCCCTCTTGAGAGGCATGCAAAGATTGAATCACCTTCTATCGTATGGACTTAGCATTACCCAAGACCAATTTATGTTGGAAGCGGAGTATACCATCCCTGTATTTAAAGCCCGGGGCACCTGCTAGATCCAGAATTAATTTGTCAATAATGGATATTATCCCAGGGTCCTCCTCGTAGCTAGAAAGAACTTCTTGAATTTAGAGAGGTTGAATGGTAACAATCTGATTGCACTATATGGTTGCGAAGTCCTTCCTTGACAAAGAGTCAGTAACTATATTTGATCACCCATTTTTATATTGTATTTTATAGCGCAATCTCAGCAATTTAGTCAACCATTTTTGTTGAAGGGGTGTGGTAATCCGTTGTTCGAGCAGGAATTTCAATGACTGATGGTCGGTTCGAATAATGAATTCATTACCTTCTAGATAGTGTCTCCATTTAGTAACAGCCAACACCAATGCCAACAACTCTTTTTCATATATTGATAATCCCAAATTACACGAATGGAATGGCTTACTAAGAAAAGCAATCGAGTATTGGCTTTGAAGCAACACCGCTCCCATACCTCCGTAAAAAGCGTCGATTTCAATTATAAAAGGCTGGTAAAAATCAAGCAAAGCCAAAACAGGTGATGATGATATAGCTTCCTTAAGGGTTTGAAAAGCCATTGTAGCTTCATCTGACAATTTAAAAGCATTGAGTTTCAATAAATCTATCAAGGGTTTGGCTATGGTACCGTAACCACGTATGAACCGCCTGTAATGCCCGGTTAAGCCCAGAAAACCCCTTAGCATCTTCACTATACTTGGAATTGGCCAATCACTCATACTGCAATTTTATCTGGATCAGCTGCTACACCTTTTGTTGATAAAATATGGCCCAAATACGGCCATTGTTGGTTGATCGAAGGTACACTTGGACATCTTGGCAAACAGCGAATGCACCCTTAAGAGCTGTAAAACATATCGCAAATGAGTGAAATGTGATTCCATGGAGGAACTATAGATTAGAATGTCTTCAAAAAACACGAGGAAAAACTTGCGCAAAAATAGTTTGAAAATATTGTTCATCAAAGATTGGAAGGTGGTCGGGGCATTTGTCAAGCCAAATGGCATCACTCTGAATTCGTACAGCCCTTGATAGGTGCGGAAAGTAGTTTTATGACAATCCTCCTTCTTAACACGTATTTGATGATACCCCGCTCGCAAGTCTATCTTCGAGAACACAACGGCACTATGAAGCTCATCAATAAGTTCATCTATTAGAGGCATTGGAAACTTATCTTTACAAGTCATTGAATTAAGCTGCCTATAATCAACACAAAACCTCCATTGGCCATTTTTTTCTTTACTAATAAGACTAGCAAGGCGAAGGAACTGTTACTTGGAACAATGATACCCTCCGATAGCATGTCACGTACCAAACGACCTATTTCAGCTTTGTGAAAATATGAGCATCGATAGGGCGTGAGACGAAATGGCTTTGCAGTATCCACCAATGGAATAGCGTGGTCATGAGATCGTACAGGAGGTAATCCCACTGACAATTGAAAAATGTCTACAAATTCCTATAACATATTCTGAATATTACAAGGGACCTGTTGAGTAGCCAAAGTTGTAATCGATTGCAGATGGCCCCGTAAGGAGTATGCTTGTTGTCTAATGTCATTGGAAAAACTTTTTGGAGAGCATACAATCAATGCAAGATCCAATAAATTTGTTGGCAAGACCACCTCTGCTCCGTCCACTGTAATGCAAGAGAACCATTTGGTAAGTCAAATGTGACCGGGCTAATCGAATTAATCCAATCGATGACTAAGATCATGTCACTACCTCCCAAAGGTAATGCCCTCAACGTATATCCAAACTAATAATTATGCATAGTCCAATAGACTGGTTGAGCAATTGTTGGTTTAGCTCCATTCGCCACGGTTACCACCAAACGTTTTGAACTATCTATTGGAAGATGCAAACGGTTAGCAATAGATTCATCCATAAAGCTGTGAGTACCCCCACTATCTATCAAGATTGATACTTTTTGCGGGCCAATAGTTCCAGTGATGCGAACAGTAGAATGAGTGGTAAAACCAGCCAAAGCATTAACAGATACCTCAATTTCCTCAGAATCGTCAATGAGACTCTCATCAATAGCTTCAGAAGGAATAGGAGGCTATGTATCATCTGAGGCAACCAGTATAAAATTGAGGGACTGGTTTTTATAAACATGTGCAGGGGTGAACTTCTCATCACACTTCAAGCACAATCCCAATCGAGTCTTATGATTTAAATCCGCCTCTGATAACTTTGGCCAGCGCAATACTGCAGAGGAATCTGATATATAAGGAGATGGCATAGGTTTATCTGGGCACTTAGATGCTGCAAAAGATTTATAAGACTTTTGAATTATTTGCAAAACTTGAACTGATTGTTCCTGCAATAGGGCAACTTCAAAAGTGTTAGCATGATATCTAGAAGATTCATTCTCTAACAAATTTGTAACTGAATTTCCTTCTAGATTTCTCTCTCTGCATTTATAAAGAGAAAAGCACTGTAATAGAATTATCAAGCATCATTTCAATGTAGCCTACAATTCTCCTTCTCTCACATGGTATCAGAGCCAGGTTTAAATTATAAGAAAAGTATAAATGATTAAATTATACTTCAACCCACAAGCTTAAGCTCTTGGGATTGTTGGTAATTTGTCATGGTATCAGAGCTAGAGATCCTAAGTTCGAATCTCAGCAAAGTCAAAAAATTAACCCCATTAAAAAATATCCACATGTAAGTACCAATAAAAGAAAATTGGCCCACATGTGAGGGGGAATGTTAAGAAAAGTATAAATGATTAAATTATACTTCAACCCACAAGCTTAAGCTTTTGGGATTGTTGGTAATTTGTCAAAAAAGCAACAGGTAGAGTTGGAGGCCTATTTATCTTGACTGTGGCCTTAATTTCTTCCTTCAACCCGCTTGTGAATATAGACATATAGTATTTCTCAGACATACGAGGTAGAGCAGGTTGAACCAGCGATTTAAGGCATTCAAACCGCTTGATGTACTCATTCACGGAGCCCATTTGTGAAATTTTGGAGAACGATTCAACAACGTCCTCAGCAGTAGCCTCTGCAAAACGTCGGCACAATTCGGTGGCAAACTGGTCCCAACTTGCTTGCGAAAATGTCGCAGTAAAACCATCGAACCAAACGTTCGCTTGGTCCTGTAGATGCAGTTCCGCAATGCCCACACAAAGGTGTGACGACCCGTTTTATTTCTCTTAATAATTTTTTTTTTAACAATATAAATCAGAGTTATTTAAGCGGAAATAGATATTAAAACATATTTCATGTCTTCCAATAAAAATTTAATATTACAAAACATTTATTTAAATTACTCATTATATTGTGAGCCATAACCAATCAGGTCGAACTCGGCTGATAACCCAAGGGATACTCCTGAAATATCTCCTCCTCTGCTGGTACATCAACACTTGTATCACCTACACCAACAAGACTTAACTAATGAGCCTATTGCTCAGTAAGTGATAGAAAATAAAATAAACATGCAATGCATTTTAAAATCATTTTTCGTTTTCCATTTTCATTTCTTTCCCATTTCTTTTCTTTTTCCATATTTCACTTTTCTTTTCTATCCAGAATACCCCGGCAAGACCCTCGGGCTTACCTTGAACTTTATAGCATTGGTCCCAAAGTACCCCGGAAAGAACCTCAGACTTACTCTAGGCCTTAGTCTCAGAATGCTCAGAAAAGAACCTCGGACTCATTCTAGACATTAATACCGGAATGCCCCGGAAAGAACCTCGGGCTCATCCTTTACTTTATCGAGTGCCCCGGAGAGAACCTTGGGCTCACTCTTTATTTACGTTAACTTTTACCATTATTCATTTTCATTCTCTTTTCAAATCCATTCATAAAAATCCATTTTCATATCATTTAAAAAAAACCATGATGCATGATGTTCATACAGTCCTATTATAATCTTAAACATGTTCATCTATAAAACATATCATTAAAAGAACCTAAATCTAGTAAACATCCATCAAATAATAACACAATATACGAAACATGCTCAATTTATGGTAAAACTGTAAACCACCTAAATATTCTATAAAAGCAATAATAATCAGCATACAACTCCTAATTCTTGTGGTGTAGGGTCCGAAGACCAAAGCACAGTAAGTATCAACTTACCTGGATTCCTTAGCGTGTTTAGATCATTACCCTTTTCCTCGTTAATACCTTCACAATAACATTTATTAATTAGAATCCATTATATATTAATTTGTTTATTTCATAAATCGTGGATAGTACCGATCAGAATATTCCCAGGAAAGACTGGCGGTTCTTGACAGATCACTTAGAACCAGTCTCCTTAGACAGAATATTCGTTCCAAATAAATTCCCAGGACACATTGGTGGGTCACAACGGATCCTCTTAAATACTAATCTTCTTAGACAGAACTTATTTGCACAGTACAATTATACCACTAATATTATTTGTGATAATAACAATATATTTTTATTTCTAAGCAACATGGTGATAATAACACTATTATATTTTAATTGATCATTCCTAATTTATTTTGGTGATAATAACGCTAATATATTGAATTTAACATTTCAATACACTTTTGGTGATAATAACGGTATATTGAATTTAACATTTCACTATAATTTTTGGCGATAATAATGGTAATATAGTGGACTAAACATTTCAATATAATTTTGGCGATAATAACGGTAATATATTGAACTAAACATTTCAATATAATTTTGGCGATAATAACGGTAATATATTTAATTCAATATTTCTAAAATAATATGCCAATAATATAACTAACAAATAACTAACTTAAGGAGGGTCGGGAATTGTTACCGAAGTTTCTAGACCGACCGCGTAATTTCCTTCCTTCGAAAACTCCACTTATGACCAAAGTGACAAATCTACCCCTGAACTATATTACTCCGAAATTCCCACAAAATTTCACTATTTCTTCACCCTTTCTCCTTCTCAACACTCCCTCATTTTCTCTCTAACTCTTCTCTTCAAATTGGTGTGGATTGGATGAAGATTTGGAACCTATTTATAGGCATGAATGGAAATTGATGGATCGTTGAGATGCATCCATTGGTAATAGTTAGGTGCAATAGTAAATGAATGGTTGAGATGCATCCACTTGGTAATAGTTAGGTGAAATAGTAAATGGATGGTTGTACAATAGTAAATGAATGGTTGTACAATAGTAAATGGATGGTTAAGATGCATCCACTTGGTAATAGTTAGGTACAATAGTGAATGGATGGTTGAGATGCATCCACTTGGTAATAGTTAGATACAATAGTAATTTTCTTGTTTATAATATTTATTCAATTTTCTTTTTATATTTTTAATCTAAATTTAACTATTTATTGTATTTATCTTTTATTCATTTGTGATATACTATACTTATCATACATTAATCGACCTAATTTGTACGCTCGGTTTATTTTAAATTATTCTCGATAATAATTACCCGTCTAATTTAATTTATTCCATTATATTTTTAATAGTTGAGCCCGATAAATTTTGGGGTATTACAAAAGGTGAGTAGGGACTTGATGTATCATAAAATATATGTTGGCTTTTCGTACCCATTCACGCGAACCATCGCCAGAAAAAAAAGACTGAAGTTCTAAACGAGGTAGTCTAGACTGAAACCCAAAATCAGGGCATGGTGCTTCAGTCTGTGTAGGGGGTTGTGAGCTGGAAGGAATGGAAAACGCAGGAACCGGCTGTAATGACGAATCAGATTCGTGATGGGAGTAACTAGGCAAGTGCCGCCATAACCGATTCATGCTTCGCAGCTGAATCTTGAATCATACCATGGACATTTGCCTCTAATCTATCTTGACGCACTGTTAATTGTTGAAATAGCTTCTCAGAGATATCCAGCCTTGAGAACACAGTAGTGAAGGAGGTATCAATCCCCTTCAGCTCACCTAATCCGAGGGATAGCATCCTCATTGGATTTGGAACGTGTTTTGTCATGATCGGATCAAACCGCTCTGATACCAAGCTGTTATGATTCAGAATAGAAATAGAGTTGTAAGAAAATGACTTTCATTCACTGGCCGAATGTCGGCAATTGGTTGCAAAAGAGATGGAAGAACAGGAATGGTAGTAAGCTACAAAAGGAGAAGAACAACAAAAGGACAGAATACAAAAGAGAAACTTTCCAGACAAGCCTATGTCTTTTTCTGTAGTTTCTTTATATCCTGCTAATAGTGGTTCTCCATGTCAGCTAACAGCGCTGGACGAATTGTCAAGACTAACCTGCTGGGCGACGAGGCTTCCGTTGACGGCGTCCGTTGTGGCTCATAACAAGTACCCTTTAGTGAGTGGTAGTCTGAGCCAGTTTCTCAAGTCGGCAGAGAGAGAAAGAGAGATATTTCACTCATCTCTTGACCCTTCCATGTGAGCTATTCTTGTCCAAAATAGACCACATATTTAGTCAAATGGGAAGACATGTGTGGACACTAAGATAGAGAGCTCTTCATTTGTGAATGTGAGAACTTGAATGTGGCCTATGCCATTATCTCCAACTGAGCTTGTCCTTGTGCCTGTGTTTTGGCTTTGTGTTCTTAGTAACTCGTATTTAAGTTCGGTGTCTGGCTACCGAAAAAGGCTGATCCGTTAAAGAACGGTGGGTTTGCAATGATCAAGGGTCGTATGCACACTGAAAGACAAATAAAACTTAAGAAAATAAGTGCAACGTTATTGATACTGTTATTCTCGTCATCTTCATTATTATTACAAATGGTTAAACTGCCGACAAAAATAGTCGATGTCCTCAAAAAACACGTTCTAATTTCATTATTTCCTGCCTACTTTTTTCCATCGTCGATATCATCAACGATTGTGAACATTTAAACTGCAAGAAGAGATGGCTAAAAATGTGCTTCCCCTGAAAAAATATTTGTGGTCAAAGAGACTACTTCTTTCTGTCTCATTTTCATATTGAGTGAGAGAAGTTACTGTCACGACCCGAAGACGGGCCTAACAGAACCGCCGGGTCAGGCGACCCGATCCTCATAGAGAACCCGATCACCCAGCCCAAGGCGTGAGTTTTTGCGGAAGACTTATAATATTTAATTTGGCCCACGGTAATATGGGCCTAGGTCCGAGTAGGGATCACGAGAAGATAACAGTGCATAAATTAAAAATACAATCCAAGTACTGTGCAACAAATCCAAAACCAACTGTGTTTAAGGTTTACAGACCCAAATGGAAACATAAGTGTCCTCACTAAAAAACGATAAATCGCTCAAGTAGAAATAACAAAACGCTTCAACTCCTGCTCCACAGCTACTCCTTGCCCTTACCTGAAGTTTTGGGGAAGGAGTCGTTTGGGGTGAGTGACTAACTCAGTAAAGTATGGCTATACTAAATGCACCTCATGCAAAACTGGTTTTGTACATTTTTCGAAAACAAGGTTATGTTTCATTCTACCGTACATGGATTTTTTTAAAATCACTTTAAAACTCTTTATCATTTTACCAAACCGACCCAAGGGCCGTCGATGAGGCTTTTATTAAAAATCTTGCTGTATACATAGACAGCTATACCTCGTAAAATAGGCCATCATCGTTTTCCAATTTGAAAACGTCGTCAGTGAAAAGGAGTGGTCACTCATGGACTCACCCGCCACACAACATAGAAGAGGTGGTCACCCGTCGATGACAACACCTTATAAGGCAGGAATAATGACGACGATCCGAAGATTCCGTACGTCACCCGAGTTGCCGGCGCACCTGGCTGCACGACACAACTCGTATAATCGTATAATCGTATAATTAAATAAAACGGATACAGTTGCTCGCTTTATGTGGACTTAGGATAAACAAGTCTCAGCGATTGACAACCGTCTGATCCGTGGGACAAATCCTGGCCAGGTTTAGGGGCTTGCGACCCAAGGAGGAGTCATCACCCTCCCATACGAGGTTTACGACTTTCAGGAGTTTCAACCTGAGGACACGTCACCAATGCCTTACCTATAATTTTCGCACTTCAAACAATCAACCTTCACGCAGCAGAAGGTATCAAAGGGGATGGCGGATCCATCCCTCAACATGGGCAAAATAAATCTCAACCATGTACGGAATTTAAACTTGAGAAAACATACTACTAATAAAAACGGACGTGCTGTCGAACAGTCCCCGTCATTTTCCAATTGTGGTAGTCCACAAAATAATCATTTTGGAAAACGGAATAGGATGCAATATAACGCAAGAGGTATAGAAATCCCTACCTTTTCGGCGTTCTTTACGATTAAGCGGAGCAACTACCTCCTCGGGAATCGTGGCACACTCGCCAAAGTCGTCGAAGCCTAACAAGGATACAAATACATAAATTAAAAATTTAATTCTAGGAAATAAATGGATGGTCCTATACCGGGAATAGGAGCCCAACCGAAGTGTGAGTGACAAACAAGAAAATCCATATAAATTCTCTAGGCCTTATTCAACATCCTTTAACACAAAACTCAATCTTGAATATATAAACAATTTCTAACATCCAAATTCCATTCACTTAAACTTGACAGATTTTCACTTCAACCAACTTGAAACTAAAACCCTTAAATCTCAATAACCAAATGTAACCTCAATAAGTTCAGCCACATGATTTAAAAAAATAATCCAGATAAGGAAATTATGAACCAACTAAAATATCCAACTTTAACATATTGATAATTTAAAAGTCGAATTCAACGAACCATGTTAAAGCACGCACATCGAACAACACCAAATCAGAATCAGGTTCTATTGTTGACAAATTTATCCAAAAATCAAAACTTCTTTCACCAACAGAAATAATCCCAAAATAGTAACCTATCAGTGTATAATAATTCAGATCCACAACCAATATATTTCTCCTAACCAGAATTAAATCTACATCCAAGTTTAGAAATCGAAATGAGTAATTCCAACTAAAATTTTCCTCACCAATAGGATGAGATCTACGTCCTGTTCTGCTCGTCGGAAAATCTGAATATGTTCAGATCCGAAGCTGCCCTCGCCGGAGATTTGTTCGTCCGGAATCCTCTAGACCGACCGCTGTAAATCAAATCACCAATCAACCAACGACATCATAAATCCCAAAATTAACATCGGAATAAAACTCGGATCGAAACTTCACCCACTGAACAGATCGGAGCAGTTTGTCACCGGGAACGAAATCTGTTCGTTGTCGGAAACCGGCCTCGGAGTCGCCCCGTCACAGATCGGGAGTCGCCGTTCGCCGGAGTCGAAGGATCGGCTCAACTCGGAGCTCCGGCCGCAGATCTGGACTCGCCGGATCTGCTCGAGATCGGGAGTTCGTCGCTCTGGGAAACGGCCGTCGGCTCTCGGTCGACGTCGCACGGCCGCGGTTCGCAGCCGGAAGGGGCGCCGAGAAGAATGCTGGAAACCGAGCTCCCTGTCTCGGCCGGCGTCGCCAACTCACGGAGCTCCCGCCTGCTCGTCGTTCGCCGGTCGTTGCTGCCCGTCGAGTTCGCCGATTTGTGGTCGCCGGCGTCGCTCTCCCTCTCGTCTCTCTCGGCCGACGCAGAAGAAGAAAA
>CM039478.1:4609397-4706368 GCA_022433065.1 Begonia loranthoides
AAGCTTCTTCATCCACACTTCCGAGACACGATGAACATCAACGCGTTAGCTCGGCAGGTTCTGATCAATGCAGGGGGCATTCTTGAAATAACTGTTTTTCCGGCAAAATATGCCATGGAGATGTCGTCAGCGGTGTATAAAAACTGGGTTTTTCCTGAACAAGCACTCCCGGCAGATCTCATCAACAGGTAAATCACCATACCCAATCTGATCATATCAAACTTCTTAAAGTTTGTTCATGATTTTAATATCACTAACCTGATATTCGGATTCATTCGTTCAGAGGAATGGCTATTAAGGACTCGAAGTCTCCGCATGGCGTCCGACTACTGATCGAGGACTATCCTTATGCTGTTGACGGGCTTGAAATCTGGTCTGCAATTGAAACATGGGTTCAAAAGTACTGCTCCTTCTACTACAAGACGGATGAAGTTGTTAAGAAGGATACTGAGCTTCAATCATGGTGGAAGGAGCTCCGAGAGGTTGGCCATGGCGACAAGAAAGACGCCCCATGGTGGCCCAAAATGGACTCCGTAGAAGATCTAACAAAGACATGCACGATAATCATATGGATTGCTTCTGCCCTTCACGCAGCCGTGAACTTTGGGCAGTACCCTTATGCCGGCTACCTCCCAAACAGGCCGACGATTAGCAGGAGATTCATGCCGGAAACAGGAACACCGGAATACGACGAGCTTAAATCAAACCCCGAGAAGGTTTTCCTGAAAACAATCACTGCACAGTTTCAGACTCTCCTTGGCATCTCCTTGATAGAGATTCTGTCAACGCATTCTTCCGACGAGGTCTATTTAGGCCAAAGAGACACTCCTGAATGGACTTTAGACAGGCTACCATTAGAAGCCTTTGATCAGTTTGGCAAGAAGTTGAGGGAAATCGAGGATGAAATCATTAAAAGGAACAAAGATGAAAGACTGAAGAATCGAACGGGGCCGGTGGAAGCGCCGTATACTTTGCTGTATCCGACTAGCTCGGAAGGACTCACCGGCAAGGGAATCCCGAACAGTGTCTCCATTTGAAGCTTTCTAGCCATGCTCACATATTCGTAAGAAAAGTTTCAAATATTTGTTAGTGTTTAAAACTTAATTCTTTGATGGAATAAAGGGCTTGTTCAAGCATAATAGCTTGAGATGTACAAGCTCCTGCGTGTAGAAATACATAGAATGTAAACATTAGTACATGTTTTCAGCAGCTTGTATGTAATAACCCAAAGTAATGTGTTATAAATAAATATGTTTTATTAATTTGTATTTTATGCCAGCATTTGATTTATTTTATCAAACTTATAATTTAGGTCTATATTGCATAGATATGGGGCAAGGTTTATGTCTATGATTTAGTTTGAATAATGAGATCTACCATAATATAAATTTATTAAACATAGTTCGTTTTATTATAAATGCATAATCTAACTTTGATTATACGTATGTTGTACTTTGGAGCATTTTATTTGTGAGGTTGAGACTTGATTTAATTTTCGTTGTAATTCTTAATTGTTCACTTTCGGGACAATTATTATTTTTGGACCAATATTCAACACTTTATTTTAATGTCACTATTAAACTTTTTCTTTAGTTCCTTTATTTTACAAGAAAAGAAATGAATAAACGTAAAAGGGACGTGTGAGGGTTCGGGAGAAAGGGTGACGGTGCGTAGTGGTGACACCCCTGATGGAAACCTCCAGCTCATGTAGAGTATGGAGTTGGTTAAGCCACAAGACTAACAGATGTATCCCAACTCTTAATCCTCAAACGTCAAACAGAGATTTGGTGACAGTAGTGGTGACACCTCGGATGGAAACCTCTAGCTCATGTAGAGTATGGAGTTGGTTAAGTCATACCAACAGATGTATCCTATCTCTGATAAAGAAAAAAAATGTAAAAGAAAGGAAAGGAAAAGGAAATGATGAAAGGAAGAAAAGATAGGTTCTTTTCTGGATAACGACAGCATAATCATGAGCATAAACATACATTCTATGTCTTGCTGAGCATTAAACTCATTTTCTTACCTGTGATGCAGATGATTATATTGATGTCAATGTGGAGGAGGAGGCATTGCCGGTTGAGGTCTTGACTTATCAACTGGATTCGACCTGAAGGTTATGGCTCACAGAAATAATCGAATTGTTTTAAATAATGATTTTTTGGTAATGTTTTGTAATATAATGAATTGTGAACTTTCTAAATATTTTTGTAAAATAAATGGACTTATATTAAATAATATTTTGAAATTATTCTGCTAATTTACTTTGATATGTTTTTATTGAACACGTTTTAAGAATAAAGAAAACGAAAAAAAATTTTATAAAATATAAAGAAATAAAAGTTTTTAAAAACGCGGGGGCGTTACACTTCTCACCATGTCTGCCGTCCCGACTTGATCGCGCACAATTTTAAGGGCTTGAGGCTATGACTCACTTGTCTCCTGCACCTCGGCAAGCCCAGCTAGAAGAGTAGGTTGACGTCTTACGGCAATGGTGCTGCAAATGAACGACATGTGATTACGTCAAACACAAATAAGGTAAAGATTCGACTTTGTGTACAAAGTAAATAACTTACAGGCGATCTGTGGCTTCTGTTGCTTCAGAGGACGATGGAGAGACTGATGTACGAGCTGCTCGCTGCTCAGTTCTCTGAAGTGCTACTAACAGCTCACAATGCCTCTCTTCTGATCGCTCCTCCACTTTTTTTATTTGGACCTGAGCCATTTGAACGTGGTCCTCCATAATTTGTATTATGGTAAGTGTCATATGAAAGAGATCCTCCATCTTGCTCATCCATTTGGACGTCTCCTCAGGCATCGAAGTAAAATAAGATGTCTGAGGAGGGGGCGAATGCATCGACTGTGGAGCATCCTCCTCCCTGTGCTGCCGAGGCGATGCTGGAGTCCATTCTAAGGAGGGGCCTGAAGGCTGAGCCACTGAGGGGGGGTCGAAGTGTTGTCGGCTAGGACACGAAAGGTGGCTGCTTCGGGGTCTTGCGTTCCCATTTCACTCCAACTTTGGTGACCCTCATTCGATCCACTTTCAATTGGATGTACATGTCTGTGCCCGTTTCCTTGACTCTTGGCTCATCCTCTGAGATGGGTATCCTAAACTACTCAGCAATCCTCTAGATGAGCCAATTGAAAGGCAAACTCTTTGTCGGGTTGTTGAGGACCTCATGCATGTGGCTCAGGATGACATATTCAATGTCCACCTTTTTCTGGTAAACACCTTCTCTAGCAAATAGAGATCCATGCAGCTAACATGATCTCGATATCCATCCCGAGGCAAAATTGTGTACGTTGTCATGAAGTGAATGACTCGGGTTATGACATTCAACTCTCTGCCCTTTTGCTTCTTGTACTTAACAATGTCAGGATCCCGATGCAACAATCTAAGCACTGCTAGCCCTTCTCCTCGCCTGATCAACGGTGGATCCCGCGACACATGATAATATTTATCGCTTAGCCCCTCCAATACACATCCAAGCATTATATTCAGATAATTGGGAGTCAACCTCAACTCCAGTCCAAATATATATGTTCGCAGCTCTAATGGATGGGTGGACAATTCCAAATTTGCATAAAATAGTCTGACAATCCTCTCACAATAACTTCCCCCCATCCGGCACAAACCGCCTAATCCAACATCATTAACCAATTGGTCAATTCTCATTCCAGCCATTGACTACAAATCTATTCTTTTAGAAACAATAATTGAACGGTGTTGTATATCATCTTCATACCGTTCTTTGGAGTTGGCTGTCCTGAATAGTTGGGACTCGGGTTGAGGTTGCCATTGAGAATGTGGCAAGCTTTCTCCAGCCGCCACAGTTTCTTCGTGTTGCAGAGCCGTGGTTTCGACAGCTTGCACCGCGGTAGACTCTGACGTCTCTGGTATCGATAGCTCTGGACCAACTCTTCTCTTCGTCGCCATTTTCTTTGCTCAAGAATACATTAGCGTTGTTGGTTTGAGCTTGTTGTTCGCCGATGCTAGGTTTTCTTTATTTGTTTTTAGGTGAAATAGCCAAAGCCCTCGGCCACGTATGTATAACGACACTGGATCAAAGACCGAGGCACAAGACACCGCTGCGGTTTATGATGACGCCACAGTGGTGTCTTGACACACTCTTGCGGTTTTTGATGACGCCGACAATGTGTGTTAAGACGTCGCAGCGGCGTCATAACAAACCGCAGCAGTGTGTTAAGACACCATTGCGACGTCATTATAAACCACAGCGGTGTCTAAGACACCGCTGCAGCATCATCATAAACCGCCGAGGTTCGACTCAATTATTAGCTCAGTAACCACTGAACAATGGCAGCGCGGTGGTTTTTCTATGCACCACCACGACGCCACTTCATCATGTTTAACGACAAATGTGACAGCGATGTTGGATTTAACATTTTTTCATAGTTAAGTAGTTTTTTGTTAGGAAAAAAACGTTGATAGTTGGTTTGCCACTAATAGTAAATGTTGATGATTGATTTGTCATTTTTCCTAATTTTATAATAATTTTTGTGGAAATTTCTTCAATTTTTAATAAAATACTACGTTAGATAAATCGTTACTTAAAAAACACACTTCACTAATTTATTTATTGTCCAATAAAACATGCATAATTGCGTAGAAAAACATGTGACTGATTTGATCGATTAAACAAACATCATCTATAAAATCCTAGAAATAATTAAAATAATACCTTTTGTAATTATTTATTGAAAAATTAACAAATCAACCATCTTACTTTATAATCAATAATAAGTTAACCACTAACGTATTTTTGCTAGTAATTTAACTATTCAATTATGGAAAATTGCCGCTGTGAACACTGTCTTTAACTTTCTAAAAATCACAGTGTAAAAGAGCAAAGACTCATGAAAAAAACGGAAAGAACTCGTAATTTTAGAAGAGACTTTCAGTGAAAAAGAGAATATCCATGGAGAGTGAATTTAAAAGATTTTCGAATTTTGTAAAAGAATGGATTTAAAATATTTCATATTTTATAATTTAGAAGATTTTGTAAAAGAATGTTAATGTATTTAGAATTATTTTACAGTCCATGAGAGAATAACAGCTTGTCTGTATTGTTTTTGCTTTTCTACGAAGAAGACAATGATTTTTTTTTTTTTGCAGACATTCCTCTACGGAACATCATCTTTCCGCAACGAAATGTCAACTTTCTGCAAAGTAAAGACGACATGCCGCTGCATAAAGACAACATTTCTCTGCAAAATGACAACGCTATTTAACGAAAAATGTAAACGTAATGTTTACTTCGTCAATTTTTCATAGTTTAGTGATTAAGTTGTTAACAAAAATCACTTTAACAAATGATATTGTTAAAATAAAAACACTTTAACAAATGATATTTATGGTAGGAATATATTGTTAACAAAAACACTTTAACAAATGATATTTATGGTAGGCTCAAAGTCCTTTTCCGCACGTCGAAATATAAATAAATAGCCACAGCTCATTTTTCTTCGTTCGTTGACTAAGCAATCTATTGTTGTTCTTAAGTTACTTAATAATATTAGGCAGCCTAATTTTTCAAATTCTAATTATGAAAAGCGACGTGACTTATATTACTTAACCTATTTTTTATATTTCCAAAAACTCAATAATTTTTCCAATAAAAAAATATTTATTCGGGAGTATTTTCATTCTTTCGATATAATTTCTCCCGTACCCGAAAACACATTTTCAATAATGATATTGGTCAATAAATACGAAGTATACATTAATTTTGATCAACCTAAGATTTAATTGCCTAAACTTAGATATGAAGCCAAGACGTTATGGTGTGGAAAATAATGTCGCCAAAGAAAAGCATATTATTAAAAAAAAAAAAGATTTGATTTCACACGTTTTGCTTGATGAGCAAATATGAGAGAATTCAAAGTAAACCAACTGTTGAATTCTAGTATTGACTTGAGCGGTTCAAGTTTCTCGAGAAAAGGTCGTGTTATTTAATTATTTAATTTAACCAAATTATTTTTACAATTTGTCAATGTCATATTTATAATTTATAAATAATGGTGGTTAAAAAAGTTAGAAGAATAAAAGTGATTTATAATTTATATTTATATTTTAACAAAATTAACTAATAATTAGATAAACGTTTAGTCCGTTTAAAGTATATTTTTAATTTATTTTTTATTTTTATATGAATTAATATTTTTTGTAGGTCTTGTGGAGGTGATCAAATTTACACCACTTACAATTTATTGTTGGTTTTGTGGTATCAATTTATTTTATATATTTAATTTTAATTGTTATAAATCTACGTAATTATAATATTAAGAATATTAATGATAATACTGAAGAAATTAGAGAGTTAGTTCTTACATTTTCAATGAGACAATCATCAGTACAAGTATTCATATTTTCACCTATAAAAAATAATAAATAAATAAAACATCCTTGATTTTTGTACATTTAACTTGTACTTTTGCACAAAATAGACAAATAGACAAAATTGAAAACAAAATTTAAAAAATATTGGCATGTCATTTAAAAATATTAGTCATTCACATTCTTTTTCATACAAAGAGAATTATCCTAGTAGTAGTAGTGATATAAGTATTGCAGCTCCACAATTTAGTATTTATGATATATGGAGGGAATTATATATTGAAAGTTATTTTACTTATTTGCGAAATGAATTTTATATTTATTTTGAAATTTGTTATTAATTTCATAGAGAAGAGAGTTTTGATATTTTAGATTGACGAAAAAAGTACTCTATTACATATCCTATTTTTTCTATAATGACACAAGATCTACTAACATTTTCGGTCTCTACTATAATATCGGAGTATGCTTTTAGTGCAGGTGGACGCGTGTACGATGAATGAAGAGAACAACTTGCATATGATATCGTGAAGACACTCATTTGCATTAAATATTGAAATGAAATCAAGACGAGAGATTAGCAACAAGATGATGAAATACTTGAAGAATTTAAAATTAGATGTTGAATACTAGATCATTTTTTTTAAGGGAAAATGACAAACCAACTATCATCTTTTACTATTAGTGACAAATCAACTATCATCATTTTTTCGCTAACAATTTAACCACTGAACTTTAAAAAATTGCCACCATGAACATCACTGTTAAATTTCTGAAAATCGCAGAGCAAAAGAAAAAATACCCATGAAAAAAAAAAACAAAAAAAACTCGTAATTTTAGAATTGATTTTCAGTGGAAAAGAGTTAATATCCATAGAGAATATATAACAACCATGTTTTTCTTTATCTTTAAAAATGCGATAAATTTAAAACTTTTATAAAGCAACTTAAATCATCGTTAATTAAAATCAAAGTTTTCTTCTAAAAATCGAACCGTTAAATTCTTTATTTTATACTCGTTAGTTGAACCATGGAAAACTATAAGTATAAATCATTTTTCTAAAAACATAGTGGAAATTCAATTAAACTAATTGCGAAATAAAAGCAACTTATTACATTTATATTTACAAAACCGTTTTTCTTGTTATGTCTTTAGCCTTGCCAACCACAACGTTCACCCGTGCAAATTCTTCATCAACTGCTCCTCTTTAGATTAACTGTAATATCACAATCACCCACATCACAAGTAAACTATAAGCCCAAAGACTTAATAAGGAATTGAAATATGCAATATGGATGCATCTAACTCATTATATCGGAATGGGATCCACCTCAAACCATTCTTTACTCACCGTTACATATCATAAACTCGTATATTGTGTTGGGAGATTGGAGGATCCTGGCGAGGAGGGCGGTGGGGAACGGCATCTAACACCCTAGAGTAGACTAGCTCTCACAACCCATCAAGGGAAGAGAATAATTCTATCCGAGTCTATCGGTTAGACCCGAACCACTTCCCCGACCCCCAATTCTCTTACTTTCTTTTCTTTTCTTCATTTTCTTCTCACACATGAATACCTACCCTTTTTGTGGTATTTCTTATGACGTCTATTATCCTGATACATGTCAATGGGATATGGGAAATATAACTATGAATAATATCATGAATTCAACAAATTCACAAGTCTATACTACCAAACATCCCAGGATAACAATGGAATAAGCTACAGGAGTCCATCACGGAATTACAACAACTAACAAACAACGAATTAACGCAATTCATACTAGCAAGAAATAAGCATGTGTACATTGACTAAAATAGCTAACAAACATGCTAACGAACATCAGAGTCTAGGGAAACTAATAGTAAAAGAACAGTAAGTCTAACAATGAATAATACGACTCACATGCTTTAGAATTCGATATAAATTAACAGTGTACAACAGCGAACTAATAACGACATAAAAACAGTTATCATGTTTTGAATTAAAACTGGAAATAACAACAAGTAATAACGAATAAGACGCTTAATGTGCTTTAGAATTCGACGGAATATCATAGAATATAACAGTGAATTTAACAGCGAATAAACCATGCTAACATACTTTGGAATTGATGGATATTAACTACGGAACAACAGCGAAACAACAGTAAATATACAGTGAATAAAAGTGTTAACATGCGAAACTTTTTGACATAACATAACAGCGAATAACATAAAGTTAATTACGACATATAACAGTTTAACATGCTTGACTTAAAGTTGGGAATAACGACGAGTAATAGCGAACAAAACGTGCGGCATTAATTTACGATTTGACAATACAGCGAACTAAAATGTGCGACATGCTTAACCATTTGACAGTAATTAACGAAATAAGACAGTGAATTAACAACGTTCGCACATGCTTTATAATTTGATAGCAAGCACCAATATGACAGCGAAATATAACATACATACGTGCTTTGTAATTAAAAAGGAAACTAATTATGATTCATGCTTATGAATTTAACCAATTCTAACTACTGATTTTATGGCATATAAGAGATGAGCATGAGATTAAAACACAAAGAGTATAGACATAAATCAACTAAGAGTAACTAAAAGCTAATAAAATAGCTAACAATTGAACAAATCATTCTACTAACATTTCTTCATTCAACTCACGGTTCACTCACACAAGTTCAGAACCTTAAAATACAATCACTCTCTCCAAATTCTCTGTTTCGCAACACCCAAAAGAGAAGCACTCTCTCTTAATCTCACTCTGTCGCTCCCTCCTTCTCTCAAAATCTCCCTCTGTCGATGATACTCCCCAAGACAAGGGGAAAAGTTCCCTTTTTCTAAACTAATCACCTGACATCATCCCTCATTTTCCTCACCTTTCCAGAGTGTTCAACACTCAAAATTCAATGCCCATTCTTTCACTTTCGGTGCACAATCCAGCTGGAAAGAAGGGGAAACGTGGAAAATCCGACACGGCAAGTAATGGTTCAACCCAAACCGGGTCAAACCGAATCCAGTCATTCCCAGGTCGGAGCACCTAAATGGGGCCCAACCACAAACGAACCGAGGCTGGAACCCGCAGCCTCACTGTCGCCAGGCCTCGCCGTCACCATTCCATTTGCGTTGGCCATCGAAAATCGACAGCGTACCAGAAAATCGCAACATACCTTGAGTTGGTGTTATGTCGAACCATCCGCGAAGTTGTGACCCGAGCCTTAGCCGCAACCAGCGATGCCATCAACAACCTGTGTCATCTCGCAGTAGCTCGCTGAACGTCAGACAGCGTCGCATCTTCATTGCAGCAGCCGTCCCAAGCTCGCCCATCTCCCGCGATCTCCTTCACTCATCCCTCTCTCTCTGGCGCTTCGCGAAAATGGCCGAAGGCCAAACGAAAAATCCTTCTCCCCCTCTTTCTAATTTGTGAACTGGACCAATAAGCAGCCCAAACCGGCTCATTCTCCAAATTTTCAATTAACTTTCCTTTTATTCCAATCTTTACTTAATATTAATTAATCTCCTCTTAATTATATTTTACATTTTAATTTAATTAATCCCTTTCCATTTTAATCCAAGAACTGGGCTACTTGATTTAATTCGAACCGAGCCAAACCAAACCGGTTCAATTAATATTTCTCCTTCAGAATGCGTTTGCGGATGACAGATGGCGTCCGCGCCCTTCCTCAGGCTCCTCCGAATGAGCCATTCAAACGCAAAATGGCGTCTGTATGGTGCGTCTGAAACTGTCCAGAATTCAGACAGATTCAAATCGGACGCACTTCGTCCACGTCCGCATTCGTCCGCACTCCTTCGAAAGATTTGTGGATAAGAAATCACATCCTCGTCTCATCCGAAGTGTTCCAGAAGTCAACACTACACGTGCAGACGAGAGGTCACTCTGCAAGTCTCGTTCCCTATCGTCCACAAACGTGCAAGGGATACTTGGTACGCAGAATCTCCTCCTCAAGTCGTCCCAAACTCCAATTCCTACCATTTTTACTTAACTTTTATCATAAAAATTACACCAAATTAATTTCCAATTATTTTTGTTATGTAATTCCAATAAATGTCATCCCGTAATATAACGTATTCATTTTTACGAACTTCATGATGTTAATAAAGACGGGGAAAGTATCGGGGTACGTCCTTGGTAATATCCCGATAAATATCCAAACAATCTCAATATCCATAATTACTTTCCAATTATCCTTATTAAATTATATTATAAAAAGTCGACATATTACATTCCTCCCTCCTTATATAAATTTCGTCCTCGAAATTTGCTCATCGTAACTACTCCGCCAGTCTAACTACCAAAGTAACTGCTGACCATGCTACATTGTACTTCTATACTTCTTTCCAATCTTCCTAAAGATTGCACTATAAGTAGAGTACAACCAATTAACCAAACACAAACTAACCTTCGAGTCCTCTGCATTTCAACCACCATCATCGTGAAGAAAAGCCTTCTCTAAATTTCCTTTCTCTTTGTCCAACATTGCGAAGCAACTTTTGTAACATAACCAACTTTACTAAGCCTATTCGTACGTAACATCTTCTACACATCTTGTTCTTAATGCTTTTGTACCCTAAAATACCAATATCATATACCATAACTTGAGTTATGGATCCAACATCTAACGCTTTTCCCTAATGAAAACTTCTCGAATAGCATCATTTATGTCTCTTGAGCCCAAACTTATACAACTACTGACTCATACATCACCAAAACATTGCTCTCAATTAGCAAAATATTCGTCCAAAATAGCTTCTTTTACACTTTTAAATGCTACAAAGCTTAGAAAGACACAACATTCACGTTCTGAAGCGACGTATCACCATAGATGTGTCTTAACTTCCTTGAGACAAACGCACAATGAAATGTTTTCATAATCATTCGCTCACCGGTTGACCATCCATAAGCCGTTGAGCTTGTAATTTCTAAACCACTTTCCTATCATCCATCTAAAATTTCGGGGTTTGAAACCTAGCATATGCATATTCTTCTCGTTCCTTGACCTAAACACTTCAAAATAATCCTCACCCTTCACACTATCCCTTTTAAATCCATAGGATTACAATTATCTTCTCCTATTGGTAACGACCTAAGTCATTTAATCTCATAGCACTTAAAATTTTTTAGAAAACTTTCGCTATTTCTTCGCCCAATTAAGTTATTACCTCATTCCAAAATTGAGTCGAACACTTCCATTCTACAATTCTCTTTAGCTCTTGGAATTTTTTTTTCGATTCGTACTCGTCACCGTTTCTATTCCCGTATCTGTTTCTGTCTCCGTCTCCGTCATTGTATCCTTGTCTGTATTCGTATCTGTATACATATGTGTGTCTGTTTCTGTCTTCGTATCCGTATCTGTTTTTGTATCTGTATCCGTGTCTGTTTTCATTTTCGTTCCCATTTTCGTCTTCGTATTCGTATCCGTATCTATTCCTAAAAATTTGATTATAGAAATTTGTGTCTAGAATTTCACTTCTAGAAATTCGTTCCTAGAAATTCGTTTCCGTTTCTATTTCCGTTTTCGTTTCCGTATCTGTGCTTGTATCTGTATTTGTTCCTGTGTCTGTTTTCGTCTCTGTGTCTGTATCGGTTTCCGTATCTATGTCCGTTTGTATTTATGTTTCTGTTTCTATATCTGTGTCTATGTTTGTTTCCGTGTCAGTGTCTGTTTCTATGTCCGTATCTGTAACTGGAACTTAAAAGCGAATCATTCCGTTTTGAAATCCGATTTATAACTTCTTCGATCTCAAGAACTCTTGATACCATAGAATAAGCTACTCCTTGAGTCCTCGACACCATCACTCCTTCGAGAATTTTTGCCTTAAGTCCTTATACAGGGTGGTGTACCTTGTGTCTAGTATCGATCACCAAGAACAAGGTGAACCGCCATGATGCCTCAAGTTGCGTGCAAACTTTGAAATCGACACTTCTTAACCTAATTGAGGAATTCCTCTAGTTTCCTCGTTCTCATAGTACAATTGACGTAGCAATTCTCTTTGAATTCTATCCAAGCCACTACAGCCCTATCTTCGGCTATCTCGATGGAGTCCCACCAAGATCTTGTATCCTTAGCCAATAAAACCACAGCACAAGTTATCTTTCTTCGCTGCGCCACTCTGATTTATTTTTCGGCACCGTTTGGGTCTACATTAAAATCTGAATGAAATTTCTCTTTTATCTCTTATCTCCTATACTTTCGTTTTTACAATTCTTATCTTTCTTTTAAGATTTCATTCTTATTTTCTCTATTGGTTCTATTTTTATATGTTACCAAGCCTTTCGACATAGTCTCATCTTGTAACGCATTCTTTTGCATTAATTTAATAATTATTTCATTTCTATGCACAATTATTCCTGTAAACTTCTCTATCTAACATATAGACAATCTTGACTAATTGTTTTCTTAACAAGGTTTATATTAGGATTGTTGTTCCCTATAACCTTTCAAATTTACAAAAATTTCGGCAGAGTCTCCCCCGTTTCTTTACTCCCCAAAGCTATATATATCCTGCATAAAATTCCCAAACAATTTTAATATTCTCTATCCTCTATCATTTACATCAATTCACTATAATAGAATCATCTCTTTAATGGTGATCAAAACATTATCCAAAACTCGTGATATCTTATGTTGCAAAGCAAAGTAATTATAACTTAGGAAAATGAAAATCAATAACTTACTCGCAGTTGATGGAGTATTTCCACGTCGAAGCTTGTGATGGCAGACAATTTACAAAATCAATTTGAAAAACATTTGCTCTAGTACCAAACTGTATTGGAGCAGTTTAAAACAAAGTTAAGTTTTAAAACACAGTTAACCGTAAGTATCCGGATCGGTTTTAAAACACTTTGCTCTGATACCAATTGTAACAACCCAGTTTTTCTTTATCTTTAAAAATTTGATAAATTTAAAACTTTTATAAAGCAACTTAAATCATCGTTAATTAAAATAAGAGTTTTCTTCTAAAAACCGAACCGTTAAATTCTTTCTCTTAGACTCGTTAGTTAAACCATGGAAAACTATAAGTATAAATCATTTTTCTAAAAACATAGCGGAAACTCAATTAAACTAATTGCAGAATAAAAACAACTGATTACATTTATATTTACAAAATCGTTTTTCTTGTTATGTCTTTAGCCTTGCCAACCACAATGCTCGCCCGTGCAAATTCTTCATCAACCGCTCCTCTTTAGATTAATTGTAATATCACGATCACCTACACTACAAGTAAACTCTAAGCTCAAAGGCTTAGTAAGGAATTAAGATATGCAATATGAATGTCTCTAACTCATTATGTCGGAATGAGATCCGCCCCAAATCGTTCTTTACTCATGGTAACATATCATAAACTCGTAGATCGAGTTAAGAGATTGGAGGATCCTGGAGAGGAGGGTGGTGGGGAATCGGCATCTAACACTCTAGAGTACACAAGCTCTCACAACTCGTCAAGGGAAGGGTATATTTCTATCCGAGTCTACCGGTTAGGCCCGAACCACCTCCCCGACCCCCAATTCCTTTACTTTTTTTTTTTCTTCATTTTCTTCTCACACATGAATACCAACCCTTTTTGTGGTATTTCTTATGATATCTATTATCCTGATACATGTCAATGCGATACGGGAAATATAACAATGAATAATATCATCTATTCAACGAATTTACAAGTCTATACTACCAAACATCTCAGAATAAGAATGGAATAAGCTACGGGAGTCCATCACGGAATTACAACAACTAACAAATAGCGAATTAACATAATTCATACTAGCAGGAAATAATCATATGTACATTGACTAAGATAGCCAACAAACATGCTAACGAACATCGGAGTCTACGAAAACTAACAGTAAAAGAACAACAAGTCTAACAACGAATAATACGACTCACATGCATCGGAATTCGATATAAATTAACATCGTGCAACAGCGAACTAATAACGATATAAAAACAGTTATCATGCTTTGAATTAAAACTGGAAATAACAACAAGTAATAACGAATAAGACAGTTAACATGCTTTAGAATTCGACAGAATATCATAGAATATAACAGTGAATTTAACAGCGAATAAACCATGCTACATACTTTGGAATTGACGGATATTGTAATAACTGGGCTTTTCAGCCCAGCCCAAAAAAAAAAAAAAAAATTTAAACAGATTGAGCTTCTCCCCCAATCTGTTCTGTTGCCGATATTTGGAGGAGAAGCTCCCCTATATCTGGCAATTTGAGGAGAAGGGTGAGCCCCACTCAACCCTTCTCTGGTTTCAACTCCTCCGACGTGCAAGCAGGTCTCTCTCGGTGCAAACTTCTCCCGGGTAAGTTCAACCTCTACCCTCCGATTTGATTTACTTCTCGGTGCACTCAGTACACTCGTTAATGGAGCGTTTTTCTCCCTTAGATCGGAGGATGTATTGCGAATCTCGGGTGAGCCTTTTCGACGAGTGTAGAAGATACAAATTTTGATCTCATCAGCGTAGAGTGACGAGTAAGCATTCTTTTCTTCAAATTTTTGTTCTATTCTTCGTGAATCCGATGCTAATGAGGATGGGTTTGAAAAAGGTTGAAGATTTACATTTGTTTTGGACAATTGGCGTTTGAGGTAGTGCACAAATCTTTCAAAGTAGCCGAAGCAGTGAACTTGAAGGTGCGGAGATCAAACCTTCCCTTTTATTTTCGGCTCTGATTTTTGTTCTTGGTCTGGAAAATTGGATAAGATTTCTCCTATCTATTTTGTTCCTTTAAACTGAGTTATTGAATCCTAAATACGATATTGTTAACTGGATAAAGTTGAGTAAATTTCCAAGTCATATTAAGCTACTTTTCGTCGTTGTAGTGCGTCGGTTAACCAGTGAGCGACTGGCCGAGAATATAGATACTACTCAGAGCAGTATCGCTTGCGAAAAGAGGGAGATGGAATCTCCCCCTCTACAGTCTGCTACACAGACCCACGGGTTTGGACCGTGGGCTGTGGTCTAAACTTTTGGGCTGGGCTTAAGCCCTGGTTTGGTGGCCCAGTTTGAATCAAGGCCTACATGGGCTGAAATTAGATTAGTCTGGACCATTATTTAAGTTGATTGTTGGGTCTATTTTAGAGTTTCTCTCTAACCCATTTAAAGATTTTAAAATATTGGGATTTAAAGTTCCCTCACCAAATTTTCCTAACGTCAAATTAGGTTCCCACTTATTGGACTAAATTGTGGATCTTATAAATTGGACACTTTGAGCAATGGAGCTTGGACAGGAATAACCCACTTTGAGGTAGGGATTATTTTTATGCACTACATTTTGCATATTATTATTTTAAATAATTCTTTTAAAATTTAACAGTTTATATTTTAATAAATTGTTCATTTTCAAGTATTAGAATTTGTTAAATTTTATCCCATGAGGTGTTTCTTGTTATTAAATTTATTTCTTAAGGGGGATTTCTTCAAAAATGTCCTTGGGTTTTAATCCCTAAAGTGCAACTAGAGTAATGGGACAGCTGTATGTGCCGTGTCCCTGGGTGCAAAACCCTAAACCTGATCAGGGTCTTTTTGGCTTGCAATCGCCGAGTATTGCTTTTGTTTCCCTTAAATTTTTGTGATATTAAAATGTGATCTTAATTTTTACACATGCTTATTAAAAATCTTTATTTTAAATTCTGAAAATTTTAAATCCCTACTGAGTTAGTCAACTCACCCCTTTTAATAAAATTTTCAGGAAATTACTTACCAGACTTCCAGTTGCCAAGTCAAGAATAGATACAACATCTACGTTTAATTTCTATTATTTTAATAATCTCCCTTGAGAGACAATTGTGAGGTACTAATATTTATTTGGATGACTGTAACCCTAAATCTTTAATTTCTTTTCCACACAGTTTTTATTTTAATTGGATTATATTTGTTTACTATCTGATATCGCTTTTGGACCTGTTAAGCCCATTACATTTTGGGCCCTGACTAAATAATTAAATTAAATTTTTCGTCTTCCGCTGTTGCATAATTAAATTAAGAGAAATGGGTCGGATGATTCGTCCCTTTTGGGCCGAATCGTTCCCCGTTCTGTCTCGGGTCCCTTGCGGGTCGTGACAGATATTAACTATGGAACATCAGCGAAACAACAACAAATATACAGTAAATAAAACGTGCTAACATGCGAAACTTTTCGACATAACATAACAGCAAATAACAGCGAGTTAATAACAACATATAACAGTTTAACATGCTTGACTTAAAGTTGGGAATAACGACTGAGTAATAGCGAACAAAACATGCGGCATTAATTTACGATTTGACAATAAAATAATGATCTAACAGAAAAACTAAAACGTGCGACATGCTTAACCATTTGACAGTAATTAATGAAATAAGACAGTGAATTAACAACGTTCGCACATGCTTTATAATTTGATAGCGAGTACCAATATGACAGCGAAATATAACATACATATGTGCTATGTAATTAAAAAGGAAATTAATAATGATTTCATGCTTATGAATTTAACCAATTCTAACTACTGATTTTATAGCATATAAGAGATGAGCATGATATTAAAACACAAAGAGCATAGAAATAAATCAACTAAGAGTAACTAAAAGCTAATAAAATAGCTAACAATTGAACCAATCATTCTACTAACGTTTCTTCATCTTCATTAAGCATATTCTATCATGAACTCTTCACAATTCTATGTATCAAATACACAAGAAATTAATAAAACCAAGCAATATCATGAGTCACAATTATGGAATTCAAGCAAGGAAAACATGTAAAGAATTCAACAAAGAAACAAGCATGACTCTATTTATGGGTAAGGCTTCCAATTGTCAAGACTCTACTCAATTTCTTACTCAAATTCGCTGGGGACCCGCTGTGTAGGTTGAATAACAACAGCAGTGAGGAGTTCTACACAGCAGCAACTGTAACCTACCCCAACACAATTCTCACTAATACTTGCGTAATCTCTCCGTCAACTCACGGTTCACTCACACAAGTTCAGAACCTTAAAATACAATCATTCTCTCCAAACTCTCTGTTTTGCAGCACCCAGGAGAGAAGCACTCTCTCTTAATCTCACTCTGTCATTCCCTCCTTCTCTCAAAATCTCCTTCTGCCGATGATACTCCCTAAGACAAGGGAAAAGGTTCCCTTTTTCTAAACTAATCACCTAACATCATCCCTCCTTTTCCTCACCTTTCCAAAGTGTTCAGCACTCAAAATACAATGCCCATTCCTTCACTTTTAGTGCACAATCTAGCTGGAAATGAGGGGAAACGTGGAAAATCCGACACGGCAGGTAACAGTTCAACCTGAACTGGGTCAAACTGAGTCCAATCATTCCCGGGTCGAAGCACTCGAACGGAGCCCAACCACGAAGGACTTGAGGCTGGAACCCGCAGCCTCACCGTTGCCAAGCCTCACCATCGCCATTCCATTGGCACCGGCCATCGAAAATTGACAGCGTACCAGAAAATCGCAACATACCTCGAGTTGGCGTTGTGTTGAACCATCCGCAAAGTTGTGACCCGAGCCCTAGTCGCGACCCGCGACACCACCGACAACCCGCGTCATCTCGCAGTAGCTCACCAGACGTCGGACAGCATCGCATCGCCATTGCAGCAGCCGTCCCGAACTCGCCCTTCTCCCGCGATCTCCTTTGCTCGTCTCTCTCTCTCTCTTTGGCGCTTCACGAAAATGGCCGAAGGCCAAACGAAAAATCCTTCTCCCCCTCTTTCTAATTTGTGAACCAAACCAATAAGCAGCCCGAACCGGTTCTTTGCTGAGCTGGTTCATTCTCCAAATTTTCAATTAACTTTCCTTTTATTCCAATCTTCACTTAATATTATTAATTAATGTCCTCTTAATTATATTTTACATCTTAATTTAATTAATCTCTTTCCATTTTAATTCAAGAACCAGGCTACTTGATTTAATTCGGACCAAGCTGAACCAAACCGGTTCAATTAATATTTCTCCTTCAGAATGCGTTTGTGGATGGGAGATGGCATTCGCGCCCTTCCTCAGGCTCGTCCGAATGAGCCATTCGGACGCAAAATGGCGTCCGCATGGTGCGTCCGAAACTGTCCAGAATTCAGACATATTCAAATCGGACGCACTCCGTCCACGTCCGGATTCGTCCGCACTTGTCCAGAAGATTGAGGGATGAGAAATCACGTCCTCGTCTCATTCGAAGTGTTCTATGAGTCAACAGTACACGTGCGGACGAGAGGTCACGTCTGCAAGTCTCGTCCACTATCGTCCGCAAACGTGCAGTGGATACTTGGGACGCAGAATCTCGTCCTTAACCCGTCCCAAACTCCAATTCCTACCATATTTACTTAACTTTTCTCATAGAAATAACACCAAATTATTCACAATTTCTTTTGTTATATAATTCCAATAAATGTCATCCTGTAATATAACGTATTCATTTTTACGAACTTCATGATGTTAATAAAGACGGGGAAAGCATCGGGGTACATCATTGGTAATATCCCAATAAATATCCAAACAATCTCGATACCCATAATTATTTTCCAATTATCCTTATTAAATTATATTATAAAAATCGGGATATTACAGAATGAATTTAGAAGATTTTGGATTTTGTAAAAGAATGGATTTAGAAGATTTCGGGTTTTATAATTTAGAAGATTTCGTAAAAGAATGTTAATGTTTTAGTTTTCGGATGATTTACAATTGTTTTACACTCCATAGGAGAATCACAGTTTGTCTAAGTTTTTGTACGATGAAGACAATAATTTTTTTTTATTTGCAGAGCGCGGTTTGTCGTCAAGCCGCAGCAGTTCGTTGTCAAGCGTCGCGGTTCGTCGTCAAAATGTTTAACGACAAACGTGGCAGCGATGTTAACGGGGTCATTTTTTCATAGTTCAATAGTTAATTTGTTTACGAAAAAGGATGATGGTTGCTTTGTCATTGTCCATTTTTTTTAATTTCTATTATAATTTGAAGTAATTTTTTTCGAACTTACAATTTTTTTAACATGTTACAAATGATTGACATTTAGATGAATGCTATCATAATTGAGATGTATTTAATATGTAGTGATGTAACTATTAAATATTTGTAATGATATTCGTGTGATATATTTTTTTTATTATTTCAACTCAAATAATTTTGTTTACTAAATAAGTGTCATTTTAAATATTAATAAAATATTTTTGTTAATTAAACGAGTAACTATTATATATTTTGAAATTATAATAATAAACAATTTTTATAATTTTAATAACTAAATTTTAAAAAATTATACGCTATATTAATATAAACTAAAAACATTTATGTAGGTAGGCTTATTAGACTCGATTAGTCGGCTTGATTTGACTCGCGAGCTGATTTAGGTTGAAATTTTGTTTTTTGCCATGCTATTTAGGCTTTGCTTGTTTAAATCGATAGGTTCCGTGAGCAGAAGTTTTCCATGATCGACCTGCTTCAAACCGACTGGATTATCACTTCTAATTGAATTTAATATTTATTATTCTGATATTTTTTTTATTAAAAAATAGCTGGATCATTTTTGAAGGAAAATATTATGGATAGATATGCATCCATTGGAACAAAAAAAGAAAAGTGAAGCTTCCTTAATCCTTCACTTAATTGCCAAGTTGAATTTAGTTCTCTATAAATATCTCCAAAACTCTTCCTCTATCTCCATCATTCTATTACAAACTCTCTAAAACTTTCATTTTTCTGATCTGGGTTTGAAGTATTTGTGAAGGAGAAGAAGAGGAAGATGCTGCATAACTTGGTGGAATCTCTTACTGGTTCTTTAGGCCATGAAGATGGTGGGAAGAAGATTAAAGGGACTGTGGTTTTGATGAAGAAGAATGTGTTGGAGTTGAATGATTTTGTTGCTTCTGTTCAGGATAGACTTGAAGATCTTTTTGGTCAGAAAGTTTCTCTGCAACTCATTAGTGCCGTCAATGGCGACCCTGGTATGTGTTTTCTTTTTTACACCTTTGCCTAAACCTAACAGGAGATATGGCTGAATAAAGCTGAAACTCTCTCTCTCTCTCTCTCTCTCTCTCTCTGTCCCCATATGTGAAGTTAGCATAGGAATAAAGCTGAACTCTCTCTCTCTCTCCCCAAAAAATGATCAGACTTACATGTTCAAACCCTTTTTTCTATGAGAATATGTCGGAAGTCCGAATAAATTTTTAAAGTCTTTCTTTAGAATTTATTCTTTCTAGAAACTATTTCACCAGAAAATAAAAATCGTGAAACCCTAATACTTTCAGAGAATTACATTTTGTATGAAAAAAAAACAGATGAAAATCTACTATTTACCTAATCATGTTCATATTATTTTTATTTTTCAGCAAATGGGTTGAGAGGAAAAGTGGGAAAGGCATCGAATTTGGAAGACTGGGCGACGAGCAAACCTCGTCTGAAAACCGGCGAGTCTGCATTCGAAGTGACCTTTGATTGGGAAGAAGAAATCCGAGCTCCGGGAGCTTTCATTATCAGAAACAATCACGATAACGAGTTCTACCTGAAAACACTGACATTGGATCAAATCCCTAACCATGGCAGAATTCACTTCGTCTGCAACTCCTGGGTTTATCCTGCTGATAAGTACAAGAAGGATCGAATCTTCTTCTTCAACAGGGTAATCTCTCTTTTGCCATAAATTTAAGCTTTTCAGGATTAAGATCATAGTTACCACTATTTGTTGTCCACAGCTTCAGAAAGAACTTCGTCGATTCTCTGTTCTACCTAACGCGTTCTTAGTCTCTTCAACATTATTTTTTATTTCTGCAGAGAAAAAATTTGCTTTTTGTTTTTAGTTAAGAAAAAATAATAATGAATTCAAGGACAGTTGCATTGATAACAGATTCTTAAAAGATCTGAATAATTATTACTTGCAAAAATAAATTATTAATTTTTTAATGGTCAAAAATACTTTTCTCAAAAATACCATAACTTAATGTGTTGACACTGAATTTTATGAGAATTATAATTTTATATAAGCTACTTGTTTGAATGAGAATAAATTTAATATTAGTAATATTTATTTTAAAAAATTATGAACAGTGGGTGATGGACCACTTGAAAATGGTGGGTAGACAAATTAACTACGAGAGAGGGTATTGTTTGTTGGGTTTGGTTTACCTTAAAGTCAACAAAATGAATGTTTGGTTTTCGCAGACATGTCTTCCGACGGAGACGCCGGGACCCCTTATCAAATACAGAGAGGAAGAGCTGGTCAACCTCAGAGGAGATGGCCATGGAGAACTCAAAGAATGGGACCGGGTTTATGACTATGCTTACTACAATGATTTGGCTGATCCGGATAAGGGTCCGGAATATGACCGACCCGTCCTCGGCGGGTCTACTGAGTACCCGTACCCTCGCCGGGGAAGAACTGGACGGCCGCCGGCGAAAGCAGGCAAGTAGCTTCGGCGGAATTCTTTTTGTTGGATGAAGAATGTAGAATTGTGTTTCATTAGTGCTCACATTTTCCTCCATTTTTCCGGACAGATCCTGCCGATGAGAGCAGATTGGGTTTTCTGAGCAGCTTGAACATCTACGTTCCGAGAGACGAGCGCTTCGGCCACTTGAAAATGTCAGATTTTCTCGGTCTCGCCCTGAAAGCAGTCGCTCAAGTTGTTAAACCAGAGCTTGAAGCTCAATTCGATAAAACGCCCAACGAATTCGACAGCTTGCAAGACGTTCTTGATCTCTATGAAGGAGGAATCAAGTTGCCGAAGGAATTACTTGCAAATATTAAAGCCGCCATTCCGGAGGAAATGCTGAAGGCAATTTTCAGAACCGAGGGCGAACTTGGTTTCAAATATCCGATGCCTCAAGTGATTCAAGGTTTGATTTTCTGAAATAATTTGAGGTTATCTGGGGATGAAACTGCGATTTGAGATGAATAATTAAATTCAAGTTTTCTGATTTGATGATTCGGAGCAGTGGATCAGTCGGCGTGGAGAACTGACGAGGAATTTGCGAGAGAAATGCTGGCCGGAGTCAATCCGGTGGACATTCGTCGTCTTCAAGTAATCTCAACTATCCGATGCGACTAATTTTCTCTTGAAAATTCACAAAGAGGCTAATATCATCATTGAAACACAGGAATTTCCACCTGCAAGCAAGCTTGATCGGAAAATTTACGGCGATCAGGGTAGCAAGATAACTGAAAAACACTTGCAGAATAAGTTAGACGGTCTAACTGGGCATGAGGTATAGTTTCTCAAAACTCTACGGTCAGTTTCTGGTTTCTCGACGAATCATCAAGAGCTAAGAATTTCTTTTCTGATAGGCGATTCGCAAGAACAAGCTCTACATATTGGATCACCACGATTCACTAATGCCATACCTGAGGCGTATAAATACAACTTCAACAAAGACTTACGCTAGCCGGACTCTTCTCTTTCTGAAAAACGACGGTACCCTAAAGCCGTTGGTGATCGAACTGAGCTTGCCTCACCCTGACGGAGATAAATTCGGAGCAATCAGCAGAATCTTCCTTCCGGCAGAACAGGGGGTTGAAAGCTCCGTTTGGGAACTGGCTAAAGCTTATGTAGCTGTCAATGACTCTGGTTTTCATCAGCTTATCAGCCATTGGTATAGAATTAGGATCTTGTCAGACAAGAAAAACTAGAATCTGTGTTTTTGGATTTTTGCTTTCCCCTTTTTTTTTTTTTCAGGTTGAACACTCATGCAACAATTGAGCCTTTCGTGATTGCGACAAACAGACAGCTTAGCGTGCTTCATCCAATTTATAAGCTTCTTCATCCACACTTCCGAGACACGATGAACATCAACGCGTTGGCTCGGCAGGTTCTAATCAATGCAGGGGGCATTCTTGAAATAACTGTTTTTCCGGCGAAATATGCCATGGAGATGTCGTCATCGGTGTATAAAAACTGGGTTTTTCCTGAACAAGCACTCCCGGCAGATCTCATCAACAGGTAAATCACCATACCCAATCTGATCATATCAAACTTTTTAAAGTTTGTTCATGATTTTAATATCACTAACCTCATATTCGGATTCATTCGTTCAGAGGAATGGCTATTAAGGACTCGAAGGCTCCGCATGGCGTCCGTCTACTGATCGAGGACTATCCTTATGCTGTTGACGGGCTTGAAATCTGGTCTGCAATTGAAACATGGGTTCAAAAGTACTGCTCCTTCTACTACAAGACGGATGAAGTTGTTAAGAAGGATACTGAGCTTCAATCATGGTGGAAGGAGCTCCGAGAGGTTGGCCATGGTGACAAGAAAGACGCCCCATGGTGGCCCAAAATGGACTCCGTAGAAGATCTAACAAAGACATGCACGATAATCATATGGATTGCTTCTGCCCTTCACGCAGCCGTGAACTTTGGGCAGTACCCTTATGCCGGCTACCTCCCAAACAGGCCGACGATTAGCAGGAGATTCATGCCGGAAACAGGAACACCGGAATACGACGAGCTTAAATCAAACCCCGATAAGGTTTTCCTGAAAACAATCACTGCACAGTTTCAGACTCTCCTTGGCATCTCCTTGATAGAGATTCTGTCAAGGCATTCTTCCGACGAGGTCTATTTAGGCCAAAGAGACACTCCTGAATGGACTTTAGACAGGCTACCATTAGAAGCCTTTGATCAGTTTGGCAAGAAGTTGAGTGAAATCGAGGATGAAATCATTAAAAGGAACAAAGATGAAAGACTGAAGAATCGAACGGGGCCGGTGGAAGCGCCGTATACTTTGCTGTATCCGACTAGCTCGGAAGGACTCACCGGCAAGGGAATCCCCAACAGTGTCTCCATTTGAAGCTTTCAAGCCATCCTCAGATACTCGCAAGAAAAGTTTCAAATATTTGTACTGTTTAAAACTTAATTCTTTGATGGAATAAAGGGCTTGTTCAAGCATAATAGCTTGAGATGTACAAGCTGCTGCGTGTACAAATACATAGAATGTAAACATTAGTAAATGTTTTCAGCAGCTTGTATGTAATAACCCAAAGTGATGTGTTATAAATAAATATGTTTTATTAATTTGTTGTTTTATGCCTGCATTTTATTTATTTTATAAAACTTATAAAAAAATTTTGAGTCTATATTGCATAGATACGGGACAAGGTTTAAGTCTATGATTTAATCGCGTATGTTAAGAAAAATATAAATGATTAAATTATTCTTCATCCACAAGTTTAAACTTTTTGAATTGTTGGTAATTTGTTATGGTATCAGAGCTAGAGATTCTAAGTTCTAATCTCGGTAAAGTCAAAAAATTAATCCCATTAAAAAATATATATTCACATGTAAGGACCAATAAAAAAACAAGAAATTAGTATACATGTGAGGAAGAATATTAAGAAAAATATAATTGATTAAATTATTCTTCAACCAACAAGCTTAAACTCTTGGGATTGTTGGTAATTTTGTCAGCCTTCAATAATCTCGGGATCATTTGCGCTTGAGATTGTAATGCTCGTAGAATAATTGAAATGTACGTATTCTATATGATTTTACTAAAGTGTATCTTTACTTAGCTAATTGCAACACCAATGTTGTCAGTCCGAGTAAGTGACTTGAGCCGAGTAAGTGACTTGAGCTACAAGTAACACTCGATCAGTGACTTTGAAAATGTTTGTAATTTGGAAAAAAGATGAAGTCGGTGTAAAATTTGAATGAGATTGCTCATGTTGAAAAGTGTAAAACATAATACAATAAATATTTTGCGAAACATTTCATAATAAAACATTTCAATTTGGGAAAATGACAAATTAACTATCGTGGTTTACGGTCAACGACAAGTCAACCACTGTCTATTATTTTTTAACAAATTAACCACTGATGTATGAGAAAATGACAAAGTTAACATCTCTATCACGTCTTTTTGTTAAGGTGAAAGAACAAATATGAATTAGAAGATCCTTAAAAAAATATAATTTTAATGAATAAATAAAAAACACGATGACTAAACTAAAATAGTATTTTAGACGAATTTTAAATAACACTTTGTATTTAAAGAAAAAAATATTTAATAGAAATTAGTCATTCAAAAACATGTAAATATACGAATAAACATATCTCCCTCCTTTGACGGCTCTGAAGAGCAAGGAAACTCCTATTGGCTCTGCCTCGCGAACCCTCCCAGTTATATTCAAGTTTCGCGGCAACTCTCTGTCATCGCTTTCATTGTGTCTCTCATTGTAGTTTTCGCTGGTTGTTTGTTGGCTTGAGTTGTACCGATCTTATTCTACCGATTCGTAATTTGGAGTTGACTGTGAAGAAATTTCAGAAACAGATGAGTTTGATTTGAATCAGGTGGGAATTTTTGGCGGCGTGTCGTTGTTCTCAGACTTGGCTTGAAATTTCTCTTTGTCGCGTTCTTATATGAATTGGAGGTTTTCATACTAGCTGAAAAAATCTGAAGAAGAAATCGATGGTTTATTGATTATGTCGAGTTTTTTGAATTTTTTGGTGTCTGGTGTTCACAATTTTTTCCATGAACTCTCTCTCTTAATTTTATTTTTATTTTATTTTTCGATTTGCAAAGTTCTAAGTTCACGGAATGTATGCTGCACTGCACTTGATTGTTGTGTGTACGGGATTTTTATTTTTTGAATCGATTAGTGAATGGTCGGTTTCATTTACGAATCCCAATAAAATCAAGTGGAAGAAATAAGAAAGAACAATTTATGCACCTTTCGTTATGGTCGGTTTCATTATTCGTTGTTTATTTGACAAAGTGGAAGATCGTGTAGAAAATTTTGGCCATTGAAAATTTATGCAGGTGATTAATTGTAAGTTCAGGAAGAAGTAGGTTGTGAATTTCTCAGAGCCGAAGTTTTTTTCAGTCAAATTCTAATTCTTTTATTTTCCATTATTTTGAAATTAGTACACTGCGCAAGAATTTTTTTTTACCGAGTAATAGCATTAGAATTACAGAATCCTGAAAACAAGAGAGTTCAGTGAGGAGAAGAAACAAAGAGAACAGAATCTAATGGCAATTGTATTATCAATTGCAGTTTGTCGTTTTTCTGTTAAATGCAACTTGGATTCGATTAAATTTCAATTTATGTCTTTCAGATTAATTTTATGGCTCCATCAAGAAAATTAAGGAGTCTGAACAAGCGAAGTTATCGTACAAATGATGACTCTCCTGAGAAGGATGGCAGTAACTCGAGCAGAAGCAATCAACGGGTACCTGGTTTTATCTCCATTAAGTAATGGTGTTAATATTAGTTACGGAGTAAACTTCCCTTACTTGATTATAGACCTATGGTTGCGATTGGTCCTTCCTTGTACCTGGAGAATGTAAATGATATTATTATTGTATCTCATTTTTATACAGTAAATGAGATCTGGACGACTACATCTGTAGTTTTTTCGCAGACCTTTAATAACAGTTATCTTTATTTTTATTTTATATGTTTAATTTTTCATGTGTGACACTGGAGATTTCATTGCCGAAACTAGTATTAGAAGCTTACTAGATTCATCATTTTTGTTTTTAAAAGTTGGCAGTGATTATGATATAATGAGGCTGGACGTAATTTTTTAACCATGAAGGCACGAATCTATTACTGTGTTGACTTGTATAACTGTTTCACAGAAAAAGAAATTATCTGATAAGTTAGGCCCTCAGTGGATGAAGGATGAACTTCAGATTTTTTACGATGCCTATCGAAAATACGGACAGGACTGGAGGAAGGCATGCTACTTAAACACATTCTTTGTTTTTGTTTTTTTTTGTTTGAATCCTTTGTAACGCTCAATTGGGTTAAAGTTGCTCTGTGTTTTTATTGTTTTTAATATTCACTTTAGATATAGACTTCAAATGTTTATAAAATTTGTAAGAGCAAATATTCTCACTTGATAATGTGCCATCAAGCCCTCATATTTTGGGCCTAACAAATTAATTTACTACTATTCAGATGCTTTTCATCTCCTCATGTTATAGATAACTGAGTTATGGATTTTCAGGTGGCTGCCGCTGTAAGTAATAGATCCATTGATATGGTCGAGTCTCTTTACAACATGAACAAGGTTCGTGGTCCCTTAACTCTTTCGTCTTGTAGAAACCAAATTTTGTGTCTTGTTGTGGCCTATGATTTTTACTTTCTGTTCAGGTGTACTGACTGTATAAATTTCTTGTTTCACGATGTGGACTTTTTAATTTCTGGATTGCGCAGTATGGGCTTGTCTAAAATTTATCTCTTGCTTTTCATCTTTATCTGCCAAGGGATTTATTTGGATTTAGATGACAATCCTGGTGGATGGTGCATGTTTTCACTGATTGCATCATGAGTTTGCAAACTCAAATATGGTTGTTGCATCCATTTTATGTGGTAAATATGATGCACAAATGAACACGATTTGAAGAAAATGCCATTTTTAGATTCATTTCTCACTGCCTTTTGATATTTTCTTTCTTTCTTTTAGTTTCTCGATGACATCTGGTGTCATCATTTAAGATGCAAGCTTCATACGGTTTCGTAGTTGTTTTGAAAGCACTCTACTTTGTAATACTTTCAGTTTAATCCGTCATTGTTGATATATGTTTTACTCTTGATCTTTCACTCTTGATTCCTATGTTGATACACTTCTAATTGTTCAATTTTGATATGCTTTGATTTGCAGGCATATCTATCTCTTCCAGAAGGAACAGCTTCAGTTGTTGGCCTTATTGCAATGATGACGGATCACTATAATGTGCTGGTGAGACTTATTCATTTTTCTCTTGATTGTGATAAGAGCGATTGTGCCATGTTTGATGATGCTATTGAAAAGTAATGGAAAGGTTATTAGAGCTGATGTGAATAACATTAAGAAACCTGCAAAATTAGATTTTGTTGAATCCCTTTGTAGTATATAAAGGTCAACATCATGGTTCACTCTGCTGAAAATTAATTGTTACAATTTTCTTTTAAGTTGGTTTTTGACAACCAAAAATAGTTTCAGTTGCATTGTAGCTTTCCTATGTCAGAAAATTTTTAAAAAGGTCTGTTTCTCCTTAAAATCTGTAAGTATTTTTTGTGTTTTTCTTTCTTGCATCTATTCTTTCATGTGTTGGCTGCTGCACTTACCTTGACACTGAACTGTCTTATGTCTGAAGAGTGAATGTGTTCTTTTGCCATTGTAGCAGCATAAATTGTGTCAATGTGCATTTACCTTACTTTTTCTTTTATTTCTTGCAGGGGGGAAGTGATAGCGAGCAAGAAAATGATGATGGTTTAGATTCCCGGAAATCACAGAAACGGAAGAGGGGAAAAGTTCATCTGAGTACCTCAAATGATGATCCTTTCATTTCTCTCTCAGTTTCCTCTGGTGTATGCCTATCAACATTAAAGAGCAGGCTCTTTGATGGTACTTGCAATTTGTGTCATAGCACTGTACTTCATGGTGTTTATGTTTGTGTCGTATGTAGTTGTTTTTTAATATTATCATTTACTTGAGACGTTTCTACTTTTTTGTTGATAATTTTTTTTTTTATAAAAAACAAACAAATGTTTATTAGAAGGAGTCTGCATGAAGCAGTTTCCCTGAGATTCATGGGATGATATCTAAAACTGTTTAGAAAACCTTGTTTTTTTTTTCTTCTGGGGAAGGAATAGGGGATAATTCTTTAGTGTATTCATGGATGCTACCCCAGATTATGTGTTTTCTAGGAAAGAGATAAATGATAAGCTTTTTGATGTCTCTGAAAGATCAATTTTACATGTAGTGAATGATTTTTTGGTTACATGTGTTGATGGAGTCCTACGCAATAACCCCGTTTACCATTAGACCCATTGAAAGACTTAAAATTGTTTGAAAAATATGTAGAGAAACCTTAAAACCCTCTATTCTCATTGTTTTTTTTTAATACTAGGTAAGTGGCCTCGTGCAGTTGGGAAACGAACACCTCGGGTCCCTATTTCATATTTGCACATAGAAGATGATATAGTATGTTATGATTCACCACGTAAAAAGAGCAAGAGATCAGAAGGCGATGCTAATTATGATGAAGTTGCTCATATTGCGGCATTAACATTAACTGAAGCTTACCAGAGGAAAGGATTTTCCCAAGTGGCAGAGCTACCTTATGTGACAGAAAAGAGCACAACAGCCTCACCTGCTCAGAACAGGAGGGTAATTGCTTTTGTCCTTTTATTCTGTTTTATCCCTTCATCTGCCTGTATCATTAATTTTGATTTGTTTAAGGTTTATTTGATCTAGCCCGCACAATCAGGGAAGCATAAGGCCAAGCTTCATTTCTCTTCAATTGATGAAGAGTTTTTGGAAGATAATAAAAGAATAATGGATGCTGGCAATGGAGAAAATGCTAGAGATTCTATCTCCTCAAAGAATATGGAAGGTGGAACAGTTGAAATTCATCGCAGGGGGAAAAAGAATTGTTGGAAGAAGGAGAAAAATGAATTTGATGATGAGAGTCTCAATGATGGTGGGGAAGTAGTTAGGGGGGCTGCAGAAGGAATTAGTGTCAGACCCGTGAAGGGGAAGGTTGATATTGAAGTTCTAGACTTGCAATCTGATCAGCTTTCTCTACCAGGTCAAAGAAAAAAAAGCAAAAAAACGTATTCAAAAGGTACTTGTGGTGCGAGTATAAGGTTTTTAGTTATTTACTGTGATTTTTTCTAATCCAATTTTCAACAAAATGTCTTAAGATCTTTGGTGGCTATCTAGGTATATCTATTGACGATATATTTTAGTATTCTTTTATTCATTCAACTTTTCATTTAGTACAAGTTATTTGCTGGGTTTTCTTAACTATGCTAGAGTTCATGTATCGGTTTTTATGAAATGACGGTGTTGAATGAAGTTAATTTATTCCTTTAAGTTGTTTTGCTGTATTTCTAGCAGTGAAACTAGATGCTATTGATGGTTGTGATGTGATTTAAAATTAGAAAAAACTAGTACATATGCATGGTAAAATAACAAAAGATGGCATAGGGTTTGAAAGTACACCGAAGCCCCTTAAGATTTATTTGTTTGCTATGAACTTCAGTGATTGTAAATTTTCAGGTTTTCTCATTTTTTCTTAATTCTGTTTATCAAATAGTCTTGTGGCATGACCTATAATTTGAATATTTTCTTTGTAGATCAAAGCACTGATTTGGATGCTTTGCAAACTTTAGCTGATCTGTCTCTTTTGATGCCAACATCCACGATAAAAGCTGGCAAGTGATCTTGTTTAAGTTATTTTCCTAACGCGTTTGTCTTTATATTTGATTGGACTTTTGTAAATTTTTCATTTATGATAAGCACTTTGATTATATGATTTCTATGTCGTACTTCATTTTATTAAGTTGGAGCTTGAACCAATAATTCCTTAAATCGCAATGTGTTTTCTTAGTGGTAGATCTTGTACATATTTTTCTTTTAATAGAAATTTTGATTACTTGAAAAAAAAGACAAGTTGTAACCATTTTCTAGCTAAGTTTTATAATTTGAGGTTAATCAATAAGTTTTAGTAGAGTCTCTATCTTTGTTGCTCTCTCCCAAACACATAAACCAGGACTATTTTAGGGAAGAAAAATCAAACATTTGTTATTCATGATGTTATAATATAAATCCACATGCGATCTCTTAACATGTACTGAGGTAGACATACGCACAAATTTGTTTTAATATTTTTTGGTGTCCATATTTATTGTACTTTGCTTGTACGAGCTGATCCACTAATTTTTTTTCTTTGCCTTTCTTGCCTTTAAATGATAGGATTTTGAATACTTGATTTTCATTTTGTGTTTTAACTTGTTTTTTGGACCTAGCATATATTTTATAAAGTACAATAATGCTATAATTAATGTTAACAAAATATTATTTCCTATCAGATCTAGATTATTCTGTCAAAGTGAAGGAAGAATTTACTACCTCTTTCGAAGTGAAAAATAAGACTAAGGTCCCTCAACATGCATCTGGAAGCTACTTCAAAGAAGTTAAACTCTCTGGAGCAAAAAAAAAGTCTCTTGTTTCCTTTTCTGGTTTTGAGGACACTACCAAGAAATCTAAACTTAGAAAAGACTTGACAACTGAGGCTGCCTCTGAAGCAAAAGAATATATTCAGGTTTCTGATAAGACGTGGAAAAGTAAGCGCAAGTCTTTTGTATCAAAGGTAAAGGTAAATCTATACATTTCTAACAACAACTATCTTCTTTCTTTCCTCATTTTTTCAATTGGATTGATTCAACTAAAACATTAATTTTCATTGAAATTGCAGAGACCAGATGATTGTTGTGCACTCTTGAAGACTGAGGTATTTTTTCATTAGATTTTCCTGGCCTTTTGCACTTAGTAAAAAGATAAACAAATAAGTAATAAGTAGTTATAATTGCTTTTGCAGGGTTAAATAAATAAAAACCTATACCACATTTTTTTTCTCATTTTTGTGTACACTTAACATAATCAGAACTTGTTTATATATATATATTTTTGTATATTTGATATTTGTTTGTCTTTTTTTGTCTTGGCCTCATAATAATTGATTACATGGGTTTGCTTTTGCATTAAATGATTCTCATTCATATTGGAGGGGATAGTTGAGTCTACTTGTGCTTAATTTGTTTGTGTCAAAATAACAAGTCCTGAATATAGTTAATCAAACTTTAAAACTTAGTGATTCTTTTTAATTTTTTGTAGGTCAAATCTGAGGTGGACAGTAAATCACCGGATAAAGGTAAACATAGACGTGAACCACGGTTCTTTATACACCATGACAATGAATGAGATAAAAAAAAATTTCTACTGAACAAAAAATATTTTATTTAGCATTTTACCATTTGAATTGAAAAATAGGAGTTGATTTGGAAAATTTGTGTAGTGGCAGACGAGCATAGTTTACCCGCAAACCAAGGAAGGAGAAGTAAATGCAAAATGAACCTCCAGAAAAAATTATCATCCAAAGAACTTAGATTGTCTGATAACCAATTGAAGAATCTGCATAACAAATACTCTACCTCCATGGAAGATAGAGCACTCAGTCTTAAGGTAATCATCTTGCCCCATATCCTTCCTTGAGAGCTTAAGAAAAGCCTTTTCAACCTAGTCTCCTCTAAAAGGTTTTGAAGTTCCATAACGTTGTGGTATTTCTTTGCTCTTTTTCATTTTCAGGAGAAGCTTTCTTATTGCTTGTCTTCTTCCACAATGCGCACGTGGTGTACTTTTGAATGGTTTTATAGTGCTATTGATTACCCTTGGTTTGCAAAGAAAGAGTTTGTGGAATACTTAGACCATGTTGGACTTGAAGAAATTCCAAGACTTACTCGGGTTGAATGGGGTGTCATTAGAAGGTATATGCATCAAAATTGCTTGCTTTATCTGTTCATCAATATTGCTCGTGAAAGTAATTAACACAGCAATGACACATTCTGTATTAATGAATACTTGTTATGCAGTTCTCTTGGCAAACCTAGGAGGTTTTCTGAACATTTTATACAGGAAGAAAGGGATAAGCTTAAATGTTATCGGGAATCTGTTAGGAAACACTACTCTGAACTTCGTAATGGTGTTAAGGAAGGACTTCCAACTGATTTGGCTAGGCCATTATCAGTTGGACAACGAGTAATAGCTTTGCATCCAAAAACTAGAGAAGTTCATGAAGGATGCATTCTAACAGTTGATCATGACAAGTGCAGAGTTCAATTTGATCGTCCTGAGATAGGAGTTGAATTTGTGATGGTACAGTTTTCCTTAACTGATTGCCAAGGATTTTCAATATGTTTTAAATACTTTTAAAAGGGAAAACACAATATGAATTCTGCATAAGCCTATGGTAGGATCCATTTTAGTTTCTCCCCGTGATAATTATGAAACATGCAATTATTTATTAAGGTTCATTGGAAGTGTTGTTACCTTTTCAATTAGCATGACATAGTTTTGCCTAAAAATGTTTCTAGTGATTTTTGTTGGATATGTTTGGTTAATTGGGTGATTTGTTTTCTATACAACTTAAGTTGTTTTTTTGTCACTCCTACGTTTGCTTATGATAAAAATATAAGATATAGTTCTATAGTTGATCCATTTGGATGAGAAAGATAAATGTTGGTTAGTTTATCGCCTTGCCTCGTTTGAGTTGTTGGAAACTCTAAACGTCTTTTCTCCTTGTTTCCCATGATCTTTTTAGTCGTGTTTTAAAATTCCATAACTTGCATCTAGTTGGAGTCATAGGTTTCATTTTCTTTGAATATTAATGGCACGGGAAAAATATATTGGAACGAAACATAATTTTATGGCTTTGTCCTCTTTTACACTGTCAAAGTAAAAGTGTCATCCACTTTTCAAATGAGATGACAGATAGTCAGATAAAAAGCTTATCAATATAAACTGTGGTTGAGTTGGTCGGCTTCTTTAAGACACTAGATTGGCATTCAATTTTATAGTTATGTTCATAGTTAATCATTTAGTTGAAATTTGAAAAAGTAATTTATAGTTAGCAATTTTTTCTTATGTAACGTAAAGAAACTAAATAACAGGATATCGATTGCATGCCTGTAAATCCATTGGATAATGTCCCAGAAGCTCTTAGAAATCGGATCATTGCTATCAGCAAATTGTCTTGTAACAGCAAAGAGCCGGAAATGAATGGACATCTAATTGTAGGAGGATTTAAGGTGTGTGCTTCAAATAAACATTTGGAGACAACATCGAGCTACAACTCTACTAATTGGTTGGCTAAGCAGGTTAGTTAATGTAGTGTATGAATGCTGTACGTGTATAGAAATCATAATTACATTTTTATATAAGCTAATCAAATTCAATTCAGTATCATCTTTTGACCTGGCTTAGCTGGTAGGCGTATTTTTATAGAGTTCAAGGAGGGATGGATTAGGGGCAGGGGCCTGAGCTTTATTTGTCTAAAGTTTGCTAACTAGATTCTTTTGTATGCATATGAAAGCAAATGTTTAGAGCATTGGTTGTTATGGAACTGAATTATGCATTTCATACTCTGCAGGGGTATGCAAACCACACTGTGTCATCTGACCACCTAGCTTCTGATAATGTGGTTAGGGCGCAACAAGCCTCATTTAGACAACCTTGTTTGATGAAACATAATCAAGCTAAGGAAGCTGATATTCAAGTTTGTTCTGAGAAAACTGTTCTTCCTGATAAGAAGGTCAAACAATTTTCTATATTACAAGAAACTTATTTTAAAAATATTTGAATAGTTGTGTATGTTTCTGGTGCTTCATTATCTTTTTCATCTTGTGCTATTTTCAATTCTTCCTTGAGATTGACTGAGATTGTCTGCAACTTTGAACGGAAGTTAATATTCCGCTTTGTTCATGAATTGACTTTGAGATAGCATTTGACTGATAATTTGCATTATAGGTTTCATCTACCCTATATAATTTGACACAGTACAATCCATACCTTGGAAATCCCTTGCCCCCTTGGTTGAAGCTACAAGGAAATTCAAAGTTGATTGGAAGTAGTCCTTATTCATTTGATGTTTCTCAAGAGTCCAGATGTAGTGTGGTTGAAATTGTTCAAGGATCAAGACAAAAAGCACAAGTGATGGTGAATGCTGCCATTCAGGTACTAATCTCTCTCTTTTGGAATTTCTAATTCGTACTCGGAACAATTCAGGATAATCGACCAAAGAAAGAAACAAAAACTGTATATTGATTCACTTAAGACAAGGTGTGTGGTTCATTGTCGGATTGATAATTAGTCACCGCACAACTCAATATCTATTAGTGATTCTGTGATTTCGCTAGCAGCCAAAGAACTCAATCGTCGGCTATGTTTTTTTCAATCTGTTTAATTATTATTATTTTCTTAAGTAATGAGTTGCTTATTTTGCCAATCGTGGATTTGTGTTTAAAAACAAATGCAATTTCTCATTATTTTGTCCAACTTACATATCTAACTACGGCAAAAATAACATTTATGACAAATATTATTTTATTAATAATGTCTTGACAGATGCACATTACAATGTGATTCTAGTCGTAGTGTTTGGAGCCTTTGTTTTTAAGCAAATACATTTTTGGTGGGGTCAGTTTTGTATCCTATGGAGACACTTACACGATGGAAGAAAAAATGAGGAGCATGTGGAGAACGATATCATTTTATGAACTCTAGATTTTTTTTAAAGCAAAGTTGTATAGCTCTTTGGAGCAGTCCATTAGAGAACATATTTTATTGTTTACCCATTTCCCTCTGTTCTCACCAATTACTCGATTGTATTATGCTTTCATGCAGCACTTCCATCCTTCATTTTGGTTAATGGTGTTTAATATATTTTGTTTCTTGTGAATATTTTTTTAAATAACAAGTTTTCTTCCAGGCACTGTCATCTAGGAAGGAAGGTGAAGATCCGTTCATGAGCATTGGTGAGGCTTTGGATTCCCTTAGTGATCAACAATTGACATCTGAGGAACATCTCTATGGTAGTTTGGTGGATAGTAATCAGCTCTTTTCCAGTATATCGGATCGCCTATGCTCTACAGATGTTGTAGCAGATTCAAAATCTTGTCAGGGTCCTGACAAGAACGATTCTCTTATTCCTTCCGATCTCATCACTTCTTGTGTTGCTACTCTGCTTATGATACAGGTAATCTGGATTTTATGTTTTTTAAGCAAAAAGTTTGTCTGAAAGAAAGAATAGGGAGAATAATTTGTCCTTCCTATTTACTAAAACACTAAATATTACGCATTACTTACCAATGGTTTGTCAAATTTGAAAGAACCAAAAGGATAGTAATGTTTCTAGAATGTTCCTACGCGCAGAAATTAATTGTCATTCAATATGTCTCTTGACCAACACTTTGTCGCTAAAGATTATTCATTTAGGATGAAGTCAGAGAACTAAAAAATGTAGCAATGACCTCCTTTTGCTGTAGAATTTCTGTCCTTTTTGTCGGTTTTCCTGTTTCGGAGGCTTAGTTATGCAATGAACATAAATTTATGAGAAATTAGTAATGTTGTATTTGTAATTTTTGTGTACAACAGTCGGTCCTCTCCTACGAAATTATTCAGCTGCTTTAGAATGTCAACGTTACGAAATTTATGCTTCTTTTAAGCAAATATTGTGGGTTGATCCTGTCTGTGCTCTATGTGGCCTGCAGACTTGTACGGAACGACAATATCCTCCAGCGGACGTGGCCCGGATACTGGATTCTGCCGCCACGAGCTTGCATCCATGCTGCTCTCAGAACCAACCGTTTTACAGGGAGATTCAAATGTGCATGGGGAGAATCAAGACTCAGATACTCGCTTTAATCCCAACTTAAGACTCTTATACAGGTTGCTTAGATGTGCAATAAATTGAGGCAATTTCAAATTTTAGGAGCAGCCATATTTGTAATGTAAATAAACTTATTACTATTATTATTATTATTTTTTATTTTTAGTATTGAACTGATTCCTGTAGACGACACAGTCTTATATTTTATTCAAGGTGATGCCAATTTATTTAAGTGTTACATTTTAACATGAATATATCTTTCTATTACATTTCTAATCCAAATAAAAATATGTGGCATTGGATGAAAATATAAAACTAGATTGCAAACATTTTCTAGTGATCTAGTTTTTTTTTTTCAATAAGCAAAATGAGATGGAGAGACAAGATGGGAGTTATTCAAAGACCAAATTTGCTAAGATTGTCACATTTTTTAAGTTTATGACACATGATATTTTGGTAAAATAAAAATCAAGATGTCTATTATTGCAAAAGAGTTCGGTAATGACAGATAGTTGGATTAACATGGATTTAGGTAAACAATTTGTGCATGATTTGGAATGTCATAAGTACTACATTTTTGCCGATTGAGTTATTTTTATTCCTAGACCCAGTTGATACGGTAAAGGACCCGATTAGGCTATTAGCTTAGGCAAGGGTGATCTTGCCAATGGAGCGAGCCTAGCCTTAACCCAACCTATTTTTTTAATTTTTAATTTTCAATTTTGACACCAAATTCATGTGTTCATCTTTTCTTCAACAAATGTTACAAGTTATTTTACTTTAATTATTGATGTAATAACTCCAACTTGTCACATAAATTATAGGTTTGATATTAGATAAATGTCATTGATTATTTTCCTCTTCATAGGTAAATTAGGCTAAGTATACTCCTTCAAATTGTGAGGATACAAAACTCGTGTAACTAAACAAACAATTTGACAAACACAAATCTTACTTTCTAGTGTTTTTTTTATGAATTTCAGGTTGTGGATTAGTCTCTCTTTTTCAATATCACCGAATCAGGATCTTGATGATCTCCTTTGGCTTTGTTGTTACGTTGATACTTTCTCTGGTATTGCTATGTCACCAACATGCAATGTGCATAATCCCTTGCTCCGAAAATTTTGACCTTAGGTTTTTCAAATGCATTAGTATTCATTTAGTTTTAAGAGACTCCAAGATTTCATGATGTCAATGGTGTGTTTGTTTTTTTTGTTGGTTTCATGTTGAAGAAGAGCCATTTGAGAAACGGCTCATATGAGGAACTGAACTGACTGACTGTTTCACTGAATTGAATTACTGTATTGCTGGAATTGACTCTGAAACTGAATTCAAAAGAAGCAAAAGGAAAAGCTCATAAGAAATTTTATTTAATTGGGCCTAAAGCTTAGAACAGATGAAGGCCTCAAGCCCATCCTAATATGGTCCCAATTGTGGGTGAGAAACACATTGCGTAGTATTGATTATGGTGCTTCATTATTAATAGTAATGATAAGTCCTATTTTCGGTTTCAATAACCAGCGTCCACTAGGGCATCTCTCCTCCCGCCGGTGATGAATTCTGTTGTGCAAACGGTGGCAAATGACATGTTTGATTCAGATGAGGATGTCTACGACGATGAATATCGTTTTATGAACAAGGAAGAATCCAGACAATATCACAGCGCTGCTCTCAAAAGCGATGTATTCTTCTTTTGACCTTATTTTTCCTTCTCGATTTCTTTTTTTTTTTTTCTCTTGTTTCATTTTGAATCTTATTATCTCTTCTCCCAGGGGTTCGATGTTCCTTATTTCCCTGAAACTGCGGAAATTGGTAGAATTGAGCCAATCATGAGCAGACATTATGCTAAAGAACTTCGTCAAATAGCGCAGGCAGCTATTGATCACTACAACAATACAAACGTAAAGTCTAATAAAATCTTCTCTCCTTTCAAAGCGATAGAATAATCATCTGACATCTTTTTATTTTTTGTAGATCTAATTACTTTAAAACTGTTCAGGGTTGCAACTACGAGATTGTTAAGATTAAGAAGGCAAATCACCGGGCATGTCGCTGTACAATGTACTACATTACTTTTGATGTGAAACCGGTTGACTTGGATCATCCGATTACGACTTTTCAGGCTAGAGTATTGGAAGGGCTTCCTCACGAAGCGTTGGAGATTGACATCTGCCGACCGGAGCCTGAGGAAGATAAAAATCTCAATTCTCTGGAAGGAGTGGTATGGAACTTGGATCCCTAGTTTGTTTTTCAATTTGGTCAGTTTCTTAGTATCTTCATTTTCTATGCATGAGTTTGAGAGGTTGAAATGAGATCTTAATGTTTATAAATTATAATTGAATGTTTGAATTTGGTTTCTTTTCTTGGGATTAATTAGCAGTTGAGTCGGGTATTGTATTTTGAGATGGTGCATCTCGAACTCTAGTTAAATGTTGTATTATATCTGCTTTCTGTTTTGACAAATGCTGTTTTGTGTTGTTTTTCAGATTGTAGAAGATCTCAATTGAAGGCAAAAGAAGTTGGATCAGAGTAGTTAACTTTGGCATTGATTTAAGTTGGGTTTGTCCGAAGATGGTACTAGTTAAATTGTTTTTGGAGGACTCATGAGATGGTAATAATTAAATGTTTTCGCTTAGTTCGAATCATGTGTGGACTTGCCTATAGACTGGAATTTGATCTTTTTGGTTTTTTCTTGAATTGTTGGTCAACGAATAATGTAATATATATTGTAATATAACTGTCTAGATTGAGTTATCCACCATTAATTTATCATTGTTTTGTTCTAGTAGAAATCAGATCTCGTTTGCACATGTTGAAGTCAATTCGATCGTGGGTCGTTGGAATTGTTAGTAGCTCATCTTTATAGACGAGTTCTTGATTTTCTGTGACTATTTACACTAGAAACATTGCATTATATGTTCCATGATACTGAATCTATAATTTAGCTCATTAGTGGCCATTAAGTAGATGGGGTATACATGACTCTAAGACACCCTCTTTATGTCTAGAAAGTTGAATCCAATTCCTTATTATTGGCATTGGAATGGTTAGGTTTGGGATGATTATTTTAGAACCCAAATAAATGGTTTTGGATATTAGAATAATTAATTTGGAACTGAATCAATGGCTTCTTGAGAGGGAATAAGAATCTAACTTACATTTGATATTTAGCACACAAATGTCTGTGTCTATTTTCAAATAAAAGCGTCATTATTATTGGTTAGTTTTCCCAGTGGACCAGCCCAATACCTTCATCTTCTACGTAGAATTAATTGCACTTCCTTTTCAACAACCATCATCTCCTTCCCTCTCCTCCGGTATTTACTGTAACGCCTTCCTGTTTCAACAATCGTCACCACGTTAGGGTTTCTATCGCGCCCTTTCCTCTTGCCGCTCATGGGTTCTGGTGTTGAATCTTTGGTGAATGACATGATTGACTCAGATGAGGATGGAGATCGTTGTATGAACGAGGAAGAATCCCGTCGATACCACGCCGCTGCTTTCAAAAGCGATGTAATCGTCTTTTTCACCTTATTTTTTCATTTTGATTTTGTTACATGTGTTTTTGCTCTTGTTTCATTCTGAATCTGGTTCTTCTGTGTCTCTTTTGTCCTCGCCGTAGGGGTTTGACGTTCCTTATTTACCTGACAGTTGGGAATTTTGCAGAATCGATCCAATTTTGAACCCATATTACATTGAATATGCTCGGGATTATGCACGGTTAGCTATTGATCACTACAACAGGGCGAAGGTAATTCTAAATAAATAAGATATAAAGTATTCTCTGATCAAAGAAAGTGATAGAATAATTCTATGGGATCCTCTTTTTTCAGTAGATCTGATTCATTACTTTTAATATTGGGCGTGGATTAGGGTGAAAGCTATGAGATGGTAAAGCTTAAGAAAGCGAATTTCCAGGCATGTCGAGGTATAATGTATTATATTACCTTCTATGCAAAATCGACCAAGGCTCCTTCGGAACCCCCTATTATGACCTTTCAAGCTCGAGTGCTCTATGGTCTTCCTGACGTAGGGGTGGTAGTTGAGTTATGCCGGCCCGAACCCGAGGAACACGAGGATCTGAATTCTCTGGAAGGAGTGGTATGCTTACTTGGATCTCAATTTCATTTTGTTTTTGGTATCAAATTCTATTCATTCTTGCATTCGTATTCCATGGAGGTTGAATGTTATTGTTTTAATTGCTATCCCATGATTCATAGAAATATATTTTCTCTTTTTTTGTCAGAATACAGAAGGCTTGTATTGAAGCCGGCCAAAGAAGAAGCTGAGTCTCAATTAAGTTAGAATTTCAATCTTTGACGTGGAATAATAAATTTGAATTTAGCCAACTCGACTAGGATTTGAAATGTCATCATATGGACTTTCTGATGAGCTGCCATTTTAATGCTTTGTTTGATCTTTAGTACTCTATTTCTGCAGATTGAGCTATGCCCTTTGCTAAGAAATCTGACAACTTTATGCATGCCAGTCAATTATAATCCTGAGTTATTTCTAAAATGCACAAAGGAGAGATAAGTCGATAGAAGTGGAGTTAAGAGATAAAATATCTCAAGTTTCATCCATGCAAACAACTTGAGATATTTTTATAATTTTTTATAAAAATTATTAAATGTAGTGAGGGGTTGTTTATGAATGTTGATTTAGAGTACAAAGTAACGATAATGAAAATAAACTGTAAAACTAAAAGAAAATAGTAAAGCAAAGTGTCTGCTTTGAAAAGTTAGTCATTCTCTGTTGAAATTTCATGAGGCATAATATATATGAATGTTTTTTTTTAGTAATAGGCATAACATTCACATGAGTTCAATTCACGACACGTTAGATCTTCAAAAAGGTAATCGATCAAATACTGTGGTGATAGTACCCTACCAATAGCTCATTCTCTGTATTTGTAGATTGTTTGTTGACCAAAAATTCAATAGCACTACCTGTTGTTGTGGCCCAACAAAAATCTTGAACAAATATTAATGAAATATTAAGCACGTTAAAGAAATAAATAATTATAATAAAATTTTAAGTTAAAAAAAATTAGCAATGATAATAATAGCACAATGTACTACAACGTCTTTGGTTGCGAACTTCAGTTAGTACATTCTTATCGCGTCAATCAAATGAATTCACCTTCTAAAAATATATCACGAGACGTCAATAGAGGGAAATAGTAAATCTAAGATAATTTGGTGAAAAATTGTAAATCAAAGAACTATAAAGAAAACTTTAAATTGAGGGAAAAATTATAAATTAAGTGCTATAAAGAAAAATTTAAATATACTTTTGTCCAAGAAAATAAAGTCTAACACTAAACTGTACTTAAAGTTTACAAATATTTTATACCTTAAGGAACATGAAGAGATTTCAATAAAGGTTTTATACTTACCAACTTTTGACTAACTCTACCATTGTGTCCCCAATCTTCCCCCAACGAATTTATGACAATTAAAATTTTTTCGTTGTTTTCATCTTTCCCAAAGCCACAAGAACAGAGTAAAGTTGTATTTAGACCCTCCATAGTTTGTGGTTCTCTATATACTTCCTATAAATCATGCATTTAACACAATTAAATTTATTAATATGATATAAAATGTAGAATTTATTTGTCTTATGTCTCTCCAAACAACTAATTCGAGAGTCACTCGCATGGCTGCAGCTATGGGTTGTTGTTGAAGCTTACTTTCTAAGTCTTCAATATTTATTCTCTTAAAGTCATGAATCTTTAGAAAAGACTATGCAGAGATAAAAAAGAGTTATTTAAACAAATAAAATAATAATAAAATATTTTAGTTGCTGAATTTAATTTACCTGTTGGGTAAGAATTACTTTAAGATCCTGTTTGTGTGGCTCTCTATGTGCTTTGAAAGGGTAGTAATTCTCTGTTGAAATTCCATGAGTCACAATGTACATAAATGTTTTTTTATAGTGATAGGCATAACATTTACGTGACTCCATTTCATGACCCGTTAGATCTTCAAGAGCGTAATCGATCAAATGTTGTGGTGATAGTACCAAGAGCTCATTTTCTGTCTTTGTAAATTGTTTGTTAACCAAAAATTCAACAACACTAGCAACTGTTATGACCCAACAACAATCTTAGATAAATATTAATGAAATATAAACACGTTAAGAAAATGAATAATTATAAGAAAATTTTAAATTAAAATAAATTAGCAATAATAATACTGGCACAAACGTACTACAACGTCCTTGATTGCGAACTTTAGTTAATATATTATTATCTCGCCAATCAAATGAATCCACCTCCTAAAAATATATCACAAGACGTCAATTGAGGGAAATAGTAAATTTAAGATAATTTGGTGAAAAATTGTAAATGAAAGAATTATAAAGAAAACTTTAAATTGAGGGAAAAATTGTAAAATTAAATACTATAAAGAAATATTTAAATATAATTTTATATGAGAAAAGAAAGTCAAACACTAAACTATACATAAAACTTACAAATATTCTATACATTGAGGAATATGAAGACATTTCAATAAATGTTTTGTACCCACCAACTTTTGACTAACTCTACCATACCCATTGTGTCCACAATCTTCCCCCAATGAATTTTTGACAATCCAAATTTTTTCCGTTGTTTTCATCTCTCTCAAAGCCAACTATAAAAATGGCATAACGTTGTATTCAGACCCTCCATAGTTGGTGGTTCTCTGTAGACTTCCTGTAAATCATGCATTTAACACAATTAAGTTTACTAACATGACACCAAAGATAGAATTTATTTGTATTACCTCTCTCTAAACAACTGATTCGGGAGTCACTTGCATGACTGTAGCCATGGGTTGTTGTTGAAGTTTACTTTCTAAGTTTTCAATGTTTATGCTATTAAAGTAGTGAATCTTCATAAAAGATTATGCAGAGATAAAAAAAATTATGTAAACAAATAAAATATATTAGTTGTGTTAAAGGATATCTAGAAGATTCTTCCCATAACAAACTATGTAACCATATTTCCTTTTAGATCATTCTCTACATCTATAAAGAGAATTTATGTGTAATATGGGATCACCTGAATCATTCCAATGTAGTCTGTAAATTTCCTTTTCCTTGTCATGGTATCAGAGCCTTCACGGTCTGTGGTGCCTTTTCCTACCCTTTTGGAACATATTCAGAAACAAAGAGCTTCTCCTTCCTCTCTCCGGTAATGGTAAGCCAATGGCGTCAATCTATTCTGGTGACGCAGCCGTCAAAACCTCCTCATCTCAATGTCAAACCCTTATTTTCCGATCCTATTTACCTCCCTCATCCTTTGTCTATGCAAGTTCTCCTCCGCGTTCGACGACTGCTGCTTCTGCGGCGCTTCGTCTTCTTCATCGCTGGAATCAACCAGCGCTAAACCTCCGCTTCCCCATTGATTGTCTGTACCCTCTCCTCAAAGCAGCAGCTGCTCTTCTCTTCATCTTCTTTCTTTTGGCCTTCGCTATTCTCTCCGATTCCACCTCGTTTCTCCCCTTCCCTTCCGATCTCTTTTTTTTGCCATTTCTGCACGAAGCTCTCCCTCTCTTGTCTCTCTCTCTATTTCTTCTCTACTAATCATCGTTCCGAAATGGGTCTCTAATTTCCGCAGCATATTTTCCCCATGCCCGCCGGCAATTTCCTTCTAGATATCCTTTAACAAGTTGGTGAATTTAATTCATCTATTGGGTAAGAATTATCTTACGATCTTGTTTGTGTTTATCTCTATATGCTTTGAAAGGATAGTCATTCTCTGTTGAAATTTTATAAGTCACAAGATACATGAATGTTTTTTTTATAGTAATAGGCATAACATTCACATGAGTCCAATTCACGACTCGTTAGATCTTCAAAAGTGTAATCGATCAAATGTTGTGGTGATAGTACCAATAGCTCATTCTCTGCATTTGTAGATTGTTTGTTGACCAAAAATTCAACAACACTAGCTGCTGTTATGGCCCAACAACAATCTTGGATAAATATTAAACATGTTAAAAAAATGAATAGTTATAATAAAATTTTAAGTTAAAATAAATTAGCAATGATGATACTATTACAAATGTACTACAACGTCCTTGGTTGCAAATTTTAGTTAGTACATTCTTATCTTGCCAATCAAATGAATCCACCACCTAACAATATATCACAAAACGTCAATTGAGAAAAATAATAAATCTAAGATAATTTGGTGAAAAATTATAAACCAAAGAACTATAAAGAAAACTTTAAATAAATGGAAAAATTGTAAAATTAAGTACTATAAAAAAACATTTAAATATACTTTTGCCTAAGGAAAGAAAGTCTAACACTAAACTATACTTAGAACTTACAAATATTCTACACTTTAAGGAACATGAAAAGATTTCAATAAAGGCTTTGTACCCACGAAACTTTGGCTAACTCTACCATACCCACTGTGTCCCCAATCTTCCCCCACGAATTTTTGACAATCCAAATTTTTTCATTGTTTTCATCTCTCACAAAGCCAACTACAAAAATGGTGTAACGTTGTATTTAGACCCTCCATAGTTGGTGGTCCACTATAGACTTCTTGTAAATCATGCATTTAACACAATTAAGTTTATTAATATGACACAAAAGGTAGAATTTATTTGTTTTACCTCTCTCCAAACAACTAATTTGGGAGTCACTCGCATGGCTACAGCCATGGATTGTTGTTGAAGTTTACTTTCTAAGTTTTCAATATTTATGCTATTAAAGTAGTGAATCTTCATAAAAGACTATGCAGAGATAAAAAAAAGTTATTCAAACAAATAAAATAGTAATAAAATATTTGACTTGCTGAATTTAATTTATGTGTTGGGTAAAAATTACCTTAGGATCTTGTTTGTGTGACTCTCTTCGTGCTTTGAAAGGTAGTCATTCTCTGTTGAAATTCCATGAGTCACAATGTACATGAATGCTTTTTTATAATGATAGTCATAACATCCACGTGAGTTCAATTCATGACCCGTTAGATCTTCAAGAGCGTAATCGATCAAATGATGTGGTGATAGTACCATGAGTTCATTCTCTGCATTTTATAGATTGTTTGTTGACCAAAAATTCAACAGTACTATCTGCTATTATGGCCCAACAACAATCTTGAACAAATATTAATGAAATATAAACACATTAAGAAAATGAATAATTATAAGAAAATGTTAGATTAAAATAAATTAGCAATGATAATAGTAGCACAAACGTACTACAACGTCCTTGGTTGCAAACTTTAGTTAATATATTGTTAGCTTGTCAATCAAATGAATCCACCTCTTAAAAATATCTCACGAGACGTCAATTGAGGGAAATAATAAATTTAAGATAATTTGGTGAAAATTTGTAAATTAAAGAATAATAAAGAAAACTTTAAATTGAGGGAAAAATTTTAAAATTAAGTATTACAAAGAAATATTTAAATATAATTTTATATGTGAAAAGAAAGTCAAACACTAAATATACATAAAACTTACAAATATTCTATACATTGAGGAATATGAAGACATTTCAATAAATGTTTTGTACCACCAACTTTTGACTAACTCTACCATACCCATTGTGTCCACAAGCTTCCCCCAATGAATTTTTGACAATCCAAATTTTTTCATTGTTTTCATCTCTCCCAAAGTCAACTACAAAAACGGCGTAATGTTGTATTTAGACCTCCATAGTTGGTGGTCTTCTGTAGACTTCATGTAAATCATGCATTTAGCACAATTAAGTTTATTAACATGACACAAAAGGTAAATTTTTTTTGTATTACCTCTCTCCAAACAAATAATTTGGGAGTCACTCGCATGACTGCAGTCATGGGTTGTTGTTGAAGTTTACTTTCTAAGTCTTCAATATTTATGCTCTTAAAGTTGTGAATCTTCATAAAAGACCATGCTTAGATAAAAAAAAAGTTATTTAAACAAATAAAATAGTTATAAAATATATTAGTTAGTGAGTTTAATTCATCTATTGGGTAAGAATTACCTTACGATCTTGTTTGTGTTTCTCTCTATATGTTTTGAAAAGGTAGTCATTTTCTGTTGAAATTCCATGAGTCACAATATACATGAATGTTTTTTTATAGTAATAGGCATAACATTCACATGAGTCCAATTCACGACTCGTTCGATCTTCGAAAGTGTAATCGATCAAATGTTGTGGTGATAGTACCAATAGCTCATTTTCTGCATTTGTAGATTGTTTGTTGATCAAAAATTCAATAGCACTAGCTGCTGTTATGGCCCAACAAAAATCTTGGACAAATATTAAACACTTTAGAGAAATGAATAATTATAATAAAATTTTAAGTTAAAATAAATTAGTAATGATGATACTAACACAAATGTACTATAACATCTTTGGTTGCGAACTTTAGTTAGTATATTCTTATCTCGCCAACCAAATAAATCTACCACATAACAATATATCATGAGACGTCAATTGAGGAAAATAATAAATCTAAGATAATTTGGTGAAAAATTATAAACCAAAGAATTATAAAGAAAACTTTAAATCAAGGGAAAAATTATAAAATTAAATACTATAAAGAAACATTTAAATATACTGTTGTCTAAGAAAAGAAAGTTTAACACTAAAATATACTTAAAACTTACTAATATTCTATACTTTGAGGAACATGAAGAGATTCCAATAAAGGCTTTGTACCCACCAAATTTTAGCTAATTCTACCATATCGACTGTGTCTCCAATCTTTCCCCCATGAATTTTTGACAATTCAAATTTTTGCATTGTTTTAATCTCTCTCAAAGCCAACTACAAGAATTGTGTAACGTTGTATTTAGACATTCCATAGTTGGTGGTCCTATATAGACTTCTTGTAAATCATGCATTTAACACAATTAAGTTTATTAATATGGCACAAAAGTTAGAATTTATTTGTCTTACCTCTCTCCAAACAACTCATTTGGGAGTCGCATGGCTGCAGCTACGAGTTGTTGTTCAAACTTACTTTCTAAGTCTTGAATATTTATTCTCTTAAAATCGTGAATCTTTAGAAAAGACTATGAAGAGATAAAAAAAAGTTATTTAAAACAATTAAATAGTAATAAAATATTTTAGTTGCTGAATTTAATTCACCTGTTCGGTAAGAATTACCTTAGGATCATATTTGTGGCTCTCTAGGTGCTTTGATAGGGTAGTCATTCTCTATTGAAATTCCATGAGTCATAATGTACATTAATGTTTTTTTTATAGTGATAGGCATAACATCCACGTGAGTCCAATTCATGACCCGTTAGATCTTCGAGAGTGTAATCGATCAAATGTTGTGGTCATAGTACTATGATCTCATTCTCTGCATTTGTAAATTGTTTGTTAACCAAAAATTCAACAGCACTAGCTGCTGTTATGGCCCAACAACAATCCTGGACAAATATTAATTAAATATAAACACGTTAAGAAAATGAATAATTAGAAAAAAAAATTTAAATTAAAATAAATTAGCAATAATAATAATAGCACAAACGTACTACAACGTCCTTGGTTACGAACTTTAGTTAATATATTTTTATCTCGCCAATCAAATGAATAAATCTTCTAAAAATATATCACGAGACGTCAATTGAGGAAAATAGTAAATTTAAGATAATTTGGTGAAAAATTGTAAACTAAAGAATTAGAAAGAAAAGTTTAAATTGAGGGAAAAATTGTAAAATTAAGTATTATAAAGTAATATTTAAATATAATTTCAAATGAGAAACAAAAGTCAAACACTACTATAAATAAAATTTACTAATATTTTATACCTTGTGGAACTTGAAGACATTTTAATAAAGGTTTTGTACCCATCAACTTTTGACTAACTCTACCATACTCATTGTGTCCAAAAATATTCCCCAAAAGAATTTTTGAAAATCAAAATTTTTTCATTGTTTTCATCTCTCCCAAAGCAAACTACAAAATCGGCATAACGTTGTATTCAAACCCTCCATAGTTGGTGGTCCTCTGTAGACTTTGTGTAAATCATGCATTTAGTACAATTAAGTTTATTAACATGTCACAAAAGATATAATTTATTTGTATTACCTCTCTCCAAACAACTAATTTGGGAGTCACTCGCATGGCTGTAGCCATGGGTTGTTGCTGAATCTTAATTTCTAAGTCTTCAATATTTATGCTTTTAAAGTCAAGAATCTTTAGGAAAGACTATGCATGAATAAAAAAAAAAGTATTTAAACAAATCAAATAGTTATAAAATATTTTAGTTGGTGAATTTAATTCATCTGTTGGGTAAGAATTACCTTACGATCTTGTTTGTGCGGCTCTCTATGTGTTTTAAAAGGGTAGTCATTCTCTGTTGAAAATCCATGAGTCACAATATACATGAATATTTTTTTATAGTAATAGGCATAACATTCACATAAGTCTAATTCACAACCCATTAGATCTTCAAAAGTATAATCGATCAAATGCTTTGGTGATGGAACCAATAGCTCATTCTCTGTATTTGTAGATTGTTTGTTAACCAAAAATTCAATAGGACTAGCTGCTGTTATGGCCCAACAACAATCTTGGACAAATATTAATGAAATATTAAACACGTTGAATAATTATAATAAAATTTTAAGTTAAAATAAATTAGCAATGATGATACTATCACAAATGTACTATAACGTCCTTGGTTGTGAACTTTAGTTAATACATTCTTATCTCGCTAATCAAATGAATCCACCACCTAACAAATATCACGAGACGTAATTGAGGAAAATAATAAATCTAAGATAATTTGGTGAAAAATTATAAACCAAAGAACTATAAAGAAAACTTTAAATAAAGGGAAAAATTGTAAAATTAAGTACAATAAAGAAACATTTAAATATATTTTTGTCCAAGGAAAGAAAGTCTAACACTAAACTTAAAACTTACAAATATTATATACTTTGAGGAACATAAAGAGATTTAAATAAAGGTTTTTGACCCACCAAGTTTCGGCTAACTCTACCATACCCACTCCCCAATCTTTCCCCCACGAATTTTTGATAATACAGATTCTTTCATTGTTTTCATCTCTCCCAAAGCCAACTACAAGATTGGCGTAACGTTGTATTCAGACCCTCCATAGTTGGTGATCCACTGTAAACTTCTTGTAAATCATGCATTTAACACAATTAAGTTATTAATATGACACAAAAGATAGAATTTATTTGTCTTACCTCTCTCCAAACAACTAGTTTGGGAGTCACTCGCATGATTGCAACTACGGGTTGTTATTGAAGCTTATTTTCTAAGTCTTCGATATTTATTCTCTTAAAGTCGTGAATCTTTGGAAAAGACTTTGCAGAGATAAAAAAAATATTTAAACAAGTAAACTAATAAAAAAATATTTTAGTTGCCGAATTTAATTCACCTATTGGTTAAGAATTACCTTAGAATCCTGTTTGTGTGGCTCTCTATGTGCTTTGAAAAGGTAGTTATTCTTTATTGAAATTGCATGAGTTAAAATGTACATGAATACTTTTTTATAGTGATAGACATAACTTCCACGTGAGTTCAATTCACGACCCGTTAGATCTTCATGACCGTAATTGATCAAATGATGTCGTAATAGTACCAAGAGCTCATTCTCTGCATTTGTAGATTATTTGTTGACCAAAAATTCAACAGCAATAGTTGCTATTATGTCCCAACAACAATCTTGAACAATTTTTAATGAAATATTAAACTCGTTAAAGAAATTAATAATTATAAGAAAATTTTAAGTTAAAATAAATTAGCAATGATAATAGTAGTACGAACGCTCTACAACATCCTTGGTTACGAACTTCAATTAGTATATTCTTATCTCACTAATCAAATGATTTCATCTCCTAAAAATATATCACGACATGTCAATTGAAGAAAATAGAAAGTCTAAGATAATTTGGTGAAAATTTGTAAGCCAAAGAACTATAAAGAAAACATTAAATTGAGTGAAAATTTGTAAAATTAAGTACTATAAAAAAACATTTAAATAAATTTTTGTTCGAGGAAAGAAAGTCTAACACTAAACTATACTTAAAACTTACAAATATTCTATATTTTGAGGAACATGAACAGATTTCAATAAAGGCTTTGTACCCACCAACTTTTGGCTAATTCTACCATACCCACTGTGTCCCCAATCTTTCTCCCACGAATTTTTGACAATCCAAATTTTTTCATAGTTTTTATCTCTCCCAAAGCCAACTACAAGAACGGTGTAACGTTGTATTCAAACTTTCCATTGTTGGTTGTCTTCTGTAGATTTCTTATAAATCATGCATTTAACACAATTAAGTTTATTAATATGACACGAAAGATAGAATTTTTTTGTCTTACCTCTATCCAAAAAACTATTTCGGGAGTCAGTCGCATGACTGCAGCTACGGGTTGTTGTTGAAGCTTACTTTATAAGTCGTCAATATTTATGCTCTTAAAGTCGTGAATCTTTAGAAAAGATTATGCAAAGATAAAAAAGAGTTATTTAAACAAATAAAATAGTAATAAAATATTTTAGTTGTTGAATTTAATTCATCTGTTTTGTAAGCATTACCTTAGTATCCTGTCTGTGTTGCTCTCTACGTGCTTTGAAAAGGTAGTCATTCTCTTTTGAAATTCCATGAGTCACAATATACATTAATGTTTTTTTTTATAATAATAAGCATAACATTCACATGAGTCCAATTCACGACCCATTAGATCTTCAAAAGTGTAATCGATCAAATGCTTTGGTGATGGTACCAATAGCTCATTCTCTGTATTTGTAAATTGTTTATTGACCAAAAATTCAACAACGTTAGTTCCTGTTATGGCCCACCAACAATCTTGAACAAATTTTAATGAAATATTTAACACATTAAATAAATGAATAATTATAAGAAAATTTTGAGTTAAAATAAATTAGCAATGATAACACTAGCTCAATATAAATAAATTAGGATCCTGTCTATGTGGCTCTCTACGTGCTTTGAAAGGGTAGTCATTCTCTTTTGAAATTTCATGAGTCACAATGTACATGAATGCTTTTTTATAGTGATACACATAACATCCACGCGAGTCCAATTCACTACCCGTTAGAACTTCAAGAACGTAATTAATCAAATGTTGTGGTGATTGTACCAATAGCTCATTCTCTGCATTTATAGATTGTTTATTGGCCAAAAATTCAACAACATTAGCCGCTGTTATGGCCCACCAACAATCTTGAACAAATTTTAATGAAATATTTAACACGTTAAATAAGTGAATAATTATAAGAAAATTTTGAGTTAAAATAAATTAGCAATGATAACACTAGCTCAAATGTACTACAACGTCATTGGTTGCAAACTTCAATTAGTACATTCTTATCTCGCTAATTAAATAAATCCACCTCCTAAAATTATATTATGAGAAGTCAATTGAAAGAAATAGTAAATTTAAGATAATTTGGTAAAAAATTGTAAACCAAAGAACTATAAAAAAAACTTTAAATTGAGGGAAAAATTGTAAAATTAAGTACTATAAAGAAATATTTAAATATACTTTTGTCCGAGGAAAGAAAGTCTAACACTAAACTATACTTTAAACTTACAAATATTTTATAACTTGAGGAACATGAGGAGATTCCAATAAACGCTTTGTACCCACCAAGTTTTGGCTAACTCAACCATATAAGAACAACCTAATATTGTATTCAGACCCCCCATAGTTGGTGGTTCTCTGTATACTTCCTCTAAATCATGCATTTAACACAATTAAGTTTATTAATATGACAAAAAAGGTAGAATTTATTTGTCTTACATCTAGCCAAACAACTAATTCAGGAGTCACTCGCATACCTGCAGCTACGGGTTGTTGTTGAAACTTACTTTCTAAGCCTTCAATATTTATTCTCTCAAAGTCTTGAATCTTCAGAAAGGCTACTACAAAGAAATTCAAAAATTATTTAAATAAATAAATTAGTTATAGAAATATTTTAGTTGCTTTACTTAGTTTATCAATTGAGTGAAAATTACCTTAGAATCTTGTCTGTATGACTCTCTACGTGCTTTGAAAATGTAGTCTTTCTCTGTTCAAATTCCATGAGTCATATGTGCATGAATGTTTTTTTTTTGTAGTGATAGGCATAACATCCGCGTGAGTCCAATGAATGACCCGTTAGATCTTCAAGAGCGTAATCGACAAATATTGTGATGTTAGTACAAAAAGCTCATTCTCTGTATTTGTACATTGTTTGTTAACCAAAAATTTAAAAGCACTAGCAGTTGTTATGGCCCAACAACAATCTTGAGTAAATATTAAAAAATTTAAAATATGTTAAAAAATAACTATAAGAAAATTTAAAATTAAAATATTAGCAATGATAATGCTAGTGCAAACGTACTACAAGGTCCTTGCTTACGAACTTCAATTAACAAATTCTTATCTCGCCAGTCAAATGAGTCCACCTCCTAAAAAATGTACCGTGAAATGTCAATAGTAATATTGTGAATAGTTATTGTTAGAGTTCGAGTGTGACCCGAATTCAGGTTGGGCCAGGTTGGGCCCATATCCAATATTAGGGTTATTTAGTTTATCTATATATTGATGCTTGGTCGCAAAATTCATTGTACCTTGATTTCTCTCATAGTGATTTCTCCTCTGCCCGTGGTTTTTTCCTGTTAGGGTTTTCCACGTAAATCTTGGTGTCCCTGCTTCCGCAGTTTTCTTTTTTCGTTTCACGTTCAATTCTCAACAATTGGTATCAGAGATAAGATTGAGCTTCTCTACACCAATTCTCAATAATTGGTATCAGAGCCCACGTCAAATTCTCTATACCAGTTCTCAACAGTTATGAACTCACAAATATTATTGTTAAAAAATGTACTATCACCATTGTCTGTGCGAATTCATTTGAACTTCTTTCCAGTTTCTCACTCTGTGAGAGCATGAAACTGTTTGAAAACGCTAAACACCTCATCTTTTGACTTGAGTGCATAAACTCAAACTTTCCTTGAATGATCATCAATGAAGGTCACCATATATTAGGCACCATATAATGTTTTCGTTGACATGGGATAGTAGACATCTGAATAGATAATTTCAAACACATCTGGTTTTCTCAATACATGAAGCTTTTGAAGGAAACCCTGTGTTGTTTTCCTACCAAACAATAAGTACATTTTGACAAAGTTTCATGTCTGAGATTTAATAAACTTTCTTTTTTGCCAAGTAATTGAAGTCCTTTCTCGCTCATGCAATCGAGTCGTTTGTGTCATAACTCCATGGATGAGATATCTTGAACAGTATTTACTGATATTTCTTTCACGATCTAACATCCCTGAGCACCAACTCAATGCTCATGTTGGCCTGGATACAAATGTCGCATTTTCCAACTATTTTGGAAACTTGATTGCTTCCCATTTTAACGATGCCGAAATCGCCATTGGTTGTTGTCTTATTTGTATTAATATTACACAAAAAGTAGAATTTATTTGTCCTACCTCTCTCCAAACAACTAATTCGGGAGTCACTTGCATGACTGCAGCTACGGGTTGTTGTTGAAGCTTACTTTCTAAGTCTTCAATATTTATAATGGGATGATCATATGAACAAAGTCTCCATTGCCGTGAGTTGCAAAAATAACGTGTTGAAAGTATTGATGTGGCCCGTCACTGATGTCGACTCTGACATCCAAAGAGTATACTAGAGTAAGATGCAACTTGGCGACAACATTCCCATATGCTTTTATCCATTTCTCATCTTCAACATTAACGGTCTTTCGCCGATGGCCATAACACAACCATCTTTCTGCAATAATGCTTTCATTTTTTATTTCCACAATGAGAAATTAGTACCATTGAATTTCTAAATCTCAACTCTTCCTGCCATAATAACCAGTCTTTAATATCACTTGTTGAAAAAAATGCGGATATTGTAGAGAATTGAAGAAAACAATAATAGTAGACGTGATCCCAAAAATATCAACAATAAATTTCCCAAATATATGTGAAAATATATACCAAGAATTTTACGTAGAAGCCCAAATTGGGAAAAAACCATAGGGATCGAGTCCAGAAAGATATTACTATGAAAAATAGGATTTACAATATTTTTATAGAACCAAATATTCTAGAAAATATTCATTAAAAGAAAAACACAACTCTTAGATTTTTCTGTTCACAATTGCACTTCATCTATTTCTCCCTCATTCTTTCTTTTTTCTCCCTCTAAAAATCCTCTCCTTTTCTCTCCCTCGTCTTCTACCGATGGAAGTTGAAGATGAGATACGAGTTACCTTCTTCTTCTTTTTCCTCACATGGGCTGCTGATTGAATAAGAAATTCTTCTTCCTCTCATGAGAGGGACACAACACGTTTTGAAATCGAACCAAACAAAGCTAGTCTAGCCACTTAGAGTTTCAAGAAGACAAAATTGAAACCAAATTGAGAGATGAGAATAATCAAATCGTGACATTGGTTAAAAAATTAAAATAAAAATTAAATTTTTAAATATATAAGATTAAAAAATAAAATTTGGGTCTGTGTTTGATTTAGAGTAAATATGAACTCTATAGATCATATTGGTTCGATTCATTTTTGGCATTAAAAAACAAAGAATCCTTATTCTTCTTAATTATGATTAAGCCATGAACCAAAATAAATTAGACAAAACTTCACCAATTGCATTCAATGTCACTAATAATAAATCCATTATGAGAACAATAATTGATAATTTCAGCACAACAAGTAATCAACGAAAATAGAAGAGTAAGTTTCTCTATTCTTACAAATGTACAACTACAAAATACGAGGGAGGAGAATGGAGGGGGGAAAACTAGCGGTGGAGGAGGAAGAGACTGTGTATCCTAGAGAAGATCGGTTACAGAGGATTGTGATAGCTGAGAATGGGAGATTCTCATCGTCTTAAAAAGAAAACGCTTTGTCCTCATATTTTCCAGAAGTCATCCTTCTAGCGTTGTTTCAGGTGTTCAACATTTCTTTTTTCTCGAACCTGCTCTCACCCACTTCGCGTTTTTGAGTTTTACAGATAGGCATCCACACTTTCTTCCTTTATTGTCAGTCCTAGTGTGACTATGACTGCAGTACAAATGATAGCGTTGTTTTCTCACCGTACAGCACAATCAAAGGATGAAGACTTTCCATTCGCCTGGATGAACCAATCCGAGATATTAAAATCATGAAAAAAAAAACTTTAAAGAATTGATATGGTCATATTGGGTATACTAATTTACTACTTGACGAGATTTGTTTAGAGTTCTTGTTTCAGTAAAAAGTCAATTTTTAAAATATTGAGTAAGAATTACCTTAGGATCTGTCTGTGTGTCTCTCTACATGCTTCAAAGGGTAGTCCTTCTCTTTTTAAATTCCATGAGTTACAATGTACATGAATGTTTTCTGTAATGATAGAAATAATCTTTGTTAGATTTTGGTGTAACTCGAAATCTATTGGGTCGGGCCTGTAGACCAGCATTGTAAATCTCAATTATGGTTTTGATTTATCTATAAATTGATATAAGTTAGAGTCGCAAAACTTACGGTTGTATTTTGATCTTCATAGTAGATTATTCATGTGTCCGTGATTTTTTCCCGTAAGGGTTTTTCTACATAAATCTGGTGTCGCACATCGTATTTTCATTTTTCGATTATTGTTCGATCTCTAACAAGTGGTATCAGAGCTTCGAGAGTTCATGTGCTCTAAGTGTGGTGGAACAAATTCACTTTGGTCGTTCCGCATCAAACAAGATTTGTATAATTTTTTAGAAAATTACATTTTTTGGAAAAAGAAAATGAAGAAAAAAACAGAACGGGAAAATTATCCCCCCTACCATTTGTCTTGGTTTAGCCGTCATAAAAAAAAATTACCTCGTTTTTCATCTCTATTTGAAGTTCTCCAGGGCATTGTGTCTCCGAACAACAGATTTGTCATTTGAGGGTTTTCTATTTATCGTCAGTCGTCATAGATCATTTACATTGTGTTCTCCATTCTCGTTATCAAGTTATTTCGATTGGGGCTACTGCAAGAGTGTCATTTGCAAAATTGGATTGTTGCCAAAGATAAAATTTTTTCAAAATCATTGGGATTTTCAAAAGATTTTTGGGAGATTAAATTTGATAGATTTATGGCATATTTGGAATTGCAGAAACATCTCAATCATGAATATTGTTTTTGGTTGAAATTCAAATAAGGTTTGAATTTTGTAATATTTGCAATTATTTTGGTGATTACATTTGATTTGATTTTAGAGATGATTTGTTATGGTAAAATATCTGAACTTTGGGGATATCTTTTAGAATATTGTGATATTCATAGCTTTCCGCTTCAATATTTTATGGTGAATATTTTATTGAAGTCAGTGATATTTTGGGTAAGATATTTTGTTAAAGATTATGTTTCTGAGGCGATGAGATCTTTGAAGTAAATCTTCCATTTTAGAATTGAGATTTAAAATTTCGTTATGATAAGACAACGATAGCGGAATTTTAAAGGATTTAAAAATACAGTTTTGATATGACAGGCCAAGAGATGAGGTATACTCACATAGATTTGACTAACTCTTTGTGGAATTTGAAGATGTCGTCATTGCGATTTAAATGTTTTTAAATCCGATTAGCATCAGTTACTGAATTTACCCTTGAAACCTTATATATTGGTGATTTATATATTTCTTTGAGACGAGCAGATGGACCCTTGTTGCAAATCTTCTTTAAAAGTGTGGAAAATTTAAAAATTTAAAAATTGGTTCATTGCATCATAATTCATTTTGAGATAGAGATCGTTAGAACTCAGAGTTTTGAATTTGTTTTGTTGGGCCGAGCTGAAGAGCACCCGCTATGCCCCCGTAAGGATTTTTTCACGTAAATTTGATGTCTCACATCGCATTTTCTTTTTTCGATTACTTACAATTTTCAAGAGTATAATTGATCAAATGTTGTAGTGATATACAAAAAGGTCGTTCTGTGCATATGTAGATTGTTTGTTGACAAAAAAATTCAACAGAATTAGCTGCTGTTGTGACCCAACAATAATTTTGCATAAATATTAATGAAATATTAAACACATTTAAAAAATAAATAATTATAAAAAAAATGTTAATTTAAAAATTAGCATTGATAACACTAGTGCAAATGTACTGTAAGCTCCTTGCTTATAATCTTTAGTTAACATATTCATATTTGGTTACTCAAATGAGATAAAACAATTATTATTGTTGAACAATTCACCTTTTTGGTAGAAGTGAAGTAAAAGGTAAATAGTTAAAAATGAAGTGAAAAGATTAAGGAAGAGCGAAGAAAAAAGATATAGACTGGGGAGGAAACTAGAGTGTGATAACATTAAAACTTAGTAAGTTTGTAAAACTGTTTTTACTTTTGTTAAAAAAAAAAAAAGGGAAATGAGATTCTTAAAAATTGTTATCATTCACTTAGTCTGCAACCTTAACTTTAGAAGAAATATGGGTTAGTCCATCTTTCAAAACCCAGACCAAGCAAAGATGGGAGCAACCTAAGATTAACTTTTGTAGCCCAGTTTGTTTTAGCCCAGACAAACCGAACTTAATGTCAAGAAGGCCCAATTTAGTCTATCATTCTCAATCCCTAACCCATTTGACTCAGTAAAGGCCCATCCTCGGCCTATCGACTGGGACTGGGCTAAGTTATTTCTTACCCCCTTTAACTGTTCATATTTACTCCCACTTTCGGTTTCAATAACCAGTGTCTATTAGGCTGGGCATCTCTCCTCCCGCCCATGATGACGTCTGTTGTCGAACCGATGGCGAAGGATATGTCCGATTCAGACGAGGATGTCTACGATGACGAATATCGTTTTATGAACAAGGAAGAATCCAGACAATATAACAGCGCTGCTTTGAAAAGCGATGTATTCTTCTTTTTACCTTATTTTTCCTTTTCGATTTCTTTTTTTTTTTTTTTTATCTCTTGTTTCATTCTGATTCTTATTATCTCTTCTCCCAGGGGTTCGATGTTCCTTATTTCCCTGAAACTGCGGAAATTGGTAGAATTGAGCCAATCATAAGCAGACATTATGCTAAAAAAACTTAGGCAAATAGCACAGGCAGCTATTGATCACTACAACAAATCAAACGTATAGTTCTATAAAATCTTCTCTCCTATCAAAGAGATAGAATCATCATCTGGTATCTTTTTAATTTTGTAGATCTAATTACTTCTTTTAATGGATGAGAACTTTTCAGGGTTGCAACTATGAAATTGTTAAGATTAAGAAGGCAAATCACGAGGCAAGTTGCTGTAGGATGTTCTACATTACTTTTTATGTGAAACCTAGTGACTTGGACCATCCCATTACGACTTTTCAAGCTAGAGTATTGGAAGGGCTTCCTCACGAAGGCTTGGAGATTGAAATCTGCCACCCGGAACCTGAGGAACATAAAGATCTCAATTCTCTTGAAGGAGTCTTGGATCTCTAGTTTTATTTTCCGATTTGTTCAGCTTCTTAGTATCTTCATTTTCTATACATGAATTTTCATGGAGGCGGTTATATTTTTGGTTTTTCATTTTCTATACATGTGTTAATTGTCATACCCCCGCATTCAATGTAATTTCTTTGTAAGTTTGGTATATTGAAATTGATTGGGCATGTTGAAATATCATCTTATGTTTGCATTATGTCTTTCAACTCCCAAACTGACTTATTAAGCATGAATTTGACATGGTGCATCTCGAACACCAATTAAATGTTGTACTATATCTGCTTTCTGTTATGACAAAGGTTGTTTTGGGTTGTTTTTCAGCTTGTAGAAGACCTCAATTGAAGGCAAAAGAAGTTGGATCAGAGTAAAATTCGACATTGGTTTGGCTTGGTATGGTACAAGTTAAATTGTTTTTGCAAGACTTGTATTTAGTGTCTACTTGCACATAGGCAGACACTTTATCTATTTCTTTCTTGAATTGTTGGTTAACGAATTAGTTAATATATATGGTAATATAATGATAATAACTCAATCCACAATAAAGAACGTAGGACACTTTCTCACAATCTAGGCATTCGAGTCCCAAGTGACTCCCCACAAACCTACTCTCCTCCCCTCCCCAACTATGTAACCCCAACTATGTACCCTACTAACCTATCCTATAACTGTGGAGATTTGAGTTATGCTCAATTAATCTTGCCTTTTATTTCTGAGTAGAAATCAGATCATGTTGAAGCAATTATACTCCCGGGTCATTTGAGTTGTTTGCAGCTCATCTAAATGAACGAGTGGCTTGATTTTCTAGTACTATTTACGAGAGAAACATTTCAGTATATGTTAACATTGAAGAGTATATAAGAGAGGATAAATGTACATGTTGTCAGATGCTAATTTTGTAATTATAAGTGTACATCAGCTACATGGACATAGACTCTCGGCCTGAAAGCTGAAACCAATTCTTGATTTGTAGGGATTGGAATGTATGGATTTGAGGTAGTTTTAGAATTAAACTTGGCAATAAAGATAATTACAGACACGAGTGTTTCATTCTAGTAGGTATCTTTCTCCGCACAAGTTTTGGCTCACTCTTCCATATCCACCGACTCTCCACTCTTCTCCCCATGAATTTGTTATAATCCAGTATTTTTCTTCATTCTCATCCTTCTCAAATCCAACTACCAATACTGCATGTTTGAAGTTTTCTTCTTCTAGACTCTTGGGATCTGCAGGACCTCTATAGATTTCCTGTAAAACAAAAAAAATAAAATAATCAATCAATTTGATTAATATTATACATAAATAAAACCAGTTTTCTCTACCTCTTTGCAGTTTTGTAATTCTTTAGTTATACGCATAGCTGCAGCTAGTGATTGTTGTTGAACTTGATCTTTTAACTCAGAAATATTTATTTTTTTATAACTACGGATCTTTAGGAAAGGCTACATTGACACACAAAAAAAAAACACTTTGAACTAGTGAAATATTTAAAAAAAGTAATTTGTTAATGTATTAATTTACCTTTGGATCCGGTCTGCCGAGCCTCCTTGCAGCTCGAAACGGGTATTCATTCTCCTTTGAAATTCCATATTTCATAATATACCTGAATGCTTTGTTATAATGAAGGGGATAACATGCGCAAGTCCAATTCACGACCCAATAAATCTTCAACAACATAATCCAGCAAATGCTGTGGTGATAGCACTAAAAGCTTGTTCTCTGCATTTGTTGATTGTTTGTTTGACAAAAATTCAACAGCACTAGCTGCTGTTATGGCCCAACAACAATCTTAAAATAAGGGAAAACATAACAAATGACTTTCTAAAATAATGAAATATAAAACGAGAGAGAGAAGTCGAAGAGAAGAGATGAAAAATTATAAAAATATCTCAAAAAACAAGAATAAAAAATGAGTTTGCAAGATATAAAAGCAATTAAAATAAGGGAAAACATAACAAATGACTTTCTAAAATAATGAAATATAAAACGAGAGAGAGAGAGAAGTCGAAGAGAAGAGATGAAAAATTATAAAAATATCTCAAAAAACTCATTGGAAGATTTGATAGAGCTCATCATACCATAAAGGTCTCACGTCCCTATTATTGCAACCCAAATAACCAATTATGGATCAAGCATATTTGAAGATTAGTGACGAGGTGTTTATGAATGTTCACTTTGGGGACAAAGTAGTGATAATAAAAAAAAAATTATAAATCCAAATGAAGATAGTTGAACAAAGTGTCTATTTTTGTTATTGGGTTTCAGATAAATACTAATAAAACATGAGACATATTAAAACAAATATATAAAAATAAATATAAAAAGATGCGAAGACAACTCCATTACATTAAACATAAATTTTATTGTTTAATGTAAACATAAATTTTCACAACAAATTACATTAAACAGGACTAAAGGGTGTGCGTTTTGAATCGAACCAAACAAAGCTAGTCTAGCCTTCTAAAAATGATTTTTTGTTGAAAAGTCCAACTTCTTTTTTTAATATAAAAAGTAGTGTTATCTAAAATAAATGTTTTCAAAAGCAAAAATATAAAAAAATCATTTTCAAAATTTTTTTTTTTTGACTTGTTATGTCGGCTCGATTAAGTTGCTAGCTCGATGAATTAGATTTTTTCAGGTTCAGAAGGCTTATTATGGACTCATTAATAGGTGTTATGTTGAAAAAATTGACTATGAATTTATTTTCTCTATGTTTTCTACACAAAATGATGAAAATTAGGAAATAATGCAAGAAATAAAAAATGAAAAATGAGTTTCCCAGATATAAAAAATAATTAAAAATAGGCCAAAACAAAACAAATGACTTTCTAAAATAATAGAAATATAAAAGAAAGAGACAAACAGTGAATTAATAAAAATATATCAAAAAGTCCATTGAAAGATTTGATAAAATGGGCTAGAACTCATCATACCATAAAGGTCTCACATCGGTTTTATTATGATCCAATTATAGATTAAAAACTCATTTTCAAGCACAATTGAAGATTAGTACATTGTGAGGCGGTCATAGAATAGAATCTCCTTCCCCATCTATATAATGATCCTATTCCTCCCTTCCCTTCCCTTCCCTTCCCTTCAGGATTCAATTCAATCATTCTATTGCCATCCATTCTTCTAGTTCTTTGATTCACCTTCATTCCTTCCTTTCCGTCCTATATTTGATTCTTCTTCCTCAACGTCTCCAACAATGGAGTGTAGACAGTTGGACGTCAAACTGATCAATCCAATTTAATCTATCAGTCTCAATCCCTAACCCAGTTGACACAGTAAAGGACCATCCTGGAAATGGGCTTGGCACTGCTCGGCCTATCGACTGGGACTGGGCTAGGCTATTTATTACCCCCTCCACCTGTTTATATCTACTGTCGTCCACTAGGGTATCTCTCCTCCCTCCGACGATGACTTCTGTTGTGCAAACGGTGCCGAATGACATGTTTGATTCAGATGAGGATGTCTACGACGATGAATATCGTTTTATGAACAAGGAGGAATCCAGACAATATCACAGCGCTGCTCTCAAAAGCGATGTATTCTTCTTTTGACCTCATTTTTCCTTTTCGATTTCCTTTTTTTTTTCTGTTGTTTCATTCTGAATCTTATTATCCTCTTCTCCCAGGGGTTCGATGTTCCTTATTTCCCTGAAACTTCGGACATTGGTAGAATTGAGCCAATCATGAGCAGACATTATGCTAAAAAACTTCGTCAAATAGCACAGGCAGCTATTGATCACTACAACTATACAAACGTAAAGTCTAATAAAATCTTCCCTCCTATCAAAGAGATGGAATTAGCATCTGGTATCTTTTTACTTTTGTAGATCTAATTTCTTCTTTTAATGGATGAGATCTGTCCAGGGTTGCAACTACGAGATTGTTACGATTAAGAAGGCAAATCACCGGGCATGTCGCTGTATGATGTTCTACATTACTTTTTATGTGAAACCGATTGAGTTGGATGGTCCGATTACGACTTTTCAGGCTAGAGTATTGGAAGGGCTTCCTCACGAAGCGTTGGAGATTGAAATCTGCCGACCGGAACCTGAGGAACATAAAGATCTCAATTCTCTGGAAGGAGTGGTATGGAACTTGGATCTCTAGTTTTATTTTTGGATTTGGTCAGTTTCTTAGTATCTTCATTTTCTATACATGTATTCTCATGGAGGCGGTTATATTTGTGGTTTTTGTGTGTTAATTGTCATACTAATGATCGCATTTAATGTAATTTCTTTGTAAGTTTGCTAAATTGAAATTGATTGGGCATGTTGAAGTATCACTTTATGTTAACGCCCAAATGGACATATTAAACATGGGTTTGAGAGGTTGAAATGAGATCTTAATAATGTTTACAAGTCACCCTTGAATGTTTGAATTTGTCTTCTTTTCTTGGGATTAGCAGTTGAGTCTTCTATTATATTTTGACATTGAGCATTCGGAAGATCAGTTAAACTGTTTTATTGTATCTGCATTCTGTTTTGACAAAGGCTTGCTTGTGTTGTTTTTCAGCTTGTAGAAGACCTCAATTGAAGGCAAAAGAAAGAAGTTGGAGCAGAGTAGTTAACTTAGAATTGTTAAGTTTGACAGTGGTTGAACTTGGTACTAGTTAAATTGTTTATGCATAGCTCGTATCTTGTGTGGGCTCGCGAATAGGCAGGCATTTTATCATATTTTTTTACCTGAATTGACTTTGTTGATATATGTAGTGAGGAGATTGAGATGCCTTGTTTGGTCAAAAACTTGAATCCAATTCCTGGTTGTAGGAATTAGAATAAATGGATATGTGGCGATTTTAGAATCAAACTTTGTAATTTTTGGATCATGGCCAAGGATGAAAACAATGGATCTTCGTTTATTTTAGGATGGGCTTATTTGATTATTTATTATATTGACAATGTCTCTTTTTATATTTATTTTTGCTCATTTATCTTCAAACATACTAAAATAACAGACATGATTTAAAAGAGTTTTAGAAAATTAAAAAAAAAAACAGCTAAATGAAATGATCCAACATTCATAGATATTGAATGCCTTGGGGAAAATAAAGCGAGTCTAATAAGTATTTTTCCCCGCATAAGTTTTGGCTCACTTTTCCATATCCACCAACACCCCACGAATTTTTTATAATCCAATATTTTTCTCCATTCTCCTCCTTCCCAAATAGGGGTGTTCAAAACCAAACCGAACCGACAAATCGAATCGAAACCGATTAAAAAATCAAAACCGAATAAGTTTTTTCTATTAAAAAAACCGAATAAGGTTCTCTTTTGTAAGAACCGAGTGTTTTGGTTCTGTTACCGGTTTTAGTTTTTCAAAACCGAAATCGAACCGCATAAATACGTTTATAGTGTTTTTTTGTTTTTGAAGTTCCATATTCGGTCATTCGTGCCTCAGCCTCTAAAGTGATTTTAGCTCCAAAAAACCTAATAACTATTTTTTGGACAAAATTTTGTTTTGAAAATAGAAGAAGAAGAATAATTTTGTTGTTATTAATTATGTTTTTATAATTTTTATACAATTTTTATTATAATATTTGAAAAAAATTAATAAAGAAAAAACCGAAACCGAACCGAAACCGGAACCAAGATTTTAAAACTGAAACCGACTCGATTCTGATTTTTCTAAACCGATTCCGGTTTTGTAATTTTAAAACCGAAACCGACTAGTTTGGTTTGATTTCACATCAAAACCGAACCGAACCGAACCATGAACACCCCTATTCTCAAATCCAACTACCAGCACTGCGCACTTTGATTTTTCTTTTTCAAGAGTGTTGGGATCTGCAGGACCTCTATAAATTTCCTACAAAAAAATAATAATAATAATAATCAATTTTGTTAAATCTTTGATTATAGGGCATAGATATAAGTCATTTTCTTTACCTCTTTACAAATTTTTAATTCTTCAATTATACGCATAGCTGTAGCTACTGGTTGTTGTAGAACTTGATTCTTCAATTCAGAAATATTTATTTTTTTATATTTGCAGATCTTCAAGAAAGGATACATTGAAAAAAAAAATCATTTTGAACAAGTAAAATAATTAATGACAAATATTTAATTTGAGCAATTTATTGTTGTATTGAGTTACCTTTGAATTCGGTCTGTCTGATCTCCTTTCACCTCGAAATGGGTATTCAGTCTCCTTTGAAATTCCATACTTTATGATGTATCTAAATGCTTTGTTATAATGAAGACAGTAGCATCCACATGAATCCAATTCCAGACCCGATAAATCCTCAATCACGTAATCGAGCAAATGTTGTGGCGATAGTACCAACAGCTCGTTATCTAGATTTATAGATTGTTGATTAACCAAAAATTCAACAGCACTAGCTTCTGTTATAGCCCAACAACAATCTTGAACAAATATTAATTAAATATTAGACACGTTAAAGAAATAAAAAAAAATAAAACTAAAAAATAATAGAAAAACAAAATGTCTCTTCTTTTTTTTTGTTGTTGGTTTTGGTTTTTTTTTGGGCATACTAATTTTGCAAGCCTTCTAAAAATGGTTTGTTGTTGGAGAGTCCAACTTCCTTTTTAATATAAAAAATAGTGTTATCTAAAAATAAAATTTTCTAAAGCAAAAACATATAAAAATTATTTTCCAATACTTTTTTTATGTTATTTGGCTTGTTAAGTTCGAATAGTTTAAGTCGCTAACTCAATGAACTGATTTTTTTTAGGTTCAGTTTGCTCATTTGTGACCTCTATTATGGACTCATTGATAGGTTTTATGGTGAAAAAATTGACTGACTTTATTTTCACAGGTTCGTATTTGCAGACTTTGCCTTCGTAGGTTCGAGAAACTACAGCTGCTTCGTCTTAGAATGTGAGCTTGTATCACAAGAACTAACGGACCTTGGAAACTGCCAGCGTTATTTAAAAAAAAAAACTAAAGTTTAAGGAGAAAAAAGGTGAAATTTAATAATTACCTCTTAATTTATCAGATTTAACCCAGTTGATACAGTAAAGTTGTAACGTCCTCGGCTCTCCCAGTACAATATTGTTCGCTTTGGGCCGAAGCCCGCACAGATTTGTTCTTGGGGTTAGCCCAAAACGTGTTGTACTAGGTAGGGAGGGGCTCCATGCTTATATACCATGTATTTTCTACTCTTCCAAACGTTGTAGGATTGTGCTCTCCTGATATGGGCCGGACCCACAACTGGCCATTTCCTAGCCTTCACAGGGTGGGATGCCACAATCTCTCCCCATTGGGGACCCGACGTCCCCGTCGGCCACACTTCCTGTTGGAATTTCGATCTGATACCATTTGTAACGTTCCCGGTGCTCCCAGTACAATATTGTCAGATTTGGGCCGAAGCATGCATGGATTTGTTCTTGGGGTTAGCCCAAAACGCGTTGTACTAGGTAGGGAGGGGCTCCATGCTTATATACCATGTATTTTCTACTCTCCCAAGCGATATGAGATTGTGTCTCCCTGATATGGGCCGAACCTACAACTGGACCTTTCCTGATCTTCACAGGGCGGGATGCCACAAAAGTAAAGAAACATCCTGAAATGGACTTAGACTGGGCTAGGTTATTTATTACTCCCACCACCTTTTATATCTATTCCCACTTTAGGTTTCAATAACAGTGTCCATTAGGGAATATCTCTCCTCTCGCAGATGATGACTTCTGTTGTCGAATCGATGGCATCTGGCTTGAAATATCAAATATAGTTTTCAATTAAAGGTGATGAACGAGAGGACATTCCCAAAACTCCTAATTATCTCCATCTCTAATAAATGGAGGTGAATTTATGGCACTGCAAATTCTGCAACGATCGAGAATTGCTCCCTCTATTCCTATTTCTATGCATTAAAGAACCACATATTTGTCTTCGTAGATTTCACCTTCTTAGAATCGTCTTCCCAGATTTCGCCTTCACAAATTCGTCTTTGGAAGAGGAACTGCAGCTGCATCATCTTCGAATGTGAGCTGGTATCAGAAGAACTAATGGACCTTGAAAACGGCCGGCGTTATTTAAAAAAAAAATAATGTTTTAAGAAGATATATAAAAAGATGAAATTTGATAATTACCCTTAATTTATCATATTCAATTCCTAACCCAGTTGATACAGCGAAGTAAAGGACCATCCTGAAATGGGCTTGGCACGGCTCGGCCTATGGACTTAGACTGGGCTAGGATATTTATTACTCCCTCCACCTGTTATATCCACTCCGACTTTCGGTTTCAATAACCAGCGTCCGTTAGGGCACCTCTCTTCTCCCGCCGATGATGACTTCTGTTGTCTAACAGATGGCGAAGGATATGTCTGATTCCGATGACGATGTCTACGATGACGAATATCGTTTTATGAACAAGGAAGAATCCAGACAATATGAAAGCGCTGCCATCAAAAGCGATGTATTCTTTGTTTTTGAGCTTATTTTTCCTCTTCGATTTCTTTTTGTTTCCTCCTATTTCATTCTGAATCTTATTTTCTCTTCTCCCAGGGGTTCGATGTTCCTTATTTCCCTGGAACTTCGGACATTGGTAGAATTGAGCCAATCTTAAGCAGTCATTATGCTAAAAAACTTCGGCAAATAGCACAGGCGGCTATTGATCATTACAACAATACAAACGTAGAATCCAATAAAATCTTCTCTCCTTTCAAAGAGATAGAATTTTTATCTGATATCTTTTTATTTTTGTAGATCAAATTACTTCTTTTAATGGATGAGAACTTTTCAGGGTTGCAACTATGAAATTGTTAAGATTAAGAAGGCAAATCACGAGGCATGTCGCTGTATGATGTTCTACATTACTTTTGATGTGAAACCTATTGACTTGGATCATCCCATTACGACTTTTCAAGCTAGAGTGTTGGAAGGGCTTCCTCACGAACCGTTGGAGATTGACATCTGCCGACCGGAACCTGAGGAACATAAAGATCTCAATTCTCTGAAAGGAGTGGTATGGAACTTGGATCTCTAGTTTTATTTTTGGATTTAGTCAGTTTCTTAGTATCTTTATTTTCTATACATGAATTCTCATGGAGGCGGTTATATTTGTGGTTTTTGTGTGTTAATTGTTAATGTAATTTCTTTGTAAGTTTGCCATATCGAAAGTGATTTGTCATGTTGAAGTATCATCTAATATTTGCGTTAAGTCTTTCAACGCCCAAACTGACTTATTAAACATGGGTTTGGGAGGTTGAAATAAGATCTTAATAATGTTTACAAATCATCCTTGAATGTTTGAATATGTCTTTTTTTTCTTGGGATTAATTAGTAGTTGAGTAGGATATTGTATTTTGACAGGGTGCATCTCGAACCTCAGTTAAATGATGAATGATATCTGCATTCTGATTTGACAAGATGAATGATATCTGCATTCTGATTTGACAAAGGTTGTGTTGTTTTTCAGCTTGTAGAAGACCTCAATTGAAGGCAAAAGAAAGAAGTTGGATCAGAGTAGTTAACTTAGAATTGTTAAGTTTGACATTGGTTGAACTTGGGTTTGGCATAGATGGTGGTCCTCTATATACTTCCTGTAAATCGTACATTTAACACAATTAATTTTGTTGACATTACACCAAAAAAGTAGACTTTATCTCTCTTCTCTTTTTCCAAGCAATTAACCCAGGAGTCAGCATTGTTTAAGTTGACTTTCTAGATTTTCAATATTTATTTTCTTCAACTTTTTTATTTTCAGAGAAACTATGAATAGATTAAAAAAAAAGTTATTTAAACAAATAAAATAGTAATAAAATATTTTAGCCTCATGATCTTTCTGTGGCTCTTTACGTGCTTTGAAAGGGTGCTTTTTCTCTGTTGAAATTCCATGAGTCACAATATACATGAATGTTTTTTTTGTAGTGATGGCATAACATTCACGTGAGTCAAATTAACGACCCTTTGTATTTTCAAGAGCGTAATCGATCAAATGTTGTGGTGATAGTACCAAAAGTTTATTCTCCGCATTTGTTTGTTGACCTAAAATTCAACAGCATTAGTTGTTGTTATAGCCCAACAACAATCTTGGACAAATATTAGTGAAATATTATACACGTTAAATAAATAAATAATTATAAGAAAATTTTAAGTTAAAAAAAATTACCAATGATAATACTAGTACAAACGTATTACAACGTCCTTGGTTGTGAACTTCAGTTAGTACATTCTTATCTCGCCAATTAAATGAATCTACCTCCTAAAAATATATTATGAGACGTCAATATTATTATAAATCATTATAAACTCACAAGTATTATTGTTAAAAATGACATTATCACCTCATTTTGCATTCTCTCCATATTTTTTTTTATCCTAGATGATAAAAAATGCGAAGAAAAGTATGTGTTATTCTCTGTTGGTGTTAAATTTGGTTGAGATATTGGATGAGCATTCCATTAGTGGAATTGTGGGTTTATGTCTTCCTCTGATAGTTGTATTGGAATAGTTTTTGTAATTTGATTAAATGTTCTGTGGAACCTCTAGATGCATCTCTATGTCATATTGGGTTATGCTGCTGGGAAATAAAATGCTAAGTTGAATTTCTGTATGAATTTATAACCAAAACTGTGTTAGTTCTGATTTATTCACTTTTACAGTTATCCGGAATGCTATAACTCGATGTTGGATGTTTAATCTATCATTGGATGGTGTTTCCTTGCTTGAGTATATGTTAGAAGTGTTCGTTGGATATGGTTTTAAGTTATGGAATATTGTTTGATTTTATAAAGAAAAGATTTAAGTACGTTGGACATATGTTCTGAGAAGTCAGTGAATGTAAGTTACTGCCCTTGTTAGATTTACGTTTTTGGATTGTTTGAATTCTCTATGATATAGCCTTGTTGTTGGATGATATGTTCTTTGGTTTCAGTTTACTAATTGGAATAAAGATATCTTGGAAATTGAATAATATAGTTTTATGACTCGTTTCAGATATTTAGAGTAAGCGTCGATTTATGGGCCGAAAAGTAATGGGTGAAATTACGTTAGTCTTTGCCATATGTTGAACTTAGTTCTTGATGTTGTCAATCAATAATAATTAATTAATTAAGGCGAATTGTAATTAACAACACAGTTTCATAAAGAAATTTAATTAAGTACCGAGAAATTATAATAAAAGGATGTTAAGATGTAATAAGTAGATAAAATGATTTTATTAATGAATGAAAGTTTTTAATTATGAATGTACTAAAAGAGAAGAAAAGGATAACGAATAAGTGTTGAACGTTTTAAGCAACCAAGGTAAGTGATATGCGTGTTTCATGGTCTTCAGACCCTACATCGCAATAATAGGTTATGCATGTTTCGTTGCTTACAGCTTTCCTAGCATGTTTTGATGTTTACAGTTTTAATAGCATATTTCATTGTTCATAGTTTCGTTGTTTACAGTTTTAAGAACATGATTTCGCTGTTTACAGTACTTAAATGTACGTTTCTTTGTTTACTGTTTTAAAACATGCTCTGTGAATCGCACGTTAACTATTTATTTACACTTTCATATGAACTGTTGTATGCATTCACAAGTATCATGTATCACGATTTTCAAAAGATTATGAAAATGGTCTTTATACACAGTTTTGAAAAGGAAAGAAAGAAAACAAAAAGAAATATGAACGATCATGAAACGAAAACGAAAAGAAAGTACAAAGAATGATTAAGAAAGATAAAAGATGAAAGAAAGAAAAGGGAATTGGGGGTCAAGGAGGTGATTCGGATCTAACTGGTAGACTCGGATAGAACTTTATCCTTTCCACCTTGGGTTGTGCGAGCTTGTCGACTCTAAGGTGTTATATGCCGATTCCCCACCACTCTCCCTGTTAGGATCCTCCGTTCCCCCAAAATGATAAGTAAAAGAAAAAACAAAAAAAGAGAGACATATACAAATACGGATACGAAAACGGAAACAAAAACGGATATGAAAACGATATTAGCGCAGATATGGAAACGGAAATGAGAACAGAAACTAAAACGAAAACAGGAAGAAAATATGTAAGCAAGAAAAGATAGAAAATGGATACGCTTTCAAATGGCACAGCATGCCCATATAGTTTATTGAGCCTTAGACTCATAGTTTACTACTTGTGATGTAGGTACTAGTATGAAAGAATATGACGAACATATCAATGAGCAATTGACGAAGGATTTGCATGAGCGAGTCTTGTGGTTGGCTAGACTAATAAAGTTAAAAAGAAAAACTAAGTTTTTGTTTGTTTATTAATCTTATAATAAACGATTTATGTTTCCACTACGTTTTAAAGAAATATGATTTTTATAAATAAAGTTTTCTGCTGTAAATCGAGAAAAGATATTTTATAATTAAATTTTTTCATTGTTTATAAAGATTTAAATAACAATATCAAGAAAAGAGTTTTTAGCGATTCGGTTTTCATGAAAAAAAAACTCTAATTCTAATTAAAAAGATTTTTCGCCATTGTTTTATAAAAGTTTCGCATTTGTAAGGAAAAAAAAAAACCAAGTCGTTACAGGAATAACTAAAACCAACACTTCTAGTTTACCTTGTCTTACCAACACAAAAAACCAACTTCACATTTTTTTTTCTATTATAGTTAGTTTATAAGAAATTTTTTACTAATTTCTTTTATCATATATATGTTTTTTCTTTGGCTAGTATATTTCTTTATCACTTTTTCATCATTTGTCAAAAAAATATAGAGAGAACACAAAATGAGGCGGTAGTGACTTTGTTAAAAATAGTACATGTGTTCATAATAACTTAAACTTTAATCCAACAAAACATGACCAACTCAGAAGTCGATCTACATAAACAATAACTTACCAAATGCAATCTCACAACTTTGAGTCATAAGAGAACACAAAACGCATAAGTTGATCATTGACTTACCATCACACATGGTCAAAGACCCAAGACACGTGATAAAAACCATATCAATAAAAGAAATTTTGAAATATCATCTTATGTTTATATTATGCATTTGAACGCCCAAACTGACTTAGTAAACATAGGTTTGGGAGGTTGAAATGAGATATTAAAGTTTACAAATCATCCTTGAATGTTTGACGATGATTTCTTTTCTTGGGAGCAGTTGAATCTTTTATTGTATTTTGACATGGTACATTAGTTAACTGTTATATTATATCTGCATTTTGTTTTGACAAAGGCTGTTTTTTTTTGTTGTTGTTCTTCAGCTTGTAGAAGACTTCAATTGAAGGCATGGATTGGAGTAGTTAACTTAGAAATTTTAACTTTGACATTGATTTAAGTTGAGTTTGGCAGAGCATAGTACTATTTAAATTGACTCATCCGATCCGATGGTACTTGTTGAATGGTTTTGCAAAGCTAGTATTTTGTGTGGGCTTGTATGAGCAACTTAATATATATAGTAATGAACATACAAAATTGTAAAAAAAAATGGTTAGTTTTCCAAAAAGCCCAGTGGACCAACCCAATACCATTTACGATAGAATTCCACTTACTTTTCAACAACCATCATCTCCTTCCCTCTCCTCCTGTATTTACCAATAACGCCTTCCTGTTTCAACAATCATCACCCCGTTAGGGTTTCTATCGCCCCCTCTCCTCCTGCCGCTCATGGGTTCTGGTGTTGAATCATGGATTGATTCAGATGAGGATGGAGATCGTTGTATGAACGAGGAAGAATCCCGACGATACAACGCCGCTGCTTTGAAAAGCGACGTAATCGTCTTTTTCACCTTATTTTTTCATTCCGATTTTGTTACATGTGTTTTTGCTCTTGTTTCATTCTGAATCTTGATCTGCTGTGTCTCTTTTGTCCTCGCGTAGGGGTTTGACGTTCCTTATTTACCTGACAGTTGGGAATTTGGCAGAATCGAGCCAATTTTGAACCCATATTACATTAAATATGCTCGGGATTATGCACAGTTAGCTATTGATCACTACAACAGGACGAAGGTAATTTTAAATAAATAAGATATAAATTAAGTGATTGAATAATTGTATGGTATTCTCTCTTTTCAGTAGATCTGATTCATTTCTTTTAATATATTATATTATCTTCATCGATTAGGGTGAAAGCTATGAGCTGGTAAAGCTTAAGAAAGCGAATTTCCAGGCATCTCGAGGTATAATGTACTATATTACCTTCTACGCTAAACCGACTAAGACTCCTTCAAATCCCCTTACTATGACCTTTCAAGCTCGAGTTCTCCATGGTCTTCCTGATGAAGGAGTGGTAGTTCAGTTATGCCGGCCCGAACCCGAGGAACACAAGGATCTGAGTTCTTTGGAAGGAGTGGTATGCTTACTTGTATCTCAATCTCATTTAGTTTTTGGTATCAATTCCTGTTCATTATTGTATTCTTATCCCATGGAGGCGGGATGTTATTGTTTTAATTGCTATCTCGATGATTCATAGAAATATATTTTCTCTTTTTTGATTGTTTTTTGTTTTCAGCTTACAGAAGGCCTCTATTGAAGCTGGCCAAAGAAGAAGCTGAGTCTTAATTAAGTTAGAATTTCATCTTTGACATAGAATAATAAATTTGACTTTCTCATAAGCTGGTATTTAATGCTAGTACTGTATTTCTGCAGATTGAGTTATGCCCAAGTTATTGTTTGTTATTTTGCAAAGAAATCCGGCAACTTTATGCATGCCAGTCATTTATGGCCCTGGGTTATTTGATTTGTTAGTAGCCTAACTAGCTTTGCTTAAACTAAAATTATATTTTACATAGGAGGTGGTTTGACCATTATGAGAAAAATACAATTGTTATAACTTACATGGCCTCACTGGCAAATAAATAGTTTAACTATTGCACAACCCTCCGTGCAACAAATAGTCGTATGCCCAAATAGTTTTTAAAATTTATACCTCAAACCTACAAATATTCTATACCTTGAGGAACATGAAGAGATTCTAATAAAGGCTTTGTACCCACAAATTTTTGACTAACTCTACCATACCCACTGTGTCCCCAATTTTCCCCCCACGAATTTTTTATAATCCAGATTTTTTCGTTGTTTTCATCTCTCCCAAAGCCAACTACAAGAACAGCATGTCGTAACATTGTGTTTAGACCCTCCATAGTTGGTGGTCCTCTGTAGACTTCCTGTAAATCATGCATTTGACACATTTAAGTTTACTAATACGACACAAAAGGTAGAATTTATTCGTCTTACCTTGTTCCAAACAATTAATTCAGAAGTCACTCGCATTGCTGCAGCTACGGGTTGTTCTTGAAGCTTACTTTCTAAGTCTTCAATCTTTATTCTCTTAAAGCTGTGAATCTTTAAAAAAGGCTACTACACAGAAATTCAAAAATTATTTAAACAAATAAATTAATTATAGAAATATTTTAGTTGCTAAATTTAGTTAATCAATTGAGTGAGAATTACCTTAGGATCTTGTCTGTATGCCTCTCTACATGCTTTGAAAGGATAGTCCTTCTCAGTTGAAATTCCATGAGTCGTTATGTACATGAATGCTTTTTTGTAGTGATAGGTATAACACCCACATGTGTCCAATGAACGACCCGTTAGATCTTCAAGAGCATAATCGATTAAATGCTGCGGTGATATTATCAAAAGCTCCCTCTCTGCATTTGTTGATTGTTTGTTCACCAGAAATTCAACAGCATTAGCTGCTGTTATGGCCCAACAACAATCTTAGACAAAAAAATAAATATGTTAAAAAAATAACTATAAGAAAATTTAAAATTAAAAAATTATCAATAATAATAATAGTGCAAACATACTGCAAAGTCCTTGGTCACGAACTTCACTTAACAAATTCGTATCTCGCCAGTCGAATGAGTCCACCTCCTAAAAAATGTACCATGAAACGTCAATAATAATATTGTAAATCATTGTGAACTCACAAATATTATTGTTAAAAAATGTATTATCACCTCATTTTGTATTCTCTCCATATTTCTTTTATCCTAAGTGATGAAAAAAAATAAATAAATAAGTACATTAGCAAAAAAAAAAAAATTCTAAGAGAAAATAATTTTTAAAAACTAAAAAATAATAGACAAACAAAATGTCTTTTTTTTTTTTTTGGGCATACTAATTTTGCCAAGACTTCTAAAAATTATTTTTTGTTGGAAAGTCCAACTTCTTTTTTAATATGAAAATAGTGTTATCTAAAAAAATGTTTTCAAAACCAAAAATATATAAAAAATTATTTTTCAATATTTTTTTTTGGACTCATTTTACTTGTTAAGTTCGGCTCATTTAATTTAAGTCACTAGCTCAATGAATTGAATTTTTTCTGGTTCAGTATGCTCATTTGTGACCTCTATCATGGACTCATTGATAGGTGTTATGGTGAAAAAAATGACTGTAACTTTATTTTCTCTATGTTTTCTACACAAAATGATTAAAAAAAAAAAAGGAAAAAATGCTAGAAATGAAAAATAAAAAATGAGTTTAGCAGATATAAAAGTAATTAAAAATAGGGAAAAGCAGAACAAATGACTTTCTAAAATAATGAAATATAAAAAAAGAAATAAATAGTAAGAAGTTGGAGAGAATATATGAAAGAATATAAACATATCTCAAAAAAGCCATTGAAAGATTTGATAAAGTGGACCTAAAACTCATCATACTATAAATGTCTCACATCTGTATTATTATTATGGCCTAATTATGGATTAGAAACTCATTTTCAAGAAGTGTATGAATGTTGATTAAGAGGACACAGTAGTGATAATAAAAAATAATTATAAAACTAAAAGAAAATAGTAAAACAAAGTGTTTATGTTTTTTTTTTTATTGGTTTTTAGATAAATACTAATAAAGTATAAGATATGTTCAAACAAATAGATAATTACATGATAATGTTAAAGTAAAAAAGATGCAAAGACAACTTTCATTACTAGTGTAAAAATACATTTTCTTAATAAACTACATTAAAATTATAAGTATTATGATAAATGCATTGCAATCTCTTTAATTACGAATATTAGTTAGCATATTCTTATCTAACTAATCAAATGAGCCTATCTCTTGAAAAAATATAATATGAGAATCAATAATAATATTGTAGTGATTATGAACTAATTAGTATTATGGTGAAAAAATTCAAAAGTAAAAAATTAATTTTGTAAAATTGTTTTTATCGTTCCTCGCGGGATTTCATTCTTGTTATTTTTAAGTCAAAATCATACCTAAACAATTGAACAACAATATGAATTTGATTCCCTGTAAATTCATGCAAGTAGGAGGACAGCAAGTAATCAACTAGTTCTTAATAAAAAAAATATATGGATATTTCTCCTGTTTGTTCTTTTCTAACCTAACAAACAATGGTATTGAAAAAATGAATTTTTCATAAGTTAAAAAATTAATTTTGTAAAACTGTTTTTAATTTGGTAGAAAGAAAAATAGAGAGAGATCCCTAAAAATTGTTATCGACGACGACATAACCGTTAGAAGCGAAAAACAGTATACACCGGAGGTTTGGAACCCGAAATAACAAATCTTGAAAAGCCTCCGGATATTCAGTTGTTCAATCTGGAGGTCAAGCAAAAAAATAAGAATGAGAATGATAGTTTCGGTAAACAAATTATATGATTCAAGGAGTGTTTGCATGAATAAGAGGGAGGCGAATGGAGGGAGAGTGAAGGGGAAAAACCTGTGGCGGTGGAGGAGGAGGAGAGTGGAACCTGGAGACAACGGTTGGTTGCAGAGGGGCGATTCTTGTCTTAAGAAGAAGACGCTTTGTCTGCACATTTTCCAGAAGTCATCCTTCCGGTGGTGCTTCAGGTGGTCAGCATTTCTTTTTCTTTGACCTGCTTTCCACCCATTTCGCGTTTTTGAGTTTTGCAGAGAGAGAGGCATCCACACTTTTTTCTTCCTCCACTGTCAGTCCCAGTGCAGAGTACAAATGATAGAGCCGTTTTCTGGCCGTACAGCCAAAGGAGACTTCGGGTCGCCATTCCCCTTGACGAACGTGGGAATCCACCATCCCGAGCTCCGCCAGGACCGCGCCTCGTCGCGAAAGGGAGAAACTGGTTCGGAAAAAACCCCCCCGCGCACGGGAAGGCAGTGGCAGGAACAAGGCTCTGATTTCATCCGTGCCCTCCGATTTCATCACATCAGACGGATGAGGAACAATCTCTCAACCAAATGATCTGACGGCTGTGATTAATCCACAACACTTGCAAAACTTAAGAAATCTGCCAGCTTATACACGGGAACATACCTCTATTTCCTTCCTTTATCTTTTATCATTACAATTTAAATTCCCTATTTAAATGATCAATTAACCAATTATATGAATATATTACTCTTTTGTTATTAAATTTAAATTTAATTCATTAATTTTACATAATTGGAATATACATCGCTTTTTTAATTATAGAATATAATATATAATATCAAAATATTTATTTCAATAAAATTTACTTTTTACAATGCGTCATTAAATTAAAAAATAAAAATTTTGGATATTACACAAGTCGATATATGGTCAAAAATGGGTCACGGGCTTATTATGGTGGTTCATTAAGAATAAATAGTAATCATAAGATAAATTAGGATAAAAGAATTATAAAACTAAAAGATGAAGTCCTATTTTCGGTTTCACTTACCCGCGTCCATTAGGGCATCTCTCTTCTCGCCGATGATGAGTTTTGTTGTGGAAACAATGGCAAATGACATGTTTGATTTAGATGAGGATGTCTACGACGATGAATATTGTTTTATGAACAATGAAGAATCCAAACAATATCATAGTACACCCCTACGGTCTCCTTCGAAATCACAGTTTTTATTAGATTTCCGACCTCTTCAACTTTAAACGACTATAACTTTTATTACGAGCGTCGGAATTGGACGCATAAGGTATCAAATCGAAGCTCTCTTAGAGATCTACATTCTTCATAGGGTTTACCCGTTTACCCCATGACCCCCCTGTTTCGACCCCTAAATATGTCGTCTAAGCCCTCAAATTTGCGATCAAACATTTTTAACCCTAAATTATGTAAGACTCCGTGGCGGCGTCCCAGGACACCACCGAGGCGTCCTAGGACACCGCGGCGGCGTCCCGGGAAACCCCAACGGCGTCCCGACTACGTTTTAACGGCGAACGTAACTGCGATGGTTGATTTGTCATTTACACGTACGTTAATGGTTAACTTGTTAAAACTTATACCACAGTGATTGATTTGTCATTGATTTGAAACTACGATGGTTGATTTGTCATTTTCTTTTTTATTTTATTTGTGATTTTCTTAAAGATCAAATTATTATTAGTCAACTTTATAAATGTCAATTAGAGTTATGGTTAGAGGAGATTATTATTAGAGAAAATCAAAAAGAGACTCGTGTGAGAGCAAGGACCGATTCGGCTGATCCTTTCGAGGGAAAGCTTTGGCATCTTTCTTGACTAGAAACAGGTTAAAATTAACCATTCCACCCCTCTTCAATAATTTTCTTAAGCTGCAAGAGTATGTAGTTAGACGATTCTCTCTTCAATTCTTTGAAGATTAAGTGAAGGAGAATCCAACCAGATCCATCGACATTCGTTTTCAACCTTACAACTTATCTCAATTTGCAATCAGTCTATTACCTAATTTTAATCAATGTTGGCCACATTTAGATCATCTTGTAGTTATTGGTAAAGTTTTGAGAAATTGGCATCGTTATGGTCAGTCAAGTCTTTAAAATGTATTGTAAACCAGTTGGGCATTTAGTTTTTCATAAAGTTGATGTATTATTTTTATGGTTTGATTATTATCACTCATTCAACAATATATAATATTGGAGGGTTTGTTTAGTTTTGGAAAAATTTTGTGTTTGATTTGGTGGGTCTTTTTGCCAGTACAAATTTGATATCTTCATCATATCTTTTCAATTTTGGAGCATATTAGTAGAAGCTAATCATTTTATAATTGAATTAAATTAAATTCAATCATTATTGTAGATCCTTAACTATTAAACTTAATTTGAATTTAAAGAAAATATATTTTTCTCTTGATTTGGTGAGAATATGTCTTTGGGAGTTAATAAGTTTAAGTCTAGTCTTGATAAACATTAACTCTTATCATTTATTTGAAAATTAAAAGTGATAAATATTTCGTTCAAGAGTATTTGGATCATATCCATTTGGATTGAATCAGTCTATTTCAAAATTGATCTTTTAAAATTAAATTGAGTTGAATTATCTTATTTTATTTAAATTAGACATATTCTATTTTACTAAGATCCTATATTTTGGATCAAATTTTATGGAGAATGGATTCCCTTTTTTTCTTATCTTAATTAAAATTTATATTTTTATTAAGAACATACAATAAAGTTGTGACTTTTAAGGTTGATGATACTTAGTGGCAGTGTAAATTGATGAAATTGACACTGAAGCTGAATTCAAAAGAAAAACAGGAAAAACTGGTAAGAAAATTTATATAAGTGGACTAGAGCTTAACAAGGGATAAAGGCCTCTCAAGCCCATCCTAATATGGTCCAATTGTGGGTGAGAGACAGTTTGCGTAGTACTGATTACATTTACAATACATAGTAATGAAAAGTCCTACTCTCGGTTTCAATAATCAGCGCCATTAGGGCATCTTTCCTAATTCCTCCCGCCGATGATGGCTTCTGTTGTGCAAACGGTGGCGAATGACATGTTTGATTCAGACGAGGATGTCTACGACGATGAATATCGTTTTATGAACAAGGAAGAATCCAGACGCTATCACAGCGCTGCTCTCAAAAGCGATGTATTCTTCTCTTGACCTTATTTTCCTTTTTCGATTTCTTTTTTTTTTTTTTTAATCTCTTGTTTCATTCTGAATCTTATTATCTCTTCTCCCAGGGGTTCGATGTTCCTTTTTTCCCTGGAACTTGCGGAAATTGGTAGAATTGAGCCAATGATGAGCTGACATTATGCTAAAGAACTTCGTCAAATAGCGCAGGCAGCTATTGATCACTACAACAATACAAACGTAAAGTCTAATAAAATCTTCTCTCCTTTCAAAGAGATAGAATAATTTTTTTATTCTGTAGATCTAATTTCTTCTTTCAATGGCTGAGAACTGTTCAGGGTTGCAATTACGAGATTGTTAAGATTAAGAAGGCAAATCACCGGGCATGTCGCTGTACAATGTACTACATTACTTTTGATGTGAAACCGGTTGACTTGGATCATCCGATTACGACTTTTCAGGCTAGAGTATTGGAAGGGATTCCTCACGAAGCGTTGGAGATTGACATCTGCCGACCGGAGCCTGAAGAACATAAAAATCTCAATTCTCTGGAAGGACTGGTATGGAACTTGGATCCCTAGTTTTATTTTTCAATTTGGTCAGTTTCTAGTATATTCATTTTCTAGACATGTATTCTCGTGTAGGCAGTTATATACGTGGTTTTTGTGTGTTAATTGTCGCACTAATAATCTATACGGTTGCATTTATTGTAATTTATTTGTAAGTTTGGTATATTGAAATTGATTGGGCATGTTGAAGTATCATGCATTATGTCTTTCAACGCCCAAACTGACTTATTAAACATGGATTTGGGAGGTTGGAATGAGATCTTAATGTTGTTTACAAATCATCATTGAATGTTTGAATATGGTTTCTTTTCTTGGGATTAGTTAGCAGTTTGAATCTTTTATTGTATTTTGACATGGTACATCTCGAACATCAGTTAACTGTTGTATTATATCTGCATTATGTCTTGACAAAGGCTGTTTTTAGTTGTTCTTCAGCTTGTAGAAGACCTCAATTGAAGCAAAAAGAAGTTGGATCGGAGTAGTTAACTTAGAATTGTTAACTTTGACATGGGTTTAACTTAGATTTGGCATGGTATGGTACAAGTTAAATTGTTTTGGCAGGACTAAGTATTTAGTGTGGACTTGCATCTAGGCAGACATTTTATCTGTTTCTTTCTTAAACTTTCTTAAAGTGTTGGTTAATGAATTAGTTAATGTATGTAGTAATATAATTGTGGAGATTGAGTTGAGTTATCCCCAGTTAATTTTTTCTTTAATTTGGTAGAAATCATATCACGTATGCACATGTTGAAGCAATTATGATACTGAGTCATTGGAATTGTTAGTAGCTCAGCTCTATGGATGATTGGCATGAAGAGAGACATTTCATTATACGTGATATGGTGCCGATTTTATGATTTAGCTCATTAGCGTGGCCATCAGGTACATGGACACGACTCTAATGCCTTGTTTGGTCTAAAATGTTGAATTCAACTCCTAATGGTAGGGATTGAGAATAGAAATTAGCAATTATGGTTCTAGACTGGAATTTGACTTACATTTGTTATTTAGTACACGACTTTACATTTACATTTATCTATGGTTAAATAAATTAAAATCTAATTGGTTTATTAGCAATTGGTGAGAATTCAACAATCTTGGATGATAATCAAGATTGTGTGTTGACAGAATTCAACAAAACTAGTTATGCCTTTACAACAATCTTGGATAATACTAATGAAGTTTATCTATGTTAAAAAAAATAGATAAATGCAGGAGAATGTTAAATTAAAAAACTAGCAAAGAAAACTCTAGTACCTTAATTAGCATATTCTTATCTCACCAATGAAATAAGTCCATCTTATAATAAATAAATAAAAAATAGAGATAAGCAGTAGAAGGGAAGTGAAGAGATCAAGAGTCAAAAAAATAATAATAATAAAGTGGGAAGATTGATGGAGAGTGAAGGAAAAACAGGATGAAAGAATCAAGAATTTAGAGAAGTGTGGGAAGTTTAAAACTCTGCTAAATTGGTATGTTCGACTTTACGTGCATTGAAAACAATGGTATGTACTGTTAAATTCTTTCTTAAATAATTAAAAATAAAATTAAAAATCCTCAATAATATATTTTTTTTATTGCAATCTGTCAATTGAATCTGTCAATTGTCAAAGACGATGACGGATGATCATCTATAACTACTGGATCGAGGGACGAACGTCCATCACTCAGTTATTCGGATTAGAGCATCTAATCTCAACACTCTAATCCCAACATCTCGTCCCACAAAGGACTTCTCTCAACTTAAAACATCTCACAATTGACGCCCTTCAACTTAAGACAGACGTCCCTTATCTCACAACGGATGTCCCTTAACTTATGAGGAATGTCACTCGTTCTACAACAGACGTTTTTCCACTTACAACGTCATTTAATATTGAGGGACATCCGTGGATGCTAGGGTACATCTATTATGTTGAAAGATGACGTTGTTTAGTAATGAGAGACATTTATATTGACGAAAACACATGACAACAAGATTTGCGTCGTTCTTTTTTCATAATTATTTTTAATGATCATTTTTTATTTATTGAGAAAATTAATTCAATGACTTATTGGTTAACTCACTATCACAGTTGAGTTATGTTCATAATGTATGTATATTGAGGAAGAATATTTCATATTCATCACATGCTATATCTCCGACATTAATGTGCCAATCCAAAAATATTTTTTTTAGTATGAAAAACCCAAGAGAATATTAGATCATGAGATCATAGTCTGACATCACCCATGAAATTCATGCAGTTTGGAATTCAATGAAAGAATCACAGTGAAAAGAAAGAAAGCAACCCACTTTGAGATCAGCTCTTATAATTTCATTAGACAATTATTACTTTTCTTTATTAAATTAGTTAATAGCCCAATTAATGGCATTTTCCAAAAATTGCACCCCTCAACCAACCATTAAGATCATTTCCTTTGGAGGCCTCCATCCAGTGAATTTGAGATGAGTTTGACGAGTGAAACTGAGATCTAGAAGGAGGAACCTTGTTGGAAGTCGAATTGAGTGTGATGATTTTTTAGTAAGTGAAACCTTTTCGTTGTAATGAATTTTTTGAGAAAAATCAAAGTTTTAACAACTAATTTGATCTAAGTTTTCGGTTCTGTAAATTGAATTGAATCATTACGATTTGGAACACGAAAACTTGAACATCTTCATGAGGAAAATTTTGTACATATTCATGAGGTAAATTTTGTTTCCGTTCTATTGATTGTCTATCAATTAAGATTTGAGTTAGGTTGAAAAATTGGAATTTGTTTTAGATTTTGAAGTCATAAAATTTACGCCAAGAGTGTCCATTTGTTGCAAGATAACAAACTAAATCATGATTTTGATCAAATTTAGACTATTTTTGTCAAATTTTGGGATGAAAGTTGAAATTCTCAAAGTTTTGAATCGGTTCTACCATGAAGCGGTCTACCAAGGTCGAAAACCAATTGACAGGAGCTTTTCTTGGTCAACCGAACCATTTTGAGGTCTACTGAAGGCATTTCCAAGGTCGACCGGGCACTTCAAGGGTCGCCCATAACATGTGTTGAGAATCGAACGTGAAACGGAAAAAGAAAACTGCGGAAGCAGGGACACCAAGATTTACGTGGAAAACCCTAACGGGAAAAAACCACGGGCAGAGAAAAAATCACTATGAAGGAAATTAAGGTACAATGAGTTTTGCAACTCAAGTATCAATATATAGAGAAACTAATTAACCATAATATTGGATATGGGCCCAAACCGGCCCAACAAGAATTCGGGTCACACCCGAACTTTAACAATCTCCACCTTGACACGAATTCCACCTGAGAGATCCAATGTAGGCTTCACGGCCCACCCAAAAACGAATCTAGAACATTGAACTCTGACAATCTTCATCTTCAAAGAAATTCTAATGTAAGGCGAACTGCAAAACTCCAATGAAAAATAACCTCCTCTTCCACAAAGGCCCCTGATGGGCCAACTCAATATCTGGTACGGATCAAGTTTAAGCCCCGCTTAAACTTGAGAGACACACTCGGAGAGAAATCACATCTGCTCTATTGTACCATCGAATTATCAGAGATGTCGCAACGAACTGCATGTGAATGTGTTGAATCTATACTCTCGAACACATTCAATGCGTAACACACTGTAGATATTTCACTATATCGCCGTGGAGCTTTACCCTTCTCCTTGGTTCTGCTTTTGACGATACCTCTCTGACGTGAAACTGTAACTGAAACTGGTGACGATGTGGTGACTGCATCACACTGAACATCTGTAATAGGCTGACATATTGATTCTGATGTGGATTCAGAATCCAACTTGAACTTCACCTGAGAACCTGACTTCCTCTGAGTCTTCTCCAACAAACCTTTTGAAGGTGAATTCACAAACTCTGTAGCCTGATTACCTATCACCGTAGAACCTTGTAACACGTTCAAATTTGTAGAGCTTCTATGTCCCTTTAACTTGACGAGAGCACCCCTACTGATCTTTATACCTCCACCTACAGCGCTGTACTTGTACCCTTTCGAATCAAGAGTACTTAACGAGATCAGGTTCTTCTTTAACTCGGGAACATGTCGCACGCTACCCAGTGTCCTCACAACTCCATCAAACATTCTGATTCTGATAGTACCAATACCAGCTATCTTACAAGGTGTGTTATTGCCCATTAACACAACACCTCCTGAAACGATCTCATATGTCGTAAACCAATCCCGATTGTAGCACATATGAAACGAATACGCTGAATCCAGAATCCACTTCTTGTTTGGCTTTGAGTTCCCTCTGACAATATTAGAAGATCTCCATCACTATAGTCTTCATCTTGTGCGACAACTACTAGACTGGACGTCATCAGTTGTTTTCCCTTCTCAGCTCTCTTTAACTCATTCTGCAATTTACGGCACTCGGCTTTGATGTGCTCCTTCCATGACAGAAGTAACAGGTTCTATCTTGGTACCTTGACTTTGATCGGCCCTTCGAACTTTGAACATTGTCACTGCCTTTATTGTTTTAATCTCTTGTTCTACCACGAAAGACGAATCCCTCACCTCGAGACTCGGATTCCTTAACAAGTTGCTTCATATTTTCCTTTGATAACAAAGAACCATAAACCTCTTCCAAAGTTAGACTGTCCCTACTATACAAGATCGTATCTCTGAAAGAACCATATGAAGCAGGCAACGAGCATAACAGAATCAACCCGAAATCCTCCTCATCGTACTTGCATCCCATAGTCTCCAAATCTGAAACTAACTCATTGAATATAACCAAGTGCTCTGTAATAGAGGCTCCTTCCAATAACTGATGAGAATATAACCGCTGCTTCAAATGCAACTTACTCGTCAGGGTTTTCTTCATACACAACTGCTCCAATTTGAACCATAAATCAGCAGCCGACTTCTCGTTCAAAACATCCTGCAAAATCTGATTTGATAAATGCAGACGTATCATAGATAGGACTTTCCGATTCTTTCGAAGTTTCTCCTCTTCACTCAATAACGTGGGCATTTTATCGAGCCCTAATAACACATCGTCTAAATCCATCAGTGTGAGCACATCTCGCATCTTCACCTGCCATAACTGAAATCTCGTATTCTGATTCAACTGCGGAATATCGAATTTCACTGAACTCATCTGCCTAAAAATTTTAGAAATTTCTTCATAATTTCTGAACCCAAAAATATCCGCCCCAAAACTTTAATCTCCAAATATTCCTCAATATTAGATAAATCAATCAAAATATTCAGAAAAATTCACCCAAAGAAAACAAATCCAACTGCAAACTTTCTGCAACTTCACACTGTCGACGGTTCAACGGCTCGCGGGTCTACGGCAGACGGAGCCCTGATCGACGGACTAACAGACGACAGACGGTGCGGCAGGTCTGGTCTTCTTCCCTGAACGAAACGGCCGGCGGGCGTAGCAGCTTCTGCGCTGCTTTGTTCTTTGGCGGTGAGTTCGGCAGTGGCAGCGGTAGCTTCTGGCGGTGCGGAACTCTGCGACGTCGGACGGCAGGGGCGCTTCGCTGAAGAAGATAGATGCTTCTTCTCTGTTTTGCTGAAGGAGGCGACGCAGCACAGGAGGTTCTCTGTTTGAAGAAGAGAACACCTACGAAGGAAAAATCAATTTTTCCTTTACCTTTCCTGTTTTTTTTTATAATTTCTTTTTTCCCAAAATTACAATTTTTCACAAGAAAATTGTAAACTCAACTTTCGTTCGAATTGAGTACGAAAACTTTATATCAATTATTAAAAAAATTAATATAGAGGATTTCACTTGGGCTCTGATACCAATTGTTAAGAATCAAACGCGAAACGGAAATAGAAAACTGCGGAAGCAGGAACACCAAGATTTACGTGGAAAACCCTAACGGAAAAAAATCACGGGCAGAGAAGAAATCACTAAGTTGAAAATCAAGGTACAATGAGTTTTGCGACTCAAGCATCAATATATAGAGAAACTAAATAATCCTAATATTAGATATGGACCCGACCCAACCCAACAAGAATTCAGGTCACACCCGAACTCTAACATGTTTTAAAGTTGAAATGTTTTTGTGATTTATTCTGTGAGATCTTCGAGTTTGTTCCTATTTAGGTTATAAGTTCCAAAATTTTTTAAAAAATTTGAAAAAATGTATTGTTTAGTTAAATATATACTTTGGTTCCAAAGTTTAAAGAGAAGTTTGAAATTCCTTGAAATTTTGTTTACTTGGGTTTTGGCGTAGATTGGTTAGATTGTGATAAATATTTATTTTTATATCCAACATTGTATTATTTTTATAAAGCCTTAATTTGAGGTATGTTCTTATATAAATCATGCGTATATTTTCATGTCTTCTTGATTTTTTGTATTATATAAGTATTTTTACTGCACATGTTTATAATTTAAGCATATATAACACTAGGCCCATATGAGGGTCCTACTTTTCTATATGCATATTTGATAATTAAATGATGTATCTGATTATTGTTAACTAAAGTAATATTATACCCCTTGGCATAGAAACTCTGCTTCTAATTAGGTTTGTTTGTGATTGTTGCGCTTGTCAAGTGGTGTCATTATTGTTATTGTTGATTGTAGAATGTGTTCGGAGTGAGTTTATAACGGTTCACGAGTTCAGGTGTAGGTTGTCTTAAAACGGCCGTGTTTTGAAAATGATGAATACAAACACCATCCAACACATGCCCACTAAAAGTAAAGCGCATGTGTTTATTTATTGCCATGAATTAATTCAGATATTTTGAAGGTGAGATTCGGATTTTTCTAGATGTTAATATGCTTTCAAATCAAGTGGGCACCACGCGGGTCGTGGGGAGTTAGGATCTGGTCCGTCAAATGTGCAAGCGGATAAGTTTCTCGCTTTATTCCTCCTTAAGAAAGCACTACCCCTCGTGCGACGCCCACGCGCATGGATTGTACTCTGAAAGATCTCGTCCTTTCCAGAAGGCAACGCCTCAAAAGATAGTATATTCATTAAAACATAATAAATTATTAAATATAAATCAAAATATTATTAAATTAGATATTATTTTTCGTAGGAGATTTTTAAGGAATTATTATTATTTATTTGTTAAAATTATATAATAATAATATCAACTATCTCCTGTGAAGGGAAATTTGCCTTGGGTTGAAAGGAAAAGGAAACACCGCGTACTGTCGTTCGCGTAGTTTGTGAGGCGGTCCTAGAATGGAATCTATCATTTTTTGTTAAAATAAAATTTTATATTTGGGAAATTGACATTAATGCCCCTCGAGAGTCTACTTTCGCAATTTCCTGCCAATTTCCTCCTCCCCCATCTATATAATGATCCTATTCCTCCCACCCCTTCCCTACATTTCAGGATTCGATTCAATTCAATTCAATCATTCTATTGCCATCGATTCTTCCAGTTCTTTGATTCACCTATTTGATTCTTCTTCCCCATCGTCTTCAACAATGGAGTGTAGACAGTTGGACGTCAAAATGATCAAGGCTAATGATCTTAGAGAAGTCAATCTGATATCTAAGATGGATGTTTATGCTATCGTTTCCATCTCCGGGGACTCTAATGGTAAGTCCAAGCAGAAGACTCCAGTCGACAAGGACGGGGGGACGAGCCCTAAGTGGAATTACCCCATGAAATTCACCGTCCATGAGTTGGCTGCTCAGCAAAATCGTCTCACGCTCAATATCAAATTGATTTGTGATCGGACTTTCGGCGATAAAGAGATCGGAGAGGTTCATGTTCCGATCAAAGAATTGCTCGATAGTAGCGTTAATCGTGGCGGTGACGGCGACAAATCCGAGAAAACTGTAGCGTATAGCGTTAGAAGGCCAAGTGGGAAAATCAAAGGTGTTGTGGAGTTTTCTTACAAATTCGGAGAAAAATATACGGCCGCCGCGCCGCAATTTCCTGTTCAAAAGAAGGCTGACGATGCGGTGATGGCATATCCTGCTGGGTACGCCGGTACTAGCGCCGGATACCCGCCGCCCGGAGGATATCCTTCGGCATCAAGTGGAGCTCCTATGGATGGGTATCAATACCCGCCGGCCGGTGGATATCAACCACCTCCTCAACAAGGATATGGATATCCATATGCACCACCTCAACAAGGATACGCATATCCACCCGCTACACAATACGGGTACGGGTATGCAGCGCCTCAAGCGGGTTACGGATATGGAAATCCACCGATGCAACGACCGCAGAAGTCGAAGATGGGGGCAGGCAGCGGTATGGCGTTGGGTCTAGGAGCTGGTTTGCTGGGAGGGTTGCTGGTCGGAGACATGATCTCCGACGTCGGAGATATGGGTTCCTATGATGGTGGTTTTGATGGTTTCGATATGTAGTTTTCTTTCTTCTTCAAGGTTTTTTTTTTTTTTTTTGAAACTAGCTTGATTGCAGATGGCCCGAGTTCATGGGTCTTTCAGTTCTTGGTGACAATATGTTAGTAGATGGATTAATCCGATTAATCATCATCTTAAACTTCCACGACTTGTAAATTTGTTTCATTTTTAGTAAACGACGATTGCTTCGATGATGATTCTGCTGTTTAATCTTGATTCGTGTACTATTGCCATTGCATTGATGATCACTCTCTCTTTCCCTCTCTCTCTCTCTCTCTCTCTCTCGGCTCTGGCCTTCGGTCATCACTAGAAGGCAATTCTCTAATCGGGACAGATGGAAGGCAGAGAGGCAGCAGTGGTAATTCTGAGGATTCCCAGAGAAAAAATAGAGACCGCCTCGTACACACATGGGTACAAATAAACACATATACATACATGTACATGTCCAATGGACGCATCAGTTGGTTTGAATGCTACAACTTCCTGAAGCCAGATGAGATTTAGGGACTTAGTAAATGTAAATATTATCATATCATTCCAATTAAATCTGGGGAATTAAATGTTTCCCTTTTCTATAAATACAAATAGGCGATGGAAGAATAGTGTTATATGTTGATGGCTTTTACGTGATTGCATGAAAGCAATTGAGATTGTTCATGCTTCTTTATCATCAAAGAGTTAAACCAGGGGCATAATTCATGAACATACAGAGGCTATAATTAATTATCCATCGCATATTTTGTCTCTCTTTCTACTTCAAATTTCCTTATTCCACTCAAATTATACATGCTTCCATGTCTTGTTTTTGTCCAACAAGCAATTAACTAAACAACTTTTGAGCATACCTCTGAAACGTGAAGCTAATTCACAAGAAAATAATTTTGGTTGCATCCTCTCAAAAGTGCAATTGAAGGCGTCATCCCACACGCCATAGGATCAATAAACATGTTAGTGAAGAACAAGCCTATGATGGAAGACCAATGTGACCATGATCAAATCAACCATCCCTGCAGGTAAAGAGATTTCTTGCAACTTTAAACAGAATTATATATTTTTCTTTTCCCCAGAGAAATCTTAATTGAAGCGAAAATGGTGGCAGAGAGAACCTGAGACAAATCCGTAATGAACCTATACAGAGCTTTTTAAGGCCGTCTAGGCTTTGCATTCAAGATGCTTCATCAAATACCCATGGTCCAGATGCCTGGAGAAGTTTCCTCTTCCCCCATGTCACCACCTCCCACCTGTGATAGGTATGATAAACAAAAACCCAAAATAGAGAGAGAGAGAGAGAGAGAGAGGAAATTGAGTTACCGGAGGTCAGTTGCTGCAGGAGAGTAGAGAGACAGGATATGGAAAAGAGGTGAGAGGTGGTCGCCTTTGAGTCCAGTTGAGCCAAGTTTCCCACATTACAGTTCCCAAACCATGCATCAGTTACTTTGCGCCTCCTTGTCCCTTTCAATTCTTTGATATGATTTGTAGGACTTCATACAATGTCCCAATCAATAGAAACTCAATTTATTACTCCTCATTCAAGCACAGATATTTCACAGCAATGTGACCACGTTAGCTAACATAATCCATCCAATTATAGGTAACTTTCATGGAAATGTGTATTTGACTTGGTGTTTGGCCAAAAAGGAACAAGCCCAGACTCAACATCAATCCGGACATTCCAGGAGCCAATGAAACAACTAAATTCTCCATGCAAGTCCTTAACTTGGCCAACTTACTCCAACAGCCAGTGCCAACATACCCATTCCCGATCTTAGCATAATAACCTTAATTAACAGGGCTCATTGCCATAAATTTATCAGCAGCCCATTCTGCTAACTCAGTATTTCCATGGATATGGCAAGCTCCAATGAGAGTGGCCCACATGGCAGATGTTGGCCTACAAGGCATGTGAGTAATAATTTCTTTTGCTTTTTTCAACAAACCTGCCCTTGCAAAGAGATCCACCATGCAAGAATAGTGCTCCAAACGGGGATTTAACCCATAAACACTTTGCATCTCAGCAAATAAAATTTGACCTTGGGTTACAAAACCAGAATGACTACAGGCCGATAGAACAGCAACCATTGTAATATGATCCGGTTTTATCTGATTTCTGATCATTTCATCAAACAGGTAAATTGCTCCATGTCCCTCTCCCTGCATCCCAAAACCTGCAATCAGGGAAGTATAAGTTACTTCATCTCTTCTGCTCAATAAATCAAACACTCTTTTAGCTACTAAAATCTTGCCTGACTTTGCATACATGTCTATCAAAGCATTCCACAATACCAAATGCTCGTTAAAATCTTCACGCTTAATAAGATAACAATGGAATTCTTTGCCGTGTTGCAGATTTCCCACACGAGCACAAAGAGAGAGAAAGCTAGCAATTGTCACATAATTCGGTACCAATCCTGAAAGCAGCATCTCTCTAAATAGAAACGATGCTTCCTCAGCTCGATCCATATGTGTATAACCAGAAAGCATTGAGTTCCAAGTAATGATATTCTTATTTTCTATTAAATTAAACAAACGATAGGCGTGACAAAGGTCCTTGCATTGAGCATACATAGTAATTAATGCATTTTGCACATTATCAAGCGTATCATAGTAATAACGAATGGCAGCACAGTGAAATCCTTTTCCCAGTCTAATGAAACCTGTATGGGAACATGCCCCCAACCCTATGAGTATTGCAACGGAGTCCAAATGAAAGCCAAGTTCTCTCATTTGGGAAAGTAACTCAAGTGTACCTGTATAGTTACCCACTCCCAAAAACCCTCTGGCCAAAATGTTCCAAGTAATGATATTTACCTCAATACCAGTCATTTGCATTCGTCCAAATATGTCGAGTGCTTCCTTCCACATGCCCCTAGTGCCATAAATAGATATCATAGAGTTAAAAGAAACTGCATCTCTTTCGGGCATAATGTCGAACAGGTGACGAGCAGTGTGAACTTCCCCGAACTTTCCATACATAAAGATCAAAGCATTATGCACATACAAGCTCCACTGACAGTAAAATGATAAAGACCTATGAACCTCCAGCCCAAACTCAAAATCTAATTTTTTGCCACAAGCTTTAAGAACTGACGGGTAAGTGAAATTATCAGGCAGAATCCCTTTCTTTTGCATCTCTTTATAAATCAAAATAGCATCATCATAGTGCCCATTTTTAACATGGGCGTAAATGAGCAAATTCCATGAAAAGGGTAGCAATGAGATAGAATTCTTTACTACGGTATAGGCTTCAACAAGAAGATTAAAGCTTGCATAGAAATTGACAAGCTTGGGAAGTAAAATATAGTGTTGCTCCAAGCCCAATAATATAGCATGACCATGAATTTGCTTACCTGAAGAGACTAATTTGAGATTGGTACAAGATAAAAGCAGAGTAGAGAGGTCATGAAGTCTGGAACCACGAAAATGGTGTTGGATGTGGGATAAATTTCCAAATGCTTTGGATAATTGAGTATGGCTTGCATATTGCTTCATAGAAATAAGCAGGGAATCTAGTAGATAGAACAGAGCTTGATTTCAGAGTTGTTAGGATGGCTTTGGATTATCTGCATGGTTTCTTAAAGCCTTCTGTTCCTTGAGTCTGTCCTTGGGGGATGAATTTATCCATGTGGTATATGGATAAAAATATTCGCTTATATGGATAAGAAGCAGTACATTAAAATTACAAGCCTCCATCTGCAGAATTAAGGAGGTGATAATTGGTGAAAGGATGCCCACTACTTTCATCAATGAGAAATTAAATTATCTATCAATTATGTCCCGATAAGGAAAAATATATAATTTACACTAAACTAAAAACACTAAGGCATACTTATTATCCTCTTTAGAATACTGATCCAATAATGCATCATTATCCATCAACCCATAAGAATAATAATTGTTCAAATGAAATTCAATGAACAGAACAAATAACCATGTCACCATATTCCATACAAAATAGAGTAAATTCGTCAATGTGCATAAAAGCATGCAAAATAAGGTGCTGCATACCTCTAATTGATCAAATCAATTGTAGCTTAATTGTAGGAGACCATTGCAAAACAGTAGTAGAAAATTACGTTAAATTGTTGTGCGCCTGTGTGTGTGTATTAGTCTATAAATGATCACAGTTCGATAAATGAATGGCTGAATCAAACTATACCAGTAGAAAACGCCTACAAATCATCATTATAGCTCTGAAGTAGTAAATGCATTACAATAACAAGCTGAGGTAGAGGCTTCAAAATCTTCAGAAGATACATTGAACTCGAGAAATGCTGAAAAATATATTTTTCACACCATTTTTACCTCCTTACAGTAAATCAGTTTTCTAAATTAGATTCGATTTTTAAAAAATACAGGAACCAGCCAGATAGCAGTTTCATTTCATTTACGGAATACGTACTGATGCCGGTCGATATTTATGGAAATAATGCATTGCAAAATGATAAGGTTCTCTAACATAATATTGTCCTTCTTTCGCATACCCAGATATGATTCGATTTCAAGAACGCACATCCAGGAGAATAAAAAAAAATGGAAAGCGAGGGAGAGAGAGAGAGCTAACCGCTGCCTCCAGTCGTTACTCTTATGTAAAGACGGAAGAGGCCAAATAAACAACCCCAGGTCCTGTCTGCCATGGCTGTGGAGCTTAAGAAAGGAGAAGCTCGAAGAGGAAGAGAACGACAAGTGGGGAAGCGGGAAGATGTCTGACAGTGCCAGGTTTAGAACTACATTTTGGGATGAAGGGCGTTTCTGGAGTTGTAACGTAATGAAAATGAAACTTAGCAAAAGCTCAGCTCAACCTGTGAAACATATGGGTCGGGTTTTGTTGTGAGCCCAATTTCTTTTGGTTGCTCTCGGGCCAGACAGATTGGGCCGCCTCGTCCTAAACAGCCAGGCGTAATGGCCGAGCCCATAGAATTTTATTTTTATAAAATTAGAGGGAAAAACAAGGAGGAATGAGAGAATTGAGAGGGCGGGAAGAAGAGAAGGTTTGAGATTTCAGTTTATTCTTCACACCCTCTCTTCTTTACAAATCAGCATATTTATATCTATTGCCTATCCTAACCAATTTCCACATTAATAGGACGGCATCGTTTCCCGTTCATTCATTGGTTGCCTTCTTCCGCAAAGTTCTCTTGTGTCTCGACTTCCAATTCAGCATTGTCGGATCATAACAGGAACTTCTGTCAGGCCAACCTTGTCCCCAAGATTGGAAAGAAGAGAACTCCGTAGAAATAATGGAAGAGTCTATCCATGTGGCATCTATGACTACATGACCTTCTCATAGTATAAGCTACTGAGTGACGAGAAGGTTGTCCCATTTTACTTCCCTGGTCTGAAGTAGAGCTTGAGGAAAGCGATTGTTCATATTAGTGTATTTGACCGGCAGGGATGACCGAGGAATCATTGTCGGCTCGATGTGTTTTTTCAACAGTGACACGTGAAAGACCGGATGAATTTTAGCCGATGCCGGAAGATCCAGTTTGTACGCCACCTGACCGATGCGTTGAATAATTTCAAATGGACCAAAGAATTTAGGAGCCAATTTTTTAGAATGGCAATCATCAATAGAGAGTTGCCGATAAAGTTGGAGCTTGAGATAGACCCAATCGCCAACATCAAATTGCCTTTTTGTTCTACCTTTGTCAGCATGAATTTTCATGTGTGCCTAGACTTGATTAATGTCGTGTTTTAGAAAGCGATCCATATTAAATTTGTCCCAAAGAAATGTTTCAACTGCAGCCGTGTCAGTTTCAAGGTAGTTGAGGAGGAGACATACAGTAAAGAGCCTCAAAATAAGTCATTTGAATAGCAGATTGGAACAGGGTGTTATACCACCATTCTGCCAATGAGAGCCATTGAAGCCATTGATCGGGGCGACTATGGGTCATACAACAAAGATATATTTCCAGGCATTGATTGAGCCTCTCTGTCTGACCATCGGATTCTAGATGATAGGTCGTTGACAAATTGAGCTGGGTGGCAATAGTAGTGAACAGAGATTTCCATAATTTAGATGTGTAGACTTCATCCTTGTCGAGACGTTATCCAAGAAGAATATAGTGACCTGGACTACCGTGAATGGGTGAGACAAAGCAATAAAAGGAGCATATTTAGTGAACCTGTCAACCACCACCAAAATGCTATCCGCTTTGCCAGATTTTGATAGCCCTTCAATGAAGCCCATAACAATGCGGTTCCATTGTTTGTCTGGAATGGTAGCAGTTGGAGCAAGCCTGGATAATTTGTGTTCGTGTTTACATTTCGGGCTAATAAGGCACTATAATATTGTATTCCAGACCACTGCAGACATACCCTGCCACCAAAAAAATTGTTTGGCTTTGTGAAGTGTGGCTTGGATGCCTGAATGACCATCTGCTTGGGAATCATGAATGGCTTGGAGAACTTTTTGACGAATATCTCGAAGCTCCCACAACTAATTTGCCTTTGTAACGGAGTATATTATTGGAGTATGAGAAATCTGTATTTTTTGACGGAGCAATAATTGTTTTACTAATCAATTTCAATGACCAAGCATCGTTTTCATAGTTATCGATGACTTCTTGAATCCAGGCTGGATGAATGATAGAATGAGTATGGCAAGCCATTGGAAGAGTATCACGCCTAGAGAGAGCATCAGCTACCATGTTGGAACTACCCTTTTTGTATTGTATCGTGTAACGAAGGCCTAACAGCTTGGTAAACCATTTTTTGCTGTAAGGGTGTTGTAATCCACTGTTCCAGCTAAAATTTTTAAGAATGATGGTAAGTTTTGATAATAAAATCATTACCTTCCAAATAATGTGATGCACCACAGGGTTCTATCGTCCGAGCACAAGCCAAAAAGCTCATCTCTTATTTCACTAATTGCTATTTTGCGGGAAACACTTTACTCGAAGGCATGGAAGAGACACCTATGCATGAAGATAAAGAAGCTCCAAATCATCTCCTCATTTTGATGGAAGAAACAACCCCTCGGTTTGCTCCCACAACCCGTGGCCAACTTGAGGATCAAGAGTATGAAGCTAAGTTGGACAATTAGTTAGGATTTATGTTTTATTTAAGTTTTATCTAGTTAGTTTAATTCATGTTTTATGGAGATACTGAATGTTTGGTTGGGTTGGTTATTTTTTATAAACATTTTTCATCGGTTTATTAAGGATGCTTGGTTAGCATGTTAACCGAGTATCTATGCCCGAATTTTATCTCCTCAAGGCCGTTTTTGTAATTTGGCTTAAGGGTTTCTTTTGAGAGCTATTTAAACTCTCTAAGGCAGTCCTAATCTCCACTTTGAGTCAATTTTAAGCTGAAATTTCTTGTGTTTTTGGGGTTCTCTCCTAAGCACCCAAAACCGGATTATTGTCAAGTTAATCCTTGGCTAGATTTCCAAAAACTTTCTTCCTCAGCTTTGTCCACTTTTTGAGGCTGGATTTTATACTGTGATTCTCCCAATAGCTTGCCCTAGCTGCTCATCCAAAGAGGAGGTCCAGAAAAGTGAAAAGAAAATGAGTTGGAGAGACTTCGTTTAAGGAGTCCACTGAAGTCGTTGTTCTCAGCTGTGGAGAATCTACGGACCACTCATGAGTTTTGTTCTGTTCGATTTGAGATTGTTTCTAAAATTTAGAGGGTTTGAAGCCCTGTGGATTGTGGTTAATTGAAGATAGATTTGGTTTAATTTAAATTTAAATTCGCGACTTTGTGCATCGTTCTTTGGAGGTCACCAAAACTGTCTCTGCAGAAACTATTTTAGGGCAGAGTCTTATTTCGCGCATAACTCACGTTCCATAATGCTTTTGATCATGATTTTTGGACTGAATTGAATTCTCTAGTACTTCTTGGTGTCCTGCAAATTTGGTGGTATTTGGTTGTATGCAATTGAAGTTACATTCGTTGGAAGTCACTGCTCTGTTTTTAAGTTCCGATTGTGCTGTTTTTGTGAATTGACATTCTTGCACTTTGGAAGTGCATCATAATGCCTCCACTGTTCAATTGCCAGAACCAGAGCAAGCAATTCCTTTTCATAAATAGAGCACCATTGATTTTTTGAATTAAACGTTTTGCTCATGAATGCAATGAGATGTTGATGTTGATGTCGTTTGTTGTTCATTCATTGGTTGTCTTCTTCCGCAAATTTCTCTTAGGTCTTGACTTCTAAATCAGCATTGCTGGATCGTAACATCCACTTGCAATGGTCACACCATAAAGTAGTTTTCCAAGCTCTTCATTGTTCCTCGCAGCCAAAAGGAGATGCCTCTGATTGATCCTGTTCTGCTTGTTGTCTCGAGTAGCATTACCCGCCAACTCAAGAACCTGCATTAAATACAAATCCTCGTCTGGTTAGACTTCATTTTAAGATTAACCTTTCACGATCTAGAAGAAATATTGACTGTGCAATCTACTTTAGCGGCCAAGCATTCAAGAACAACAGCAAGGTAAATCAAAGCTCTAGATCTAGTTCACTGTGTGAGATCATTAAATTTTTGGAAGGATTGTTGTATTTGTGAGAGCTCAACATTTTCC
>CM039478.1:4711333-4751691 GCA_022433065.1 Begonia loranthoides
TGACAACCATGAGCGACCCCCTCCTTTAGGTTAATTTCGATCCTACACCTAGTACTTTTCTATTTAGCCAGTTACGTGATGGCTCGTAGCTCCGCTAGTCAGTAACCCCTTTTAACTTGGATCCTACAGGTAGCTAGTTGATGAGCAATCCATCGCGAGCAACTTTATCCATTACCACGATTATACGGGTTGTGTCAGCGTTAAGCATGACTTGTCGGCAACTTAGTTGACATGCTAGATCTCCGGATCACAGTCATTTGATTCCTCTGTGTCATAATGTGTTGCTTTCGTAAGATGGTCACCTTTCTATAGTTTGTGTTGGATGAGTTCTTGTGTGACCATCTATTTTCATTGATGACGTTTTCGCACGAAAAATAATGTTGACATATTTTGCGATATAGTTGTCTATGTATACAACGAGTTTTGATGAAGCCACATCGATTGTCATGGGCCACTTTAATGAAATGATAAAGAGATTTTAAATGATTTAAAATTCATGTTTGGTAAATGAGAAAGATGACATTGGTTTTCTAAATGATAAGAAAAGAAAAAAAACAGTTTTCGCATGCATTGCATTTAGTATAGATTCCCTTACTGAGTTTGTCATTCACCTCTTATATTTTATTTTTCCCAGGTTTGATATATTGGTTCGATACGGAGTTGTTGTGGGACATTGCTGATGTCCCCTATTGTGGGTGTTTTTGACATTTCTTTGGATGAGTGGAGGTTCGTCGGTCAAATCCATTAGTTTCTGGTACGTTTAAGATTTGTTGTTTGGTTTAATTACTGCACATACGTTATTGGTTTATTTATTATGTTATATTATCTCTTGTTGATCACTCTGTGAATCTCAACCCATGTGATTTGAGTTTTGATCTTAATTTTATGTTAAGACTTTCGTGTCATCATAGCGTCGGGCTGAGCGATTGAGTTCTCTCCGATGATCGGATCGCAGCGATTCTGTTAGACTTGCCTTTAGGTCTTGATGTCCATTATTTCCTTTTACCCTCTTTTTCAGCTGTTACATGCTGACTCCCTTTGTCTTCGTGAACTCCATTAATGAATTAAGATCTAAATTTCTAGGAATGTAAATAGTGTAGGGAAGAATTACAAAAAGTTTGAATGAAGTAAAAGAGAAAGGGTGGCGTTTTTATAGAATGCGTAGGCGGCAAAGAGATCCATTCACACAAGATATCGAACCGACGGGCTGTACCATGATGGCAAATCCGTTAGCCAATAGGAATAGTTTTTAAAGTTTCATCAACTGAAGCTTCTTCTAGAATTAAGTTTACCATAATTACTAATTAACCAATCATTTAATATTGCCATTAAATTAACTAACTTTTTAACAGTAGTATTAAGTTAATTATTTTCATCACTTCCCCAAATAATACATTAAAATCATGCATAAATAAATCACGAGCATATTTTTTTAAGAGATCCATTATCAGAGTCGGGCTTTACCCGAAAATAAATATAGGCCCAGCTCCGAACTTCTCCGCCGTCAGGCCCAATGTCTTCGAGGCGCGGGTTGTGGCGAACGTCTCCTCTGTTTCTTGCGAGAAGGTTGGCCATCGGAGATACAACCGGAGTCGATGAGGAGAGGGTAGGAGCTGATAAGCTGAAGCTGCAAGCACCGCAAATCAGCGGCAAACGAGACGGCGTCGTTCATGCAGGCACGAGCTCCGATCAAACCCAGCTCGAGCTCTTCGTTGGTCAAGTAGTGGGAGCAAATCTGGTTGAGCAATTTGTCGTGTCTTTCTTCGTACTTTCTGGCTCTTTCTTCCGCTTCCTCCAAAGCTTCTTTAACCATTCTGAACTTCTCGGCCGCCATTTGTTGCCTCTGCCATTTGTTTATGTTTGGCAGATAGAGGAAGAATGAGGCTGAGAAGCCTAATATGGCGAATAAGAATCTCCCATAATCCATCGATGTTTTTTTATGGGTATTTCTTCTTCTACGTGCATGAAGGCGGAACAGCAAAACAACAGATGGGAGGATTTTGAAGAAACGTCGAAAATGAGAGGCATCTTTTGTAACTTTCATTAGACTTGGATTCTTGCTAACTTTGAAAGGAATTCTTTGGTTGAGACAGGGTGAGGCTTTTCATCCAAAAGAAGAGGCATTTGAAAAATCAAGTCCGCATCCGGGGAATCGAACCCCCGGTCAGTACGGTGGGAGATAACACAACACTAGATGCGCTTACAACTTGCATGGATCCTGCCCTGATCCCACATCTACCTGATATGGTCTTAATTCTTCTAACCTTTTGTTTTTCCAACAGCCTGCTGATCAAAAAGTTGGCGGCCAAACAATTACTTCTTCGGCTACACTCACAATGCAATGGCCTCGGTATGGACACAAGTGACACGCCCTGGAGTCGTTCGAAGAAATGGCTGTCATAGTTTGATTGCGTTAAACATAAAATAATAATTAAAAAAAAAAATATAATGTGAGACATTAAATTTATGTGAAAAAATTCTTTAAAAAATAAATTACGTGTGAAAGAATAAAATTATTATGAAAATCAATATTAGATATATAAATTAATTTATAAAAAAATAAAATTTTAAATAAGATTTAGACGGGGTCCACCAACACATGATTATCCTATAGTTAAGTGTTATTGTTAATTTCTCAATAAAAAAATCATAAACACAGTGGAAGAGTTCAATAATATGAACCAGTACAAAATCAATTATACAAAGGAATTCTTTGTGCGGCTAACTTTTATGGAGGGAAAGAGAATAAAATGCGGGTCTTATGCTCATTTTTATTTGTTTTATATTCCCATTACATCTCTCACAACAAAAGCTAAAGAATAAGGCATACTCTCTCCTCTGTCTCTTGCTTCACAAGTACAGGCTCTCTCTCTCTCTCTCTCTCTTCAAAGCAACATTTCTTCCTCTTCTCCGAGCTCACATGGCGACGACAGAAAACAAAACAGAAATCAAAGAGGTAGAAGAACAACCAGAACCTCTGAAATACAAGGTAACCCCCGCAGCTTTTTTTTTTTTCCCGCAAAACCCAGAACAATACATATTTTTCTTCCATTATATTAAATATCTTATATTTTCTCGGCTATGCAGACATGGGTTTTGAAAGTCTCAATTCACTGTGAAGCTTGCAAGCGAAAAGTCAAGAAAATTCTGCAGAACGTTGAAGGTATGCCGGCCGCTAAATATTCTTCATAGTTGAGCTTAAGTTTCGAAATTTTCCAGCTTTTTCTCGGCTTCTTCTTACATTTGTTCTCCTCGGTCAGACATCTTATTATCTCTGTTGTTTTGGTGACAAGTATTGACGGATTTTGTCCTCACTATAATCCCATATGTCACTTTTCATTTTTCTTCTTTTTATTTTCCTTTACTCTTCGGGTAAAGCTGTAAGTTTCCCTTCCTTAATATTCAAATATCGGATTGAATCTAATTTTAGCCCATTTTCACATATGGGTGTTCATCCGTTATCTATGTATCAAAAATTATTCTATTACTTTTCTCTGGATTTTTAGGAGTCTACGAGACAAACATTGATTTGAAGCAACAAAAGGTTGTGGTTAAGGGAAACGTCGAAGCAGAGACTTTGATAAAAAAGCTGGAAAAAACTGGTAAGCACGTCGAGTTATGGCCGGAAAAGTTTGAAACGAAGAAGAAAAAACAAGGAAAATCAAAGAACAAAGAGAAAGAGGGCGACTCCGACAGCTCTGGGGAGGGCGGCGGCGATAAGGAAAAAGAAACAGTAAAAGTTGAAGTACATAAAGTTCTAGACCCTTCTAGAAATGGCGAAGCTGGTAGCAGCGGCAAAGTTGTTGAGCTGGGAAATGTCCTCAAAACTAGCGAAGGTGGTTTACCGGTAAAGATCAGTGGCTGTGTGCAAGTAAAGGAGATGAAGCCTGATGCTAAGTCGGTGACCATAACTGCCGGTTGTCAGTCGCCAGTGGGAGAGAAGAACGGAGGCGAAAACGGCGCCGTTGCGGATATAGCCAGCGGCGGAAGTGGCAGTGGAGGTAAAAAGAAAAAAAAGAAGGGTCATAAAGGAGGCAACAATGGTGCAAACGATGGTGGTGAACTTCCCGGCGACGTAGTGGCAAGCACCGGATCCCAAACATTTGATCATGGTCCAGTTGGAAATCAAGTTTCAACCAACTACAGCTCTCCACGTCACCATGTTGTCCACTACCCAGCATATTACCACGGACAGCCAGTATGCTCAGTAAATTACAATACGGTGCATCCCACCATTAGCTACGGTGCATCCTACTACGCATCCCCACCCCCCAATTCGTTTGCTTACCTGAATCAGGGAGCTTGGACGGAAAGTGAACCCTCACCGTCTGATAATGAACCATATTCATCGCAGACGTCCGATTCATTTGATATATTCAGCGATGAAAATCCAAACGGGTGCCGGGTAATGTGAAAGTGCGAAATGACTGCGATAGACGCCCAACTTATGTATAACTTGTTTAAGTGGACGAGGGTAGTTTTGTAAGTGTGTAGAGAAAGAGGAGTTATAGTAGGATATAATTGGACACTAAAAAGGCTATGTGGATTTGGTTGAGGTTTTGTTTCATAGCGGGTGGCTCTGCTTAGCTTTATTATTTATTTTTCATCCTGCGACGCTTTATGTATATATATAATGCGTATGCATGAATCCTCGTTAAAAATTGGCAAATATTATATGTTATATAGACGTGTTAAAGAAAATTATCCAGATTATTTTTTGGGATAATAAAAAAATAAACTTGAAATTATAAAAATTGTACTTTGAAAATAAAAAGAGAATTTAACTAGATGAATATTTAAATAATTTTTATTAATAAATATAATATTTAATTATATATTATTATGTTTTTCGTTTAAAAATATTTTTTTTCCATAAAAAAACTTATTTTTTACTGAAAAAGTGAGTGAGATCTTCGAATAAGATTGATGAAAGATTAATTTTTTTATGAAAAATTCTCTTTTCGTAAATGAAATAATACTTTCCACAAGTAAAATATTACTTTTGGTAGAGAAAAATAATATTTCTTAAATTATATTTCAATTATTTATTTTTTATAGAAGTAGTTATTTTTCTACATTAAAAAATACTCTTTGCGCTTTCTTTGTTGAAATTTTTTGTCGTTCTTTAATGTAGCAAACAACGAATTTTTTTGACTAGTTTCCTTAGTGGATCGAAAAACATGTCTATTGCGAGTATATTGATTTCTGAACAAATATTTACCTAAAAATTTTTTATTTTGATACTAAAATCGATTTTAAATAACCTAATGTTTCTAAAATCTGTGTTTCAACGAATTTTTTTGGTAAATCAGAAAGATGTTTACCTTGAAGTACATTGATTTTTCAACAAACAGTTAACATAAAATCTTTTATTCTGATATCAAAATCGATTTCAAAGAAGTTAATTGAAAATCTTCCATTTTGAAAAGTCTTTTCGTTTTTAACGTTTCTTTTGTTTACGTCATTCATTTCCCATGGATAAGTGTTTTATTTATTAGCAAAAATTATTTAGTGATTAATCTTATAGTTCAACGGTAGTTTTAATAATTTTCCAATAAAAATTATGCATTCATATATATATATATATTGTAATTAAATGAGGTGGGACTTTGGTAAGTAGCTTTCTATAATGAATGATGAATTGCATCCAGGTTGGGGATAAAAAAGTTATATTAATTAATGGTAACAATAAGGTAGTCGGATCCTAACCAATTGAACCAAAACATGAATTCCTTATGACACGTGTCATCTATTTTTGATTTTGTTTAGCGATGATGGAGTTAATAGTGCTCTTTGATATGGTTTATGCCTTTTTTCACTGAATTAAAAGCAAAAGCATTACTTTTTACTTGAAAAACATAGTCTAAGTGGTGCTTCGCTTTGGGTGATATTGAAGCTAATAACATTTTCCGACGTGTCAACCCGAAAGCAAATCCAGTTCAAAAGCTGATATCAGCCAACTGGAGAGAAGGAGTTCATAAAGCAAACCTGAAACCACAGTGGGTTCGGTCTTACGTACGCCGTCGCCAGTCAGAAACCACATCAATCAATCTTCCACGTGTACGTCTGTGATTTCCTTTCGTATTCTTTTCCTCGGTTTCCACGTGTACGATCTGATTTTGGTAGGGGTGAGATTACTAATCAGCCGCTTGATTAATATGTTTCTCTGACAAAAATAAGTGAGGCGACAGTTGGGGAGACCACGCAAATAGCATATTACGAAAAACCCCCTTACTTTTCAGAATCAAAAATACGTTCTTCTCCCTTCGAGTGGTCTTGGTTAAGGGTAGTGTAGTAAAATGCATGTATAAATTCAATTACGTGGGTCCTACACTTCTTTTTTTGAGATGTTTATTCTTTTGCCACTTGAAATTCTTGTTTTTGACATTAGAATTTGTTTGTCGTGACTATATAATCTAATAAAAAATAGGATAATTATTAATATTAATTACAATGTTTTTAACTTATACATTTTATTTTAGTTACCTATATATATAATTTTTTAATAATGTATTTTAATATATAAAAATTAACGTGACACGAAATTACATTTGACAAGTTTGGAGTTGAGTATAATGTATGGTCAACTAATAATATCTCGATAACTTTATGTCATAATCCAAATTTATTCCAGCTCTGAAAAAAAGAGAATTATTGTGAATTATAATAATGACTAGCCAATAGCAATGAAACACGTATGATTCATTCATGGAAATGGGAAGTCGGGGAAGCATATTTCATCAGCATTGGCGTATTCCTCATTTATTGGAATCTGATTCATTATAACACCATTCATCTTCTCCCCTGAGTTTATGGCGATTGTTTTAGCATTTCAAATCCAAGGATTAACTGCCTAATCGATTTAATCAACCAAGTTTATGAGCAGCATTATTCATCGACGACCTAAGCAAAGGTGTATTGTGTGTTGGAACCGGCTACAAACAACCTAGCTGAGTCCATCTCACTCAGTTCCCAACCTCTAACCATCCAAGACTAGCCCTTGCTAACTCAGGTTAGCCCGTCAAGTCCTCCACAAATAACCCACGGCCTAATAGACCAGCCTAGGCCGAAGTCAAAGCCCATCCTCGGCTTTTGACCCAAGTTTGTTTCCATAATAGCCGGTTTTCCCTTTCCCTGCAATTCCAGAACTGAGAGCAACTCTTTGAGAGGGTGAGAGATGGAGTTTAGTCTGAGTGGAAACGCTCTGAAGACCTTCGCTCGCTCTATTACCTTCCTCGCTCGAATCGGAAGCGAGCTCGTCGTCCAGTCCTCTCCATCTCAGGTCTCTCTCTCTCCCTCCTTTCCTTTTTCTTAATTTCCCGCTGAGGCATCCTCTCCGAAGTCCGAACTGATTTTTGTCGTATTTCCCCCGGACATTTAGCTTAGTCACACTTTATTATTGCTTATTATATATTAATAATTGTTGACATTTAATTTCTTAGTTTGATCCCGTTGATTGTGTGATCAAACGATGTTGTTGCATCGGATGGTTCTTCCCGGAATTGGCTGAAGCTATTCATTGCCATGTTTTCTTATTTTGGGAGCTGGATATCTAGTTTGATATGCTCTTTTTTTTCCTTAAGTTCATAGCAAGTATATCGTAAAGCTTTATGGACTGCTGAGAAAAAGGGTGCATAGAAACACGTTTAATTCTCGCTCACTCTATTCAGGGGATATATATGAAATGATCTACTAAGTCTCTTGTTCTTAATGGCAGCTTGCCTTCTATACTCTCAATTCTTCGCGATCTGCCTATCTTGCTATTACATTTAAGCTGGATTTTTTTGATGTTTGTACCCTTACGGGCGACGAAGTCCAATATAGTGTGCTCCTGAAGGTATAGGATTATTTTTTTATTGTTTTTCTTCGACTTATATTTCACTCTTACTGAAAATCATACTGACTCCGCATTTTCAGGCCATTTGTTCTGTTCTCAGGACAGCCATAACAAGTATTGATCATTTAAAAGTGCAGCTGGCTGATCCGGATGCATCAAAGGTGCGATGGACCTTGGAATGTTATAACGGTGATTTGTTCTCTCCACTTTCTAATGTTACATTTTTTCAGTGTGCACTGTGCACGTAGCTAGAATGAAATGTAAATAGAATAAAATGTGTTTATTTCTCATACTTAGTTATTTATCTTCTTTTCAGAAAATTGCCTGTAATCCTTGTTTTTTAATAACAAAAAAAATTAAAGGGTATAAATATGTTGCCCTGTTATCATTAAGTAAAAATAGTCAAATGCTTGATTTATCAACTTCTCTAGCAAGGAACGCTAGAGATTTTGGAAAAAGTGGAATGATTTCCCCCAGAATCTCCAATAGGAAAAATAAGGTTTTATGATTTTTGTCACAAAACTGTTTTCATTCCAAACATTTATTATGGGTATTTAGTTACTGTTGATATAGGGCTCATCTATAATACAAATTCAGCTCATCCTTCTTTTCTCAATGTCCTTTGGTGCAAATATCATTCCTTTTTTATACAGGCATGAGGAAAGCATATTGGATTAATTGCAACGTAGAACCAGACATACAACACTTGTCACTTGATAGGACTCGCTTCCCAAGCGACCTAGTTGTAAAGCCACGTGATCTGAATAGATTGCTCTCAAATTTTCAATCATCCCTGCAGGAGATTACTTTTATTGCAACAGAACCCACTTCATTGCCTTCTGGTACAGCAAGTGACATTGGCGGAAAAGCTGTTGAACTGAGAAGTTATATTGATCCAACAAAAGGTAAAGAGGGAATGAGAATGTTTGACGTACAAAAATATGTACATAGCTTCATGATATCCATGTTAGGATGCATATGTCGATGTTCTTTACTCAAGAATTAATATATCCAGAAGGGATTTCTTATTCATGACATCATAAGTGCAGAAAATGATTCTTTGCTACATACTCAATTGTGGATAGATCCTTCAGAAGAGTTTGTCCATTATTCTCACGTTGGTGACCCAATAGATGTAACATTTGGTGTCAAGGAATTGAAGGTATTATAAACGAAGTTCTGGGAACTTTTAAAGATTTGACTTGGCTCGGCTTGCATCTGCTTAACCTTTTCAAATTAAACAAGTTAACTTTCTGCACGTTTATATTTTTCCCCAAATTTTGTTGTTATTTCTTATGATATCAAATACTTTACATCACATATGTGTGCTGGTGATGTGATGTCTCTGTTTTAACTTTTAATAATTTCATCATTTTTTGTTTAAATTTCAGGCATTTCTGTCATTTTGTGAGGGCTGTGAAGTTGACATTCACTTATACTTTGAAAAAGCAGGAGAGTAAGGCCTTAAAATTTTTTCTTGCTCCTTTCTGTTGTAAGCTCCCACCTATTAACAATTTTCAACCCTCTTTTGCTTTATTCATTCAGTATCTTTATTGAAATGGTAGTTGTTTTTGAATTTAAGAAATGCCTGTAGAGATGATTGTGAGGCTGCTATCTTTGCTTATGAATTTGGATACTTGTTGATTCATAGCCTCTTTAAGAAACTATTGCAACTTTGTGGAGTGTGAGCAATGCAGTAGGAATGATCCATGTAAATAAGCACATGTTTTACTCCTATGGAAATAGAGAAACATGAATGTTTGTCTTCTGCGAGCCAATATCTTGGTTTTATTTTTATAATATGTTCATCTAGCTCTACTGTTTCATAAATCATTGGACAAGCTGGAATGTGACAGCTTCATGTTTTATTTTACATGCGTCACTTTACTATCTTCGCGGATGAATTTTTTCTGAAGCATTTGTAGCCGCCCAAATCATGAATTGTGTTGAATAGTTGTTCAGTGCATCTCAATTGAATTTATTAACCAGAATAGGCGTTGGACCCTCAGAAAACCGTGTTTGGTTGCAGACCAATTTTAATGGCACCAAAATTCTGCCTAGATGAGGCAACCACTTCAAATTTTGACGCAGCACTTGTACTTGCAACCATGCTAGTGTCACAACTCCAACAATGCAATCCGTCAGAACCTCAACAAACAGCAACAGCAGAAAATGGTGAAGCTAATGGCAGGACTGGATCCCAAGCGCGAGTTAACAGGTCCCGAGCTTATGCTTCTGACCAGCCATCTGATCACACAAAAATATGGTCTGAACTCTCAGGTAACTGTTGGAGCTTGAGCATTTTGTTTCACTGAGTGGAGTCGTAGAACATTCAGTTGCCTTTTTAACTCTAGAAACGTGTCTCTAAATTAATAAATCATGGACAAAGATAGCGAATCTTCAGTTACTTTTTTTTAGGGATGAAATTGAATCCTCCCTATCTTCTAATTTTACAATTGCAATACAAATTATGTTTTTTTACATGTGTGTAGTGAATGTGTAATAGTCTTTTGAACAAAGTATGAGTTTTGAGTGCTTTTAGATGTGTATATACATGTAAATGCGAAAGATTATGCCACTCTGCCTTTGAGACTTCAGCCTAAGTTTTTTAAGAAAGTAGCTAACTTAGTCGGAACTAAAAACCTGTAAGGTCTTTATGGAATTACCAATGTCTTACAGAACTCATATGGTTTAATGTAAAATCTTAACGCTATAATATTCACAGGAAGTGCAGCAAAAAGTGGTAATGGAACTGATGATAGGCAGATTCAAGTGGAAAAAGATACGAATGCTGGTGATCAGAGGGACATTGAAAGGATTGGTACTATGCAAATTTCTAAAGCCGTCTCATCTCGAGAAAACTTGATCACAGAACCCAGTACGTATACTGAATTCTGAACCATGATAGTTTCATCTGTTATTTGCAATGGAAAATTTTGTTATATTCTGCTTAAAGAAGGCTTATAATTTAATTGCTGAGAATGACGGGAACGTTCTTGGCAATAATGTTGCACGATAACTTATATTCTCATTCAGATAGTTGAAACAACATTTCTCTTTTCACTAAACCTATTATAACATAGACCTTATAGGTTTTGAAAATGTCTAAACTTCCTTCATATAACGTGTGATGTGTGGACTCAAAATCTCTCTTAGCTGGTCATATTAGCTTTCATCCTATGGTAAAGAATTATGTTTAAGATCCCCGAGGTTTAAAGTTTTATCTGTTTGTGACCCATCATATCTTCTTTTTATTTATATTGCTGAAGTTGTTTCTTGTTTTTTTTTTATTATTCAGATAGGTCAGAAAGAAATGCTTTTGCTTCACAACATCATCCCAGTAACTGGATAGATGGAGAGGATGATGGCGATGAGGATGGAGTGGGGGATGATAGTGATTTATGTGTTCAGTCAACACCACCATACTGTGAATAATAATAGTAAATCTCTCATTTTTATTGCATTTCTTTCATCTTGTTATCGGTTTTTGGTCAATGGCATTTAGCCTGATGTTCTGATTGAACTTGTTTGTATAATTTCGTGCCTGATTATGTGATTGAGCTTTTATGCATTTTTGTTTGGTGAAAATTTAAAGTTCAGTTTTATTGGCTATTTTGTCACACTTGTACCTTAAAAGTTAAAATCCTTACAGAAGCATAAAATGAATTAGTTTGAAAATGATATTTTATATTAGACAGAAAGCTGTAAGATTAATGTCTGACATCTGAGTGTATCCCTTGCGTTTGTCTTCCATGAAAACATTGATTTCCTTTCGAGGGCTGATTGAATCATCAACCATAAGTTGTAGCTTAGTTGTTTAACAATGTCCTGGGCAGTCTTGTTGTATTTTCTTCTGAATTTCTACTAGATTCATTAATTATCTCGTAGTTATTCCAAGTTCAGTTCAGTTCTCACATCTACCATAATAATTGAAAATAGCTTTAGCTGAATAGGTATTCATCAATCTATATAATGATCATAATAATGTGCCTAAAATCATGCTTGATTAGGGAAGAGATGCCCACGTTCTTTAATTAATGAGCTGCTCAAGTGGCAGCAGTTATCTGGGCCTCCTCTGTTTTTGGTTACGGGTATCGAACAAATCAGTTGTTGGATACTCGAAGTCGAGGCTTGCTTCTCTTTTCCTTTATTTTCAGAGCCTACAAGATTTCACTCTATTCTGATGATGGGTAATAGCTGGATTCGTTTTTCATGCAGGAACGGAAAGGAAAATAGTCAATTCCTCGAAAAGACAGGCGTTGTCATGCGACTGTTTGAAAAGCAGCTGGCAGCGGCCGCATGGTACGCTCAACCTGTTTTTTCACTTGTACACTGCACAATTGCTCTTTCTGTTGGAAACCCATGTCCTGTCAAGTGTGAGGTTCATTTGGTTTGATTTGATCCTTCAACTTCTACCACTTGCCTTTACCTTCTCATCAAGCAAGAAATTATGTAAAGATTCTTTATTTTACCAACCATTTTAGTTATTGAAATTCTCACACATTATTATTTTATTAAAAAAAAACAAGGTGGTGGAAAATGGACAACTGGCGTGGAGGAGAGTCAGAGACGACGTGTAACGCGCATTCATCCTTACCTGTTTGGCCCCACTCTTTCTAACGCCTACGTGCACCTCACATTCTTCCCCCACTGATTAGGGTGACGGCTGACCTGACTCTCAGCTCCAAACTATTTTAGGGTTTATTTCTTCCACTAAATTGTCAAACCACTCCCTTTTATAAAACGTCCCCAAAAAATAACTTTTATAATCATTTGAAAAATAATAAATTTATATTCCAACGTAAAGACAGCAGAGAGAGGCGACTCATCTCCTATATTTCTGTGTTCTCAGTTCTCATCACATCACCGAACACACTCGACGATATTCTTTGATGAACTTACGAGAACGCCCCCGTTTGTCGCTCAAATTACCAAGTTGCCATTTTAATTGACCGAAACTAATGACAAATAATTGAAGCTAATATCTTCTCACATGTAGCGAGGTTACAATGAAAAATAAAATCAATTTTAAAACGTTGCTAATCATCGTTAAATGATTACATTGGATGTTTTATTAATAGATTTGAAAAGATAATCACTTTTTTTGATAAATCATTCATTTGATTCAACACATTATTGAGGTTAGTACGATCTCTCATGGCATTATGGTAAATAAGTGGTGATCTAATGTCATTTGTTTTGATCTTCCTTTTATAAGCCTTAAAACAGCTATTGAAGATGGAGGTCAAATTCATTGAGCTCGTCTAGCAAGAAAGGAAGGAAGAAAGCACAGCAAAACCAGAGAGTAGGAGAAAGGAAAGAATCGCCCTAGCAGTAATCCAGAAGCTTCAGGAGATCGTAAAAGCAGAGCCGAAGGCTTCGATTTGTGCTACAATGGCGAAACTCTACTCGACTACTTTCCTCGCGATTTGTGCTACTATTTTCGTGGTTATCTCTTGCCTTTCATCCACCGTCTACGGTGGCCATGCCCTAGGTTGGATTCCGACCAGATCGCTCTGCGAGGACTCAATTGGTGGGTGTCTCGGAGGAGATGAGTTCGAGTTTGACTCTGAGATCAGCCGCCGGATTTTGGCGACGACACAGTACATCAGCTACGCCGCCTTGCAGAAGAACTCGGTGCCTTGTTCGAGACGTGGTGCGTCCTACTACAACTGTCAGCCAGGTGCTCAAGCTAATCCTTACAACCGAGGCTGCAGCGCGATTACAAGGTGCAGGAGTTAGATTTTCTTTTTGAAATGTTGAAATGTTAATTGTTATACATAATGAAATGGGGAAGTTGGTTTCTGTTTTGCATTTTGTGATGGAAAATATTGTTTGTCATAAGTATATTTTGATGTCTCTGTAAAAGATAATCTCCATTGTTCTTTTCTCGTGGTTATGTTTCTTCGGATGTGTATCAATTTCTTAATACTTCTTTGCTTTTGACCCATATTTTACCATTTCCTCTAGTTGTCTGGGTGCTTCACTGCTTCTGGTTAGGAATTAAGTTAACAGAAATAAATTTCTTATTTGTGATTTCTGATGCAAATTCTGTTTGTTTTTTTATTCAACTGGTGAGGATTTGTGACTCAATATCCAAGGTATGAACTCAAATATGAGGAGTTTTTCTAAATGCTGAGATTTTATATGTTTGGTGGATTATTTAGCTTGATTCTGGGTTTTTTCCGTAGTCATTTCTATCTTCAAAATTTGAATGCACTGAGATTGTACATGTTTGATGGTTGATTTTGCTTGATTTTGGTTTTTAGGGGTTCTCTGTAGCAATCAGTCTCTCTTAAATTGAATGCTTACTTTTATTTTCGTTATCTTTGTCAAGGAAAAAGTGTACTAAAGAAAAGTTGTAATGAGATGAGGAAATAATGAATTCAGGTGGGAAAAAAGTGAAGACATAAAAGTTGGAATCTTTAAATTGGATTGGTTGGAAGATTTAAACCAACAAAGCATAATGTTCAATTGTTAAATTAAAGTAGATGATCAAATAGAGAAGATCTTCTTGTTTGAAGAACATCTTCTTGTTTCAATTTCTCAGATTTCAACTTGATATTGTAGATTCAGTGGCTCCCAAGATTTAACCATAATCCTTTAGAAGATGAGTTGGATTTGCAAAAAAACATCTATTTTTGTGGTGTAAAATTGTTGTAATGATACTTGACAAAGACATGTCTTGTTTTCTTGGTGTTTTGTTCCTTCACATGCTCTATTTTAGGATTTGCATTAAATGAATCAGGCTCCATCCTGTCAGAAAAAGAGAAATTATTTCGAGAATTAGTCTCGAAACTCTTTGGGATGATTTAATCTTCTTTACTTTTTTTTATTTTAGAAGTAATTATTGTTATTGGTGGGTAGGAGTTGAGAGAGAAACTTCAATGAAAAAGGGAATGTTGTATTGTTGGAGATCCGTAGATTTTTTACTCATATTTTTGGGTAAATGACAAATCAATCATCGTAGTTTGTGATCAATAATAAGTCAACCACTATGGTATTTTTTTTAATAAGTTAACCACTGACGTATGGGAAAATGACAAACCCAACATCGCGGTCACGTTCTCCATTAGCAAGTTGACATAAGACACACAGTGTCTCAAGACACCGTGAGATATGCGGTGTCTTGAGATTGCAAAGACACCGCGAGATACGCGGGGTCTTGAGACTGCAAAGACACCGCGACTCGGTGTCTTCTCAAGACGCTGCTAATACGCGTTATCTACAAACAATTCAATTATCATTTGCAGTGTATTAAGCCAAGACAGAAAACGCAAGCACTTAAGAAAGAACAATATCGCGGTGTTCATCAGCGTTTGAGAAGAAAGACACTGTGGCGTCTGAAAAGAAAGACGCCCAAATCTCAAAACACCGTCATAGTGGGGAGCTGTAATTCTTACGTGCATCATCACTTGATGTACTATGTTAGATTGAATTGTGGGTTCTTATGTTTTTTTTTTATAAAAGTAGGTCATTATTGACCTAAACCATATATTTAACACATTAGTTTATGCGTGGGTACACGACTTGAAAGAATAATGTCACACCTAAACCATATATTATAAGGGAAGATGAAATTGTGAAATTAGTTAGGTGGAGCCTAACTCTCATCAATCAAATGCTTACCAAACTAGGCCCTCTTACTGCATTTGTATGTCTCAAAACCTCTCTGAAATCTCACCCTTTGATTGAATCGAGATATTTTAATGTGTTTTTCTTCATTATTTGCTAAATTAAACTCAAAATATCATAATTTAATTTATATCGTGTAAATTATTAGAGTTTTCTGTGACTCAAATTCTATTAAGCCGGACCGGTGGTCTCGCACTGTAAATTTCATGTAGTGTTTTGTTTTTTTCTATAAATTCATGTAATCTAGAGTCACAAAACTTGCAGTTGTATTTCGATCTTCGTAGTAGATTTATTCTTTTGTTTGTGGTTTTTTTTTACAAAAGGAGTTTTCCTCATAAGTCTAGTTTCCCACCTCATATTTTCTTTTTCCGGTTATTGTTCGATCTCTAACAATTATTAAATCATTTCATACACGATTGAAAACAAAGTAAATTTGAAAAGATTTATTCAAATTAACGCAATAATGAAGAAATTTTTTCAGCTATATCTAAAGACAAAAAACGATGATTAATCGATACATTACTCGACAAATTTAGAATGTTTCAAAAGTTTATCGATATAAAATCAAAACATTTGATAAAAGAAGAAGATATTGCCATTTTGTTAATCTACTAATTCATTGACTCAAGTAGTTTTATTTGTTAAAAAAACACACTTAGTTCATTAATTTGATATTTTAAGGATCAAGGATTGGATTAGGATATGAAATTAAAAACGACACCGGATGGACTTGTTGATTGTCGATCTATTGGCCAACCCAATAACGGGTCATCTCCAAACCCATCCGATTCGGCCCATATAAGGATCATCGTTCTCCTTCTCTTAAAAAAGAAACCAATTTGACAGTCATACGCAGCAGACAAACACCATACCTTCCTGGGTTTCTGTTTGCTTCCTGTTTGTTGTAAATTAGGCAACTTTTTGCACTGGATTAGATGGAAAAGCATTTACCTTTTCTTTATTCTAGTTTTTCAAACTTCACAATGAACTCCTCATCCTCCGTATTAGAATGTAATGGAATGGAGAGCCTTTTATTAATCTGTAAAAGATTCCTATACAATTACATCAGAACTCTTTATATATAGAGTTCTTGTAGTAAAATGAAACCTACTAAAAACTGAAAATAACGTCTAAACATATGAGCGGTTAGTATTCACCAGTCTGCACTCAGTAAGCTCGGCTACAATACTCGTAATAGCCGCCCTCAAGATGGACAGTGCAAATCAAGCATGTCCATCTTGCGAAGAAGATCATGAAAAAGACCAGGTTGGATTGGTTTTGTGAGAATATCCGCAAGATAATGACAAGAAGAGACATGAAGCGTCTTGATAAGGTTTTGTTGAACTTGATGGCAAACTATGTGGCAATCAATTTCTATATGCTTAGTTCGTTCATGGAAAACTGGATTAGCAACAATGTGCAACACAGAATAACTATCACAGAACAAAAGAGTAGGCTGTGATGAAAAAATCTGAAAATCAGCAGCTTTCAACTAAATAATTTCGCAAGTAACATGAGTCATCGCTCTATACTTAGCTTCAGTAGATGACCTGGAGACAGTATGTTGCTTCTTTGACTTCCAAGAAATCAAAGAATTGCCAAGGAAAATACAATACCCGGTAACAGAACGTCGGGAATCAGAGCAAGTACCCCAATCAGAGTCACTAAATGCCTTCAATTGAAGGAAAGAAGAAGCTGGATAAAATAAACCAAGACCTGGAGAGCTTTTAATATACCGCAAACACGATATGCAGCTTGCAAATGAGATGACCGAGGATGAGAGAGAAACTGACTTAATCTGTTCACAGCAAAACAAATATCCGGTCGAGTAATGGTTCAGTACAAAAGCTTACCAATGAGACGTCCAAAAACGGAAGGATCCTCAAGGAGAGAGCCACTGTCAATGGACAGTTTGCAATTAGTTTCCATAGGGGTAGAAATTGGCTTAGACCCCAAATAACCAGTGTCTTCCAAGAGCTGCAAAGCGTAATGACGCTGACTAATGGAAATACCATTAGAATTTCTGGCAATTTCAAGACCCAGAAAGTAGTGTGGATTGCCTAAGTCATTGAGTTGAAATATGCTATTTAAATTTGCCTTAAACAGATTGAGTTCATTAGGAGAAGAACCCGTCAGCACAATGTCATCAACATAGAGTAAGAGTGCAATAAAAGAATCAGATCTGAAATGAATAAACAGAGAGGAATCCGAATCAGATTGTCGAAAACCAAGATGCAATAAGGCAGTGGAAAACTTTGAAAACCACTGTCGGGAAGCCTGCCGTAAACCATACAACGATTTATGTAACTTACAGACCAATGGCGAATCTGAATTAAGCTGTGAAGCAGGAAGTGATACCGTGTAGCCATGAGGTAAAGTCATAAAAACTTCCTCATGTAATCACCATGAAGAAAAGCATTATTAATGTCTAGTTGGAACAAAGGCCACCCATGAACAGATGCTAGAGCCAATAACAGTTTCACAGTCACAAGCTTTGCAACAAAGGAAAAAGTATCAAAAAAATCGACACCCTTAGTTTGCGTAAAACCTTTAGCTACTAAACGAGCTTTGTAACGCTCAATAGATCCATCTGCATGATATTTAATTTTGTATACCCATTTGCAACCAATGACAGGCTTATCAGACGGAAGAGGAACAATGGACCACGTGGAATTGCGCTCAAGAGCTTGCAACTCAACTTGCATTTCATCCTGCCATTCAGCAACTTTCTCAGCTTGTTTGAATGTTTTTGGTTTAGCATGAGAAGATATAGAAAGGCTAAAAGCCTTGAAAGATGGAGATAATCGATGACAGGATAAAGAATTGGAAATGAGATATTTGGAAGATGAAGACAGTGGAGCAGAGAACAAATCAGCATTAGACAGATAGCAATTATAATCCTTTAAATAGGAGGGAGGGTTAACTGTTCTGGTAAGAAAAGCTGGATGTTCAGATGAAGAACCAAGACGAGCAGCAGGAACATTAATAGAAGGAGATGAAAAAGAGTGTAAAACAGAATCAAAATTGCGTAGAATATCAGTAGAGATAGGAAAGATAGAAGAAGTGGAATCAGAGAGGGAAAGATGAGATACAAAAGGGAAAATATCTTCATGAAAGACAACATTCCTGGAAACAGAAATGTTAAAGGTTTCAATATCAAGGAGTTTATAACCTTTAAAACCGTAGGATAGCCTAGAAACACAGAGGCTAGAGCCCTTGGACTAAATTTGTCTCTACCATGTGTTAATGTAGAGACAAAACAAAGACATCCAAAAGACTTAAGATGACAGTAAGATGGAGCTTTGTTGTACAATTTTTCAAAAGGAGACTTGTTAGAAAGAATATGTGACGGCAGACGATTGATAAGGTAGACGGCAGTGAGAATACATTCTCCCCAATATTGGAGAGGAAGATTGGACTGGAAAAGAAGAGCCCGTGCAATATTTAAAATGTGTTGATGTTTTCTCTCAACAACAGAATTTTGTTGAGGAGTTTCAACACAATATTTAAGGTGAACAATGCCTTTATCATTGTAAAAATCTATAAGGGCAAATTCAGGAGCATTATCCGAATGGATACATTTGATAGAAGTATGAAATTGAGTGTCAATTAGCTGAAAAAACTGAGGAATAAGAGTACGAACTTCAGCTTTCAATTTCATGAGATAAACTCAAGTAGCTCTAGAACAATCATCAACTATGGTGAGAAAAAAATCTGAAATTATCGTGAGTGGGAGTAGCAAAGGGACCCCAAACATCACAATGAATGGTAGAAAAAATAGAATCGGAAAACTTATTGTGAGAAACATATGGTAATTTTCTTTGCTGAGCCATGGGACAAATTTCACAAGGCTTAAGAGAAGCATTAGTTGGCAAAGAAAATTTCAAAACATTCTTAATAGCATGAACAACAACATCCGAAGGATGTCCAAGTCTGTAATGCCACAATGAAAAATCGGAATGAGAAAAACTAGAATTACATTGAATTAATTCTGCTTTATTGGAAGAGACAGCTGCAGAATCGGAAGGAAGTTGATGAAGAAGATAGAGGTTGTCATGCCTCTCACCCATCCCAATCATTTGGCCCGAGATACGGTCATGGATAGAACAAGTCGTGGATTGAAAAAGAATAGAGCAATTGATAGAAGAAGTTAAAGCACCTACTGATAGTAAGTTGAACCGAAAATCAGGAACAAAAAGAACATTAGAAAGACAAACGTTCAGAGTGATATAAACAGAACCAATGCGTTTTATAGGAACCATAGAATTATTGGGAAGAGTGACAAAATGATTTGAAACAGAATGGGATTGAGAAAACAACCGTAAAACAGTGGAAATATGGTGAGTAGCACCAGTGTCTATAATCCAATGAACAGGGGTATGAATTGAAGAATCAGAAATGACAGAATTGGACCAAAAAGGAGAAGAAATACCAGTAAAATTTGAAGCTGAAGGAGAGGGAGTTAAACACTCTGAGTTGCTGCTGAATGAGGAAGAGTTGCGCTGTAGTTGAGAGCTCAAGAAGGCAATTAACTGCTGGCAGTGATCAACTGAAAGACTATCAGTGGAGCTGATTGGCACGGATTGAGGAATGGCAGAGCATACTGACTCATTACTAGATTGATTGACAGAAGCTTTTCCACCAGTTTTGATTTTATAACCCGGAGGATAACCATGCAATTTGTAGCATTTCTCAACCGTATGACCAAGAAGCTTACAATGAGTACAGAAAGGTCGATCCTTCTTTCCCTTAAATGAAGAAGATGGTTGTGCAGAAACATTTGCAGAATGAAAAGACATGGGAGTAATCTGTTCAGAAAGAGCCCGATTATTAACCACTGAACGCTGTCTCTCATCCTGAATTACTAGAGAAAAAACTTTTCCAATCGTGGGTAAAGGATCTATCATCAATATGTGAGCACGAATATTAGAATATGAATCGTTTAGACCAATCAAAAACTGCATGACTTGTTCTTGTTCTTGATACAAAAGTAAGGGCTTCATACCACCACAAGTACAACTTAAAACAGGGCGAAATTCTTGGAGCTCATCCCAAAAAATCTTAATCTGTGTGTAATAAGAACTAATGTCCATGGAACCCTGAGAGAAAGAGGATAAGGTCTTGCGCAATTGATAAGCCCTAGGTCCATTGTTCTGCTTAAACCTATCAGCAAGATCACTCCAAACAGTAGAAGCAGAATCAAAATACAAAAGACTATCTGCAATTTCCTTACTAACGGAATTGAGAATCCAAGAAATCACCATACTATTACAGCGCTTCCAACTTGGAAATTTAGTATCAGAAGAAAACGGTTGAGGAATGGAGCCATCAACGAAAGAAAATTTGTTTTTCGCGTGAAGCGCCATTATCATGGCTCGTTTCCACATATTGAAATTAGATCCATGAAGGAGATGTGTAACCAGTATCATACCTGGATGATCAGAGTTATGCAAAAAAAAATGGATTGGAAGAATCGTCCATTACTGACCTAGACGAATTGGACGAAACGTTGTTTGGCGAGCTCGAAGTAGAACGCTGAACTGCGAAAGAAGCTTCAAGAGGTGGAAAACCAGAAGACGAAGGTTCCGCAACTACAACTCTGATAGGGTTTTTATTTCGAGTCATGGAAAAAGATCGAGGAAGAAAGAGCAAAAATGCTCTGATACCATATTAGAATGTAATGGAATGGAGAGCCTTTTGTTTAACTGTAAAAGGTTCCTGTACAATTACATCAGAACTCTTTATATATAGAGTTTCTGTAGTAAAATGAAAACTACTAACTGAAAATAACGTCTAAACATATGAGCTGTTAGTCTTCACCAGTCTGCACTCAATAAGCTTGGCTACAATACCCGTAATACTCCGATGTACCAACTCGAATCTAAAAATTCCGCTTTTATTTCTTGGAAAACATGTTTGATTTAGTTGGGAATGGAGGCTGGAGGGTATGATATACTTACTATCTACGTGCAAGCACAAAAAATAATCTGACTTTGTCTTTCGAAATTTTCCATTTATCCGAAGAGAGGGAGAGGAGAGAGAGAAGGCCCATTTCACTGGTTTGGCCCACTCTCTTGAATTATACAGAGTCAATGTGATGACGGGTCAAGCCATGACAGCCTTCGGGACAAACTACCATTCAAATATTCAGAACAGCCGGTCAGAAAATGGAGAGCTTGGAGGGATCAAATCGTGGGTGGAGAAGTGGAAAGAACAAAGAATGGATTTCTTCTTCTTCTCCAACCGACGATTCACATTTCTGCTATCGATCCTATGCCTGATTTTGCTGCCATCTTTGTTCTCTGCAACGCCGTCAGCGACCATCTCTACTAAACCCTCAGCTTATGAAGTTCTTCAGGGGTTCGATTTCCCGATGGGACTCCTCCCCCAGGGCGTTTTAGACTACGATCTCGAGCCCTCTTCTGGAAAATTCGCAGCATATTTGAATGGAAGTTGTGGATTTTCTCTCGAAGGTTCTTACCAATTGAAATACAAGTCTGCAATCAAAGGGCACATCTCCAATGGTAGGCTCTCCAACTTAGAGGGTGTTAGCGTGAAGTTATACTTTTTCTGGGTAGATATTGTTGAGGTCCAGCGCCATGGAGATTACATTCAATTTTCTGTGGGTATTGCCGGTGCTGATTTCCCCATTGATAACTTCGAGGAGTGCCCTCAATGTGGATGTGGAATCAACTGTTATGGTAGACCTGTGAAGAAGCTTAGAACAAACCCATTTGCTTGGCTCTCATTCGTGTAAGTAGATTTCCAAAAATTATTGTATTGGAAATGATTTGATACAATCTGTCTTTGTTTATTTGCACAAAATTGATGTGGATTTATTTGCTAATTCACCATTCTGTTTGTTAATTAGTATGGCTGATATGCTTATGCTCTAAGAATCATGCATTAATTTTATTCTAATGGATACTGCTACTGCCATTAGCCATAGGGATAGGAGACATGACTGCTTAGATTTCTATTTCACCACTATCCCAATTCTACGGCTAGTAGAAGTATTTCCCCGCAATGCTAGTTTGTCTGTTGCTGATTTAGAATAAGCAAAGATTGTTGTATTTTCAAGATTATGGAATTACAAGTCTTGTTAAGTTGACCAAATTTGATGTGGGTTTTGCTTCCTTTGCTCATTTATTGTGGTTAGTTGGTTAATTAGTATGACTGATTACTATGATTGTGCCCTAAGAGTCCACAACTAAAGATAACACTTTCTCAATTACTCCCCTGCATCTGTTTGGATGACTATGTTTTCTTCTAAAACGGTAATGGTAGATGCGATTTCTTAGCTTTCAAAGTGCCCAAAACCTCCATTTTTATTTACAGGTGCAGAGAAACGATGAAAATTGACAGTAATTTCACCTGAATACTCATAACTCAGCCCTCAGATGTGATACCAATCTCCTACATCAAAACAACTTGAAAATCATCTTTGCTGGGTTTTTTTTTAATCGGAAATACTTGAGAATTGCTTTCAGCTGAATCGTCGATCATGCGAATGAAAGCGATCAGAGTGACTGCAAAATAGTGGGAACCATAAACTCAGCCATTTCTTGTGGAACCTCTTTTTTGTGTATAAAAAGTTGAAGGCATGGCAAGTTTAAAGACAACACAAAGGCTAATCCATAAATTCTCCTGTGCATATTTGCTGGAATGTCTGTATTTTTGACACAATGGAGAAGCAGCTCATGCACAGTGTCAATGCATTAAAATATCTGCTTTAAAGTTGGTTGAAGCAATGAGATGGTCCCTATCTTCTGATTTTCCTTCCATTAAAAACAGCTAAAAAAAAAAAACACTAAATCTTTAGGTGTCTTGGGCAACTTAGAGTCTTAAGTTGCTCATCATCTCAACACATGATGGTGGATTCTGGTCAATCGAGCTGCTCGACTGCCTGAAAAACGAGGAGGACGAACTTGTCGAACAGCCATCGCAATAGATCAGGGCACTTGCTTTGGGGCCAACAGGAATAAGTTGTTTTTGCTCAGCTGAGTACTGAGATGCTGAGATTCTTTAAAGTGAAAAGAAAGTGGTGTATATTTTCAAAGTCTGATGACCCTATTTCCTTAAAAACTAGAAGAACATGATTGAATCCCACAATGTTTGTTTTTTAAGGTGGAGACATGATATGACCTCCTCATTCCGTTTCCACTACAATATTTTAAAACTACGCGTTTTCCCCCACCTGCTACGCAACCAAAAAACTGCATTTTTTATGTCACGCCTATATATATATATATATTGCATTTTCCTCCATTTATACGTTATATTCTTGTAAATTTATTTGTACCCAATCCCTCAATTTAGCTTTCTTATCATGGGTTTCCTTCAAGTTTTATTTTTTTCGAATCAATGTAGTGTTTAAAATTATTGAAGATAAAATCCGACCAAACCACCTTAAATTATCCACGTGTAAATTTTTGCATCCTGCGCCCATTGAGTCTTCTCGTCCTGATGCGAAGGTTTCACCGAAGTTACCTGCTTGGCAACGGAGAGGAGAATAGACAGAGCGACTCTCTGTTATCCCATATCATCCTTCCCTTCCCTGCTCTTCTTTTAATCGCTGATTTCATCATCTTTATCAACTATATTTCTCCATTTCAACCGTTCTCTCTCTCTCTCTCTCTCTTCCCCAGCTGGCCTTTTCTGTTCCGTGTTTTTTGCGGGTCATATTCCAACATACGCAACTTCTCGGTGTTCCTCTGTTGACCCATTTCCTCTTTCGTTTCTTTGAATCTGAAAAATTGGATGTCAACCGCTGTGCTCCGATTTTCTTTTTCTCTTGGAAAGTTACGGAGAAGTTTTTATCAATCCAGGTATTACTGGTCCCTGTTATGTTCAAATCGAGCTTGATATTGCAGAGTTTGCTGCGATTTTTGTTTAATTTTTTTTGGAGCTGATTAATTGATTCGTTTTCCATTTGATTGAAAATTTTGGATTCCGGCCTGAAGAGTTTGGATTGGGTAAAGAAAGATGATGATGATGACAATGGAGGGGATGATGGATCAGGGCGTTTTAGACGACATAATAAGGAGGCTGTTGGAAGAGAGGGGAGGCAAACAGGTGCAACTTTCGGAGTCAGAGATCCGCCAACTCTGCATAAACGCTCGCCAAATTTTTCTTTCTCAGCCTAATCTGCTCGAGCTTTGCGCTCCTATTCGCATCTGTGGTATGCTCTCTCTTCCCCCATTTTCCTGATTCTAATGATGCAGACCCATTTTGAAAGCGGGTGTAACTGTGTCAAATGTAGCCGATGATTCTTAAAACTCGGTTCATCTTATCATTTAGAGAAAGGAAATCAAAGGGTTTAAACAAGAATTTGTGTTGCAACATTGTGGTTTCTCGATGGGTCTACGATTGAGCATTTCTTGGTTGTCTTAGCTCAGTTGTAATGATTTATATCTTGTGTTCATGATAAAAACAAGCTAGGTGGGTAGCATCGTCACGCATTTGAGAAGTGGAGAAAAACAAGAGAGTCAAAATTCTTTTAGAGAATGTTATTCTCTCTAATGTTTTTTTGGATTGAATTTCTAATTGGTAGTGCTTTGTTGTATAGCATTAGATTACTGGCTGAAAAATGGCCATATATCGTTTAAGGAATTATTCTTCTGATACTCAAAATGGTTAAACCGAATGATTATAAGGACATAGTTCAATCTGTACTGTGTTTCGTTTTAGAAATGAGAGAAACAAGCTAGATACTAGGAAGAAGGTATGATTAAGAGGAAAGAACCATACAACAAAACTTTAATCTGGCTTATGCGTCTAATATGCAGTAGGTAGTTCAATAGAATCAGTTCTTTTCCTTCCTTATTTGCAAGAATAACAGGACTCTGAGGATGCTTAATACCAAAACAAAATATCGTCTGATGTGATCGATTTTGCTGTCTCTCTTCAGGTGATATACATGGCCAGTACCCAGATTTACTCAGACTATTCGAGCATGGAGGGTACCCTCCCTCTGCAAGTTACCTCTTTCTGGGAGACTATGTCGACAGAGGGAAGCAAAGCTTGGAGACAATATGCTTACTTTTGGCCTATAAAATCAAGTATCCAGAGAAAGTATTCCTTCTGAGAGGGAATCACGAAGATGCAAAGATAAACCGGGTTTATGGATTTTACGATGAATGTAAAAGGAGATTTAATGTTAGGCTCTGGAAAATATTTACCGACTGCTTCAACTGTTTGCCTGTGGGTGGATTAATTGATGAAAAAATACTCTGCATGCATGGAGGAATATCTCCAGAATTGGAAAATTTAGACCAAATAAGGGAACTTCCGAGGCCGACTGAAATTCCAGATGGTGGCCTCCTTTGCGATCTGCTTTGGTCCGATCCTGATCCTAGAATCGAAGGATGGGGTGACAGCGATCGAGGTGTCTCTTGTACTTTTGGAGCAGATCGGGTTGTTGATTTTTTGGATAAGAACAATCTCGATCTGATTTGCCGGGGACATCAGGTTTCTTTTTACACACTTTTAGTTTGATTAATTCTCACTCATCTGGTAGAGAGAGATTAAGAATTTGTAATACAAATGTTGTAGGTGGTTGAAGATGGATATGAATTTTTTGCCAAAAGAAGATTGGTAACTATATTTTCTGCTCCCAACTATGGCGGGGAATTTGACAATGCAGGTGCACTCTTGAGCGTCGATGAATCTCTCATATGTTCGTTCGATATACTGAAACCGAATGATAAAAAAGCTTCGACGAGTGGTTTTAACTCATCAGGGATAATTCTTAAGAAGGTATTGGAAATGCTTGTCAATTTTTTTCCCCGAGATATGCCTGAATAGTGTCTGAAGTTTGCATGTTTTTGACTGCGCAGCCACCAAAAATTGGAAAGGCCTGAAAGCTTGATGTTATGGGTAAGTTCTGGTGCATCAATCGTAGTAGCTTGAATTTTTCGATGGAGGGGGAGCTTCATGCATGGAGTTCGGAGGCACAGATAGGGATTCATGGATGAAATAGCAACTATGTTTGTTGGGCATTTCCATGTAAAAGTGAAGGCGGCCATGGATTCATCTCTTGCGATAGAGACGAGAGTTTGGCTGCTGGCCTTTTCATTCCTCTTTTCTTGTTTTTCTTTTCGTTCAACGAAGGAGCGCACTTTGAATGATCCCACGTGGGTTCTGGCGAAATAAATATCCGGTGGACCCTGTACTCGTTCATTTGCTTTCAATCCAGTTGAAATGGCTGGAAATTGTAAAAAGGTGGAAACTTTTTTATGTGTTTAGGAGTTTGAACCATCCAGCCTTCAACTTTGTTAGAAGTAAGAGAGAAGCTGGCTTTTTCTTGTAAACTATAATATGCATATATTGTAATTGAAGTAGACCTTCTTTTGCAAGATCATGGATTTGCATTGTTCTTCATTTTTAATGGTTTAGCCTAAATTAGTAATTCAAAAATAGGGAAAATGACAAATCAACCATCATCTTTTAATGTTGGTGACAAATCAACCATTATCGTTTTTTTCTTAACAAATTAACCACTAAAGTATGGAAAAATGTCAAATTCAACATTGCTATCACGTTTGCCGTTAAACGTTATAATGTGGCTCCGCGGTGGTTCTTATACAAACCGTCGCGGCGCAATAGTTTTTAAAAACTAAGCGAAGAATTATGATGAACTGCCGCGGTTCAGGTAGGAACCGCACCGCGGTAGTTTAGTATGAAGTCGCCGCGGTGTATTGACACACCGTTGCGGCATCATCCTAAACCGCAACCGTTTGTCGTGCCTCAATCTTTGATCCTCCGTCGATATGCATACTCAATCGAAGGCTCTGCCATTTTCACCGCAAACAAACAAAGATAACCTCGGCTCGGCGAACAACAAGCTTAGACCTTCGAAACCAATGTATTCTCGAGCAAAGTAAATGGCGCCGAAGAGAAAGGGTGGTCTGTCGCAATCGATACCAGAGGCAGCAACGGTGCAAGAAGAAGCACCCTCCGCTGTCTTTTTTGTCCAAACCGCCACGGACCAAGCTGTCCAAACCGCGGCGGTGCAACCCGCACAAACCGCGGATGTTGGAGAAACCATGGAAGAATCTCATTCTCAACCTCAACTCAAGCCTGCAGCCGGAGGATCAGTGGGCCGATTCCAACATGACACAACGGGTTTTCAGTCCCAACTATTCAGGACAGAGTCAGCCAAAGAACGGTATGAAGATGATATAAAACACCGTTCAATTATTGTTTCGAAAAGAGTAGAGTTGGAGTCATTGGCTAGAATGGGAATTCAACAATTGGTTGAGGATGCTGAATTAGGCGGTTTGTGCCGGATGGGGGGAAGTTACTGCGAGAGGATTGTCCGACTCTTATACACAAATTTGGAATTGTTCACCCAACCATTAGAGGTACGAACATATGTGTTTGGACGGGAGTTGAGGTTGACTCCCAACAATATGAATTTAATGCATGAATGTGTACTGGAGGGGCCAAGCGATCAATATTATCATGTGTCTCGGGATCCACCTTTCATCAGCCGAGGAGAAGGGCTAGCAGTGCTCAGATTGTTGCACCAGGATCCCGAGATTGCCAAGTACAAGAAGCCAAAGGACAAGGAACTGAATGTCATAGCCCGAGTGATCCACCTCATCATGACGTACACGATTTTGCCTTGGGATGGACATGAGACCATGTTAGGTGCATGGATCCCTATTTGCTAGAGAAGGTGTTCACCAGGAAAAATGTGGACTTCGGATATGTCATCCTGAGTCACATGCATGAGGTGCTCAACATCCCAGCGAAGAATTTGCCGTTCAACTAGCTCATCCAGAGGATTGCTAAGCAGTATGGGGTACCCATATCGGAGGATGAGCCGATAATTGAAGAGATGGCCATTGATGTGTATAACAAATTGAAAGTGGACCGAATGAGGGTCAACAAAGTTGGAGGGGAATGGGTACGCAAGACCCCGAAGCAGCCACCTTCAGTGTCCTAGCCTCCAGCACCTCCACCCCCCTTAGTGCCCCAACCTCAGCCCCCTCGGCGAAACAACCTCCATCATCTCCTCTACAACACATGGAGGAGGTTGTGGATACATTCACCCCCTTCTCAAACATCTCATTTTACTTCGATGCCTGAGAAGACGTCCAACTGGATGAGCAGGATGGAGGATGTAACACTCCGTTATCGTTTTTTTTTTTCGTTCATGCAATGTAATCAATTTGGAATAATTAACGTAGTTCATTTTGTGCCCATATCCCCTTGTTTCCTCCCATTTCTTCCTTCCTTCCTTCCAGAGAGAGAGAGAGAGAGAGAGAGAGAGAGAGGATTGCAAAGGAGCTTGTAGCTGAAAGTCAAGAATCGTGAGTGTGAGAGAAGATTGTTGAGCTGTGGAGTGTTAACCCTATCGATTTTCTTCAATTTAGGTAAGGAAGGGGTAGAGTCTTGGCCGTCAAAGCCATACCCACAAGTGTGTGAGTGTGTTGTATGTCAAATTGCTGAATTAGTTAGATGATGAAATTTCGCTGCTGTGTATGTGAATTCTTGCCTTTTGTTCCTATAACTTTATCTCCTACAAATGCCCTACTTAGATGAAGGTCAACGATGTGGTATATGTTAGATAGGTGAATAATTCATGTTAAATACCATGGTATGAAATTATGAATCGATAAGTAAAAAATGAACTCAAGAATTCATTTTAAGAATTGACTCCGGCGAGGAGATACATCCTATGGCCTCACCACCGATGACTGTCACCATTTTCTTTTTGTTGAAGACGTTAGGGATTTTCATACAAGAGAAATGATAAACCCTAGAGTCCACGTGATTAACCGTCACTCCGATAGGGAGATACATCCTATGGTGTCCCCACCGATAGACAGTCATCAATTTTCCTGAACCCCCACACGCCTATGTACGTTTATTCAATGATACAATGGATATTCCTATAGCTGAATGATGGTTGTTCGCTTGGGTGATCAGCCCTTGAGAACGTGTTCACTTAGTAGGTATGAGCATCCATTCCACCACTTTTTGTTTCCTTTTCAAAACTATGCATGAAAGCCATTTTCGTATATTTTGAAAACTATGATGCATGATTCTCATGAATACATACAATTCCATCATATCATTCCAATAATCTCTAATCAAGTTCATTTATGAAATATAACATTAAAATAACCTAACTCTAATAAACATTTAGCAAACAATAGCACAATATACGGGACATGCTCAATTTGTGGTAAAGCAGTAAACAACCTAAATATTCTATGAAAGCGGTAACAATCAGCAAACAATGTCATAATTCTTGTGATGTAGGGTCCGAAGACCATAACACAATAAGTATCAACTTACTTGTTCGTCTTCAATGTACTTTAAGGATTAATCTTCACAATACCTTCACAAATCAATAATGTTTATCATTAATAATCATCCATAAAATCACACTCCATCATACGTGTACACAAAGGCTTTCATTCTATATTCTAATTTCTTATCTTCACCAAACTACTCTCACAATATCCAGTTATAGAGTTTGATAAACCATATCGCCTAACAGTTCCAACATTCACAACTTAATAATCAACAGTAGAGCTTAGCAACCAATGGATGTTCACATAAACATTAAGCTTCACAATACACAATTTAATATGGCAGCAAACCTCATTGGCCATATTCAACTACAAATTCGTCCCTTTATCATACATTACTCACCAAGAGAATAATATATCCAAGTGTAAATATTTCACAAAACTCACTGATTACAATCCATACCATACCCTTAATTAATTATACCAAGACAATAATCAACAGAGAACAAGTATCCATCCATATCCAGTGGGAAGGAAGTTAAAATGCATAACCAACATCAACAGACCATATTCCACAATAACAACCAATCGGAGAGGAGACAACCCAAAGGACGAACTCAACCCAATCAAAACAGCAAATTCCCAATGAATCGAGCAGTAACCAAATTAAGAAGCAGTAAATCACAGGGGGGGTTACTTTCAATTGACGAGGCACAACATATACTAATCCATCAAAACAGTAAGCCAAAGGGAGGAGATTCATCTTACCTGAAGCACATCCGAACGGAAAACAATGGACTTCTCCATCCACCCTCACAGCTTAGCATTCCCAGAATTCTCAGAAGCTCACGGTGACCCTAATTGCAGAGTAGCCCAACAACTGAGTACCATTTCCACACCAGAAAATAGAACGGAGAGGGAATGTATCAGAACCAAACAATACACCACACCCCGCATGGAAGGCCGAGCAACCAAACACAGGAAGACCTTACCTCAATTGGAGAAGATGTTGCCACTTCCGTTTGCTTCGAAATCCTCATCCAGCTTCGCCAATACTCGTCACAGTTTGGTGTTGCGAACATCGTAGCTCGCGGGAACCATTTCACACCTGAGCCCTAACCCAGGATTCGTCGCACTCGCTCCACATGTCGTCACTCTTTGCTCGCCGGACAACGCGATGCTCGTCGCAGTCAGACCCCAGCTTCCCGTCGCCACCCCTGTCGTTCCTGAGTCGCTCGCCATTCGCAGAGTCGCACCTCCATCGCGATTCAACCTTCTGCAGAATTGCCTCCCCTGTCACGCCCCTTCTCTCTCGGCTTTCTTCAAAACAAATGGCCAGCAGCCATTTGTTATCTTTCACAAACCAAACCAACATGACATAACCGGTTTAGCTGAACCGATTCAGCTCCCTTCTATCTCCATTTAATTCCTCTTTTTTTATTTTATCCCTTTAAATCCTAATTCCATTTAATTATCTCCCTACTTAATTATTTTCTTACACTTTAATTACAATTAATCTCATTTTCTTTTTATCCTTAATTTGATTTCACTACCATATTTATTTAATTATTCCCCAATTAAATTTCCTTAAATTATAATCTATCAGTTACGTCCTTGGTAATACCCCGATAAATCTCCAACTAATCCGAATACTCCCAAATACTTTTCAATTTAACCTTATTGAATTCCAATATAAAAAGTTGGGGTATTATATGTTTGGCCCAAACATCTCACATCTATTCCTCGTAGATAGTCGTGGGCCGTTGGGTCAAGCAGAAATAACTTCACCATCTCTTTCAAACTGCCTCACTATTGTGGCTCTAGATGCCGCTCACATTGCATCATTGAACAACTTGCTTTTAAATTGTTTTTGAAAATTATCATACAAGTGTCAGATGCAAAACCGATGATCCACTTGCCCTACCACATCTCTGACAGCTAACATTAGCCCCTATAAAGATTCATAATATGAGTCAAACATTGGTACAAAATGCATAACATAAACACATAAGGCAAAAGCAATCAACCGCACCTTTTGTCGATCAGAAATGATTGTCCATCCATTGCCAGTGGGATGTTTAGATCGTCGAGCAAAATTCCAGAAATTAGCTCCAAGAAGCCCTATTTTATGCTTCAACAACTACTACAGCAATCAGATACATTTCATCGTTCTTGTCGGTGGTGACAGCAGTGAGCAGCTGACCCAGAATCGCTCCCTTCAAGTGGCAACCGTCCAAACAAATAACCAGTCTACCACAGTTTCGCACGGCCATCTTGCATGCAGTCAAAGACATGTATATCCTTTTAAATGCACTCATCTCTAGGTCAACGCGCACTGAGCTTCCAGGATTAGACCTCCGACTCTCCTCGGCATAAGACCATATGAGCTTGTATTGCTCATTGCCATCACCTTCGTTAATTTTTTTTGCCGCATTTTTTGCCCTTCTAGCAAGGCTGGGTGTGATGTTGACGTTGAAGTTCTTCATGACTGTCTCAATTATGGAAGAAAGGTCTCAGTCGGCCTGACTTTTAAATCTGTCAAAGTACTGTGCTGCCACCTATTTGGCAGAGGCATGGAGGCTTTCCATCTTTCTTGAGCACGTGTGAACGTCGTTGTAAAACTTTATTTGAAACGTCATTTCACCTTGTATTTTATAGGCGTACAGCCGCCACGTGCATACTTCCTGGCATGCAACCCTCAACCGATGTGCGTCATTGTGGGTGAATTTTATTATGTACCTATTCTTCAACGCATAATCGACAATTTTTTCTCTAATTTTATTCAGTGAACTATACTTTTTGCCAAAACCCATACCAACGAAGCTGCATTCTGCTTGTGGTGGGCGTCTAGGCTTACTCTCAGCCATGTCCATGTCTTCGTCACTACTTGATTGACATAATAAAATGAGGTCCTCCTCATCCTCCTTGTGTAGAGTTGCTAAGACTAAGTACAACACTATTGCAGCTTCATCTCCAATTCTGCGTACCTGATTGGAAAAAAATATGGCTCTGGTCCCTACTTCAACTTGACGGTTAATAACAGATTCTTCAACACTTCAAGACGCCATTTGTTTTTTAACAAATTCTTCAACTTCGCCAAATTGCGGTTCACTTCAGCTCTCATAATTCTCTAGGGTTCGCTAATCGCTGACAATTTATCTGAGAAAATCTTGAGGAGTTGGTATATTTATACAATTCTTAGTAAACTACAGCGGTTTAGGCATACGCCGCAGCGGTGTGTCAATATGCCGCAACGGTGTGTCAATACACCGCAGCGGCTGCATACAAAACCGCCGCGGTGTATTAAGACACCGCTGCGATTCCTACATGAAACGCGACGGTTCATCACAATTCTTCGCTTCGTTTTTAAAAACTTTAACATTACGATGATTTGTATACGAACCACTGCGGCACCACATCTTTACGTTTAACGATAAACATGACAACGATATTAAATTTGATATTTTTTGGTTAATTTGTTAAGAAAAAAATAATAATGGTACCTTATTTGACATTTTCCCTTAAAAAATATGTACATACCGTCCCATGTTTACGTCTGAATATCAAGATAAGAAAATTAATGACTAAATTCACCTTATTTTGATTGTGTACAATCACAACTGTTCTGAATTCATCCTGGGTTACAGCAAAATTGACTGACACAAAATCATTAGGAAAACTGTCCTTGAGATTCTCCTGTCCCTTGACAAAAGACACGACAGATGAGTGACAACTGGACATTCTCCAGAAGAGAGACAGAGAGAGAGAGAATTTGCCTACTTGAACGATAGAATAGTACAGAGAAGAGAGTATATACAGTCAGATAGGCAGACCGTAGATGCGCCTCAAAGTACAGTACAACCTTCTCACCAAACCAACCATCATCCACGTACTTCTCACCAAACAGTAAACACTTTCACATTTACATTTCTACAAATCTTTGACAAAAGTAAACTCACACTCATAAACCTACAAGAGCCTTACATGAAACTCCAAAAGTGAGAATTCCTTCATAGCTAGCTAGCCAGCCAGCCTGCCAGCCGTTGGAGGGGGTGAAATGAGCCATCATTCATATCTCACACGTTGTAAGAAGAAGCAGGGCTCCTGCATCCACCTTCGGCTGCCTTCTCGTATGCATCCGAGGTTGACCTCCTCCGAAACCGGAAGGACTCTCTACCTCCAACAAAAATATTTGGTTTAATTATTCATCCCCATAACTCAAAATTAATTAATAATCAGATTCATAATCTCAACCCATATCGAACTAAATCAAAATACAACTGAACGTTAATAAATACTATTACACAGCCCTCAACTAGATCCAGTAGAACCTTTTCAATCATCTTAAACAGTTTAGTCATTGAGGTTGGAAAGAAATTTGATCTGTCAAGTTTTGAGTAAAATTCATTTTGAGAAATGACAGAAAATCACACAAATACGAATAACTTCCTCCAGTTGTTCAAAGAAATCAACTATTAATTTCAGCTGAATTAACCCAAATTATTTCCATTCGAAATAATGCAACACTACAACATCTTTCAAAAAATCAATTTTATGGGGTAAAATAAAAAACTAGAACTCATCTTGGTTTAAATAGGACAAGTGATAGACACATCCACCCATCATACCTAATAAAGTAGGCCGCCCACCAAGCAAATTACTAAAAGACTATAGTCCACAAAATCTTGTCACCCACTCTTCCACATATAATAAGAAAATAGAAATAACATGAATGAAATGAGAGATAAAACTGCCAGCAGTGTAAGCACTTATAATGCAATGTCCACCAACATATCAAAGTCAGACAACGATGGCTCTGAAATATACTGATGAAAAAGAAAGTTTAAAACTTCTAATCAGTTTTATCCAAACTAACTTACGAATACTCGTAAAAATACCAGACAAGCACGTATAATAATCAACTCTACAGACTACTCTACCTGAACAATCTCTACCACTAAAGAATTATCCATAAATTTCTTACATTTTGGGGATCAATAAATCGAAGACGACGTTTCTTTTAAGTGGTCCACTACAAACACTTGTTACCAGAATTGACAACTTTCGAAAAATATAATGTAGCCATTAATTTACACGACAATCTTGTGCTAAATAATTATAATAACTAGACTTCCAAAATAAAAATTTTAATTTTAAACCTAGTAAATTGCTGATGAAGTGAAGTTAGAGGTCACTACCGTCGATATTTACAGACTTCTAAAACTATAAGTTGTTATCCACCTTTAAAATACACACAATTCAGACTAATTTTTCAATTAAAAATGAAAAATTTAAATGTGCAAAGCTATACATCATTCCTAAAATTTTAACGAGGAAAATATGGGAATTTTGTGAAGAAATAATTATGATAAACAGACTTCAAAAGAACAGAAAAAATGAGCTGTATCACTTGCGCTAGTTATTCGCGCCCACCTAAAACTAAAAGCTCTTATTCACATTCATAATGTCACACAACATCTTGACTAGATATTTCAACTAACAATGAAAATCTAAATCATCACCATGCACATTAAAATTTAAAAGTGTGCTATCAGTCAATTGTTAAAATAGTAAATAAATGTACACTTATACTATGTTAAAGTCACGCTCAGATGCCACAGTAGATTAAATCCGTAACTTATGACTCATACCTTGATGCCTCACTTATCGGATAAAATAATTACTTTCTATCCAAATGCGTCATTTTTTCGATTAAAAACCAAATTTAGTTAAAATATAAGACCAACTAAGAAGTTCTGCCCACACTATTTCTCACTCACTCAGACTAGCATGAAGAAATATGTCAACCTAGAATTATTTTCAAATAAATAATGAACTCTGAATAAAACTAATTATTCCGGAAAAGGTAGGATATTTCTTTCTAAAGGAAAAAAATTATGATAATTTAATTGGTGTCTTTAACAAGCTAATGCCCATGCGCACGTTAACAAGTTAGTCACACGAACCAGCAAGATTAAGGAAGCATTCGATAACTACTGCTACCTAACCCTGCAATCATTTATCCATGAGAAAAGTGACGCAAAAACGAAAAGGCAAAACCGCCCTCGCCTCCTATAATTCATTGGATCCAAACGAGGGACATGTTCGTCATTTTGTAGCTACAAACAAAAACGGAGGAAATATTGTTCTTACCAGAGAAGGGGGATAGTGGAGTAGAGCCGGCAGGCGATGCCGGCGGCGAACCGAACTGTAAACCCGGCGGTTTCATTATCATAATACTCCGAGTAACCTTCACTTCCTCCGCCGGAGAACCGTCGCTATACGATCTAGCGATCCCGCACTCCGATTCTGGTCAACCAATCAGCGCCAAAACATACAAATGTCAACGCACAACCATGAAACTCGATTGTTTGATTAGAGTACCAGTCGGAAAACAAAAACCAGAAGTAGATGATCAGTTTTCGAAGCGATTTTGCTTTCAGTATGTGCCGTTTGAGATTTGGATTTTCATTCATCATCATCGAGTGAAGATTGAGTGATTATTTAGCCGTACGATTGAAATAATTTGAAGAACGATTAGGAATTGAGATCATAAAATTTTAAGTAAAGAAACGTTTGAGAGTGAGGCCACCGGCCGAAGATAGTGAAAGGGCTTTGCATACCCTTGCCGGCGATGGACCGGGGAGATAAGCTAGGATGCTTTCGAAGCTTTCCAAGCCCGTTTTCCGGCCGAGGTCCTGCGACGGTATCGTCCCAGAGCTGGTCAAGCAGACCCATGGCGCTCGTCCAGGAAATCACAGAATGGATGTAAAAGAGTGCGGGGAGGGATATTTAACGGCGCGGAGTGGTGAAGATCGGACAAGTTCTCGGGGTAAGAATTGATCTGGACCGTTGAATGTAATCAGGAGAAAACGTATGAGGTGGCAACCGGATCGAGAAGCACGTTTTAGTGATATGGTCAATTCGACCCCCAAAGAACTCGCAGATCTACGAACAACGAAATGCCACGTGGCAACTGAGTAATGGGATGATGAACAGTTCACGTGATATGCCCGTCAAATTTGGGAGAAATCCGAAACTTTTTATAAAAGCCTCGAAGTTCATTGAAATTACAAAAACTACACAGCCGCCCCTATTTATTATTACTTCAATCAATTAAGTATAATCATTAATAATGTTCTTTATAATTATTGAAGTGAAAGCCCAGATACATGGGCCTAAGCCCATTTGCTATTACTAACTGACACGGACAAAAGACAGACATACATGGACATTAGCCATCCATCTCGAATGGATAAGGAGGAGAATTACAAGATAATATTATAAAATAGGAGCTGCGTCATTTGTGTAAGGGATAAGATTAAACAACAATTAACTGAAAATAAGAGCTAGAAGTAGACATCTTGTTTGATAATCCCAAAAAGATACAACATTCAAAAACTATTGACTGTTTGTTTTCATCCTTAGATAAAAATAACCATTTTTCAAAAAAGAGTTTTTTGAAAACTATTGTTATCTAAAACTCGATTTTGATATATACACTCCTCCCCAAGTGATGATAAGATTTCACCTAATCATTATCCACGAAGGGAACATCATTATGATGAACATATTTAAAAAATGGGTCCAAGGGGAAATCAATTAAAATAAGAAAGACAGTGGGAGTATCAACTATTAAGCTAAAGCCACTATGCACATGATAAGTGATAACCAAATAGGGAGGGGGGTAAATGATTCTTCTTTTGTCTGCTTTCTTAAAGGCAAAAGTTCTTTGAGACAAAAGATCAAACACCTTGTGATCACTTCAACAACTTACTCCCACAACAATCCTATGCAAATCAACATCAATGACCCAATTAAGACAATTGTACCAATTCCTTTTAAAACAGCCAACAGAGTTGTTGCCCCACGGCATTGATAACATATCCCCACCATCCTCAAATAATGAATTCAATCAAAAGCAAAATGCAAATCAAGCATCAAACCATCATACTTTTTCTTACAGGGCTCAACACGTCAATACCTGATCATTGATCATCAATATCAATGTTATTCTTCTGATATTTATCTCAAAACCAAGAATATGATTACTTTTCGAAGGGAAGATTTTGTATTGAAGACATTTTCCTTTTTTTCTGATGTTCTTAAAATTGTAAAAAAAAAATTAGAATAAATTTTATTATTTTCTTATAACAATGCATAGAGAACACAGCTTGCTTGTAACCATTGTATTCACTGTTTCTAAAAACGAAAACCATTTAGGAATTGTTTAAGCTTTCCTCCCTCGATTTCTAAAGATCTAAAAATAAGATAAAGGCAAAAGAAATAGAGTCAAAAGTTAAGTGCATTAACACTGCAAACATCCCCACCTATAACTTTCAGTGTGGGCAGGCAATGAGAATGCTTAATGTTGAATTCATCCAAAACAACAAAACATTATTGTCAACTTCAACAAGAAACTCCAACCATTCATTACTCATCACCATCTTCATAATTTCATAACAAAAGATGGGAAAATAGAAGTAAATTATAGGATGGTTCTTCAAATTTAAAGTAGTTGAATACCTGCTTCTCTCATGGAATCAATCACAGCTTTGACCTTGCCATGATACTTCTGCTCTCTTTTTAAATGTACACTAACAGCTGGGATTTCCTTAAGCAACAATCTTTCCCCTAAAAGCTTCCCAATTTTTGCAGCAGCCGCCACATCCCGAGTCGATTCCATGTTCGGTCTTAAGGCTTTTTCCTGCGAACTTGCAGAAGAGGCTACAGTGGCTGTTTCCGAGTGGATCACCTGAGCGCTGACAAACTTGTTTGTGAAGTGCATCTTCAGAACATAAGGCTTCAAATACTTAATAATTCTAGGTGGTCTAGCAGGTGGAAGAATAACCATCTCTACATTGCAAGTAATCTATATGTTAGAACTAGAGTAATGCGCAGAAGAAAGAAATGTAACTTTGATCTTCCTGAACAATCTTTGCTTATATAAAGTAGGATTTTACAAAAATAAGTACAATTACAAAGGATGAACATAAGAAAAATCCTCCTGAGATGTCCCCACGTTGAAACGTACAAAATCACTTGTGGGTAACATACATAAAATTGTTTGATTAACCACTAAGACAGAATAGCTCAAGGAACAAAACATGGAAGAAGGGACGTTTCAGTCAAATAAAACCCAAATTTCTTAACACTGGAACATTAAATCCAAACAGTCTAACTCTAAGCCAAATATACAAACTTTTCTAACCTTGTCGCACTGCTTAGCTACAGAAAAAAATTCAGAAGAAAGAGCAAATTGAAAATTTTAAGTGGAAGGCTCCAATAAAATGATCTCAAGAGCTTTAACCTTAATCCTAACATTGCCAAGGAATGAAATTAGGGTATAAAAGTAAAAGATTCAACTTCATAATCACAAAAATGCTTAGAATAGAATAGATGCTTCACCTCGATTTAAGGATGAAAAGTACGAGGACAAGCAAACAAAGTGCCAGATACTGCATAATATAACTCCCCTGATTATTAATAAAGTGGGCACTGACATTAATGTTTACTTCACAAACAAAACAAAATAAACAAGGGCATATTTCAAGATCCATCCTTCCTGAATGAAAAAACAATCTTTTTCGGACAATAACTTCCGAAAACAAATATCATTGGCAGCAAAAAATGAGGTGATATAGATAACAACATGTATTTCAGAATTCGTTCACTCCATACACAATCGAAAGCAACAGAGAAGCTCCGCAACTTTTCTCAAGTCTGAGCTTGAACTCGTTAACCCAACAGACAGTGACATTATATATATATATATATATATATATATATAGAGAGAGAGAGAGAGAGAGAGAGAGAGAGAGGATGAAATATACCTTCGCACGATCATTCGAAGCACAAATGCTATGAAAAAGGAAAAACAGTGAAGTTGGATTTGCAGGAATTAGAAGGCAGAAGACGAGAAAGAACGGAGAAAGGAACACATAATTGGAGCCCTGAGATCCAAGTTCCATAATTTGGAGAGTACAATGGGGTTAAGCCCACTTTAGTTCACATCTAGGAAACATTGGGCCAGCCCATTTTAAAGATCTAATATAATAATAGATAATTTATTAAATAAAACTACCATTTTAAATGGGAAGTTTAATAAATAAACAATTATTCAAAAAATAAGCAAAATATATAAATTAAAAAAAGAAAAGATGACGTCATGAAACTAAAGAAGCTAAAAAACCAGAGGCAAAACAGAAGAGGAAGGGTAAAAATTAAAGTAAGTTTAAAGCCTTAAATACAACCCCGTAAATCAAGGGGGCGCAAACTGCAAGGGGTGAAAAGAAGAGAGAGAAACGAGAGAGAGAGTGAGAGAGAGGGAGATGACGACGAGTCGACGACGATGGAGGTGGAGGCAGTGAGAGAGGTCAAGGTGTAAAGGAAAGAGGAGGGGGGGAATCATATCAACCTTGGGACTCGGCCTGTTATGGCCAAAAGTAGCACAAAAGTTGGCAATCTATCTTCCTCTTCCTCCCCTCCTCTTTCTTCTTCTTCCACACGCAACCCAAACGTGCACTTTCTTTACATTTCAGGACTTCCCCCTTCATCCTTCATTGTTGCAGAACCACAGAACCTGACCCCCTCTCTGCATTTTCTGAGTTTCCCCCCAC
>CM039478.1:4751791-4768408 GCA_022433065.1 Begonia loranthoides
CCAACATCTGATCTACTTCCCCCGCGTCGGACCCAACAACATCTTATTTGTCATCGTCTCCATTATTCACGCCCACCTACCCATCAAATTTTCGAAAAACTAAATCCACCCATATTCAAAAATATGAAGTACAGTTTTGATTTATTAAAAATGACAGATAAAAATGCAGAGACAGAGAAAATGATGAACTCGATCCATTATCAACTCAAATATCATAAAGAAACAGACTTTCCTATGCACAGTCTTTAAGTATTTCATCGGCTGGTCAAAAAGTATGGATATTTTGGGAGATGAAATATGGATTAGATTGAAGATTGAAGCCTTTTGAAACAAGCAAAATATGAGGAGACGAGTCCTTTTGGCGGCAGGAAAGAATCCCAAAAAACTGTCTCATTCTTACGGAGCGGATATGAAAAATGGTTGATCAAACCGGTAAGAATAAGATTCACTGGGGTCCATGCGTCAAATTCAAGGTCAAATCTTTTTAACATGCAACAGTCGATACCCTTAAACGACTGTGTTTTTACTCTTTCCTAAGTGGCGTTCTACTATTGGACCGTGTTCTTCACGCGACGGAAAGAAGACATATTTTTCTTTGGGATCGAGACAGAATGAGACAGTTGTTTTTCAATTTCTCTATTTTCATAGCGATTCCACTGCTTCTGTTCGTATGGGGGTCTTTAAAGAATGCCCATTTCTAGACTCAATCTATTTCTCTCTCTTCTTCCTCTCTCTCTCTCTCTCCCTCTATGGAAAGTTCTATATAAGTGCATGGGCTTCTTCAACATTTTCATGGTCCTTCGGCTGAATTATGATGCAGAAGCTTTGCAGTGATAGTTCTATGGCGGGTGAGTGGCTCTTGATGGAGAAGCAGGGCACGTGCAAACTCTTGCTTTAGTTATTTTTTTGCACGTGCTCCCCTTCTCCAACATGAGTTTCTCTCCTTTTTTGCAGAAAACTTCTCTTCTGAACCTCCTTCCATGGTAATTCTTCGTGAATTCTTCATAAACTCTCTCTCTCTCTCTCTCTCTCTCTATGCTTCTCATGTAACTAAATCATCATATTCAAATGACGTCTTTCCCTCTCTCCCTAAGGTTAGCTTTTTTTTTATTCTACTAGTGCCATCTCTCTCTCTCTCTCTGAGTATGGAGCGACTTGGAGACTGACACTGGATTTGGTAATTTAATGTCATTTGAGCAAAAGGGTGTCAAATGTTTACGATTATGAACTGCCATGAACATGCAAACTCACTAAATTTGCAGACTTCATGCATTGTCTTAGTGGAAAAACTGTCAGTATTTTTTAATGGTATTTCCAGCTAGTCCGCTGGAAATTGTACATTCCATCTCATTTTCTTGCAGGACAACAGTTTGTTCATGTGGATGACGCCTCCAGATATAGGTCCAGCCTTTCGTGCATAATTTATTGATATTTCGTACAAAAACCTTTACCTTTCCACAACCCCTGTCGAAATGAAAACCAGATTTACACACTAAACTCTCAAATATAAAGCTTAATTAATTAATTCCATTAAGGCTTCAAGCAACTATCTGGATTGAAAAAACAAAAAACAACAAAAGAAACTGATCGTCGCATCCAAAAATCTTCCAGATCAGAGGTAAGCATTGATCAGTACTGAGATGCATAAAAAACAACTGACAGATTTCATTAAATGAAGCTCTTCCGTAATGTTAGAAACATTTAAACTCCAGATCTTTTGCTGGCTTTCTTTGACTAATTTACGTAATGCAAACAAACTGTACTTCTCCCATCTCCTCAACCACTTATTAATTATGTTTACAAGATCGTAGTATGTATTAACCTGAACTTTGTTATACAAGATCGATTATTCTTACTAATATTAATTTTTGACTATAAAACTACGGAATTATTTTAAATATATTATATCGGTGGTATTTCCAAGAATTATCTTTATTCGCACGAAGACACATACATACTACATACGCACGCAGGCAAATTACAGAAAGTAGGCGAGGCGAAATAGCCAGGGTGGGGGCTTCAGTAGATGGTTGCTGTCAGAGAAATGGCGTATGGATGATGGAGTAGGGGAGGGTCAAAGTAGATTTGCCAGTCAAAAGGTTGGTTTTATAAGCAAAAAACAAAAAGGCTACTCCAGCTTTGCCTTACGAAGTGGGGGACCTTCTGAGGAGGGAGAGAGATTATATTTTTACTTGAAAATTTAGTTCGTGGGTTTCGAAATCCTGGAAGCAAAATCTTATGCATTGATAGGCAATGGGGGTGTTGGGAATTGAAGATGGGAAAGAGAGAAAGAGAAGACAAGATCGATAGAGAGATAGACGCTGCTGCTGCTGCTGATGATGATGTCTGCTATCTGCTGGCGTGTATGGATGAAGAAGAACCTCTCATACTGCAAGTTATATGAACTCAGAAATTCTAGAGAGAGAAAGTAGAGAGAGGAAGCAACATGTGTGGACACGCAATGCACGAATCTTGAGGTTTGAAAAGCGGGGGAACAATGATTATGTCACTTTTGTTTTGGGCATTTATTTCTGTAGGCTCTGTAGCCTTTGCTTGGTCCAATTCCTCTATTTTGACTCTTTTTCATTTGCATTTTTTAAATCAAATCCTTCTTTTTTTTTTTATTATTTTTCACTATTTTTTCAAATTTAATAACAGTCGCCGGACGCAAGTTCAAATAAGGCAATCGTTTGTTAATATACTAATTATTGGGTTTATTTAATGTGATTATCATATGGTAGTTTAGATAAAATAACCTATTTCTCATCACCAACTGAAGCTCGGGGAAATTTGATTATTTTTTAATAAATTTATGAATAATTAACCAAAAAAAAAAATTATGAATTATTAAAGTTGAGAAACTAAAACTTAAATTAATTTTATTAATAAATAAAATTTTGAATTATGAAAAATAAATAATACACATCAACCAATAAACATCTGCACTTTAATTAGTAAACATCTACACCAACCTTTAGATGTACCCCTCAATGTCTGCGAATTGATGTGAACAAGATAGATGTTTGAAACATGTATTTAATGAAAAATATAATTGCAAAATTTATTTTATTTATTTATTGTAATTCAAGATTTTATTGATTAACAAAATTATTTTAAGATTCAATTTTTCTCTGATCCATAGTTCATTTTTTTTTTTTTTTGGGTTAAATACCCTAAATTTATTTGTACCCATAAATGATTGCACGTTTAAAACTAAGAACCTTGATTGAATTTGATTACCCTGTTTGTCATGACCATCCCACAACATTTCCTACGCCACTTGATCGGGCAGAATTCTTTTTGGATCTCCGGCTTAAATAAAATCAACCTAATATCATTTAATTTCAATCTAATCTGAAACTGTACTCTGCTACAAAAAACAGAAAGAAAGTTCATCTATAAAAACAGGGTCAAAAAGACGATATATTGTTCGTGTTCTTGCCAAATCTTCAGTGGGAATATGCTTAAGCACCAGTCAAACACTGGTTTAACTTCCAATAGAAGGTAAGATCAGTTAAAGGAAGATCAATCATATTGGGGTTACTTCATATGAACCTCTTTTATTATATAAATCTTTTGAGGTTTTACAAAGACACCCCAAAGAACAGGTCAGATTCAGAATGAGAAAACAATTCCGCATCGATGAGTATTTCTTTTTTGATTCATACCAAATGAGAAGAGGACCTAATCCTTTGTGTGGTCGTTGACTTGAAGAAACTTTGAGTATCGTTCTGCTTTGGCTCCGGATTTATGATCGTAGTACTCGACAACTGCAGCTCCAGCCAACGCTGCAAGAGTAAGCGCCTGGGCGTGCAGCCTGTTCAATTAAATTTAAGCAATCATAAAACAAGTCAAATTATAATCAATGGTCTTAAATTAAGACCTTGGTCTAAATTGAATGGAAAGCATTGATGTGGAACTGGAACCTTTCACTATGGGAGATAAACAGAAAAGAAATTGAAACATGGTTCCGAAATAACAAAAGCGATATAAAAGCAGAGAGATTTTTTATGCGGAAAAGATTTTCCTTGCGTTCCCGGTTTCTAATTTTTTGTTTTGTGTGTGGGAGTCAAATTAAATCTACTTTTGTGCAGGTATGTAGAGAGAATGATCTAGGGAAGAATATATATATTTATATATATATATATATATATATATATATATATATATATATATACACATGCAGATAGAATGAGCTGAGGGCACATCAACCTACAATGAACTACCAAGTTCATATTATGCATTCTCCATAAGTGCTAACTTTTTATTTTTCTGCAAGTCCTTTCCGCGTGCTTCATTGGACGGCCCTAGATTCATCCCTGTTAAGGTGCTCCTTTCCTTAACATCTCTCTCAATTGACAAAAAAAAAAAATAATACAAGGTTTAAATTGTGGTTCTTTCATTGAGTTCTCCTCAATTGAACTCAATTATCCTACACATTTGGTTTTTATTGAAATTCATTTATTCACCACAAACTAAGATCGTTTTAACGCATCTATGGTTGAATGGTTAAAACGCCTAACTTATAATTGGCGAACCATCATATTGTTGAATCTTCACACTTAGGCATTCCTAATGGATTTCAAATGACGAGGCATTGAAATTATCCGTAGAGAAGCTTTGCGGATTTGTGGCAATTTATGAGCAGCTAGCAAATAATCTTATCCAGGATAAATTTCCATTGACAAGAAGTACTGCAACTTTCATTCACTTTTGTCTAAAAGGCGACCTTTCGCTGTTCAATCAATCATAATAAGCAAATGGAAAGGACATAATGCTGAACGGCCATAGACAGCCAGAAAACCCATCGACAGTAGCCGGGCATACATATGCCAATTGAAGATTGGCCTTTGAAATGAAAAGTTCAATCGAAAAAGTCTAAATCAATGACCTTATACACTCTCAACATGTAGTAGAAACAAATTCTATGGTTTTCCATTCCACCAGAGAACTTTCTTAAGTAAAACACACTTCCTCCTAGAGTATATTACTTTCTAAAGTAATAAACTGACAGACATTTTCTTTTACTCATTGCTGCATATTATTGTTTTTACTTCATCACATTCAACATATAGCCTCCAAAGTGAGAACTACGACACGAGGAGGCAACAATCACATAAAATTGATATAAGCCTTTACGGCTGTCACCCCTTGAAGTTGGCAAAAGCAATCCATCAGACAAGGAAAGCCAGAAAGTAAGAGAGCTTAATTCCATCCAGTGATCTAATCTTGGCATTAAACTAACAATCACAAGTTTTCAATCCGTCTGGGAGTAACAGGGTCGCAAATGAAATTCAAGCATGGAATTTATGTTTGTGAAAAACTGCAGCCCACAAAGTCTGTAAACTCATTTAAAAACGGAAGGAAGGAAATCCTTCCCTGACAGTTTCAATTAGATTAAAAGGAACCAATACGCGTCTAATTAAATCCATGAAAATTAAGCCCTACCCTGAATCAAAACAAGAAACAAAAAAAGGCTAAAAACCCTAACCTCGCGTGAATAATCTTGACACTGGTCTTCATATTGGGTTGAGACCAGTTGTATGCAATCGAACCCGCAATTCCACTAAGCCATAGGCACCCTTTTCCCCACCAATACAAAAATCAAATCAAAACCCACAAAAAAAAAAGCGAAATAATCAGACGAAATCGCAGAAACCCGTAAAAGAATTGTGCTGCTAAGTAAAAATTTTACCAACAGATCGAAGCTTGTGTTCTACGACCCATTCTCTCAAAGACGCAAAATCCTTCACAGATTCCCCCATTTTAGAGAGTAGTATTTCACGGAGAAGACGCGCGTGTTGGAGAATTGCACCGTTTGCAATAGCTTAATTAATCTCTCCTAGGCCATAGCTATGGCTGTACAACAAATGACCTTATTTACATTACATGTGCTCTCAGTCTCTCACGTTATTTTAAAAGACAGCTCACCAACAACGTGAAATGTCAATATATTACATATAAAATATTGAAATGAAACATCGCGATGATGACGGTATCGAGTTGGATAGTTCTATTTGCAGGGAAACAATTTCAGGGCACTGCTTTTTAGTATTTCTCTGTTTTCAGACAAATAAAGTACCCTGTGTTTTTTTTACGATCTCTTAGAAATTTCATAAATTACTATTGATCCAGCAAGAAAGCATCTAGTTATAAAACATTAATCATACGACTAAAATGCCAAAAAAACAGACTGGTTGGACTGACAACAACATAAGCCATTACATTTAGCTGTAAACTTCATTGATTTTAAGAACCAAAACTGGATAATTTTGATGCTGACTCTCTATGTAATACGTTGAGGGCATAACGTAGAGTTACTGTGTTAAAACGAAGATGAGAGACTAGAGAAAAGGTTTATGGAAATAGTGGCTGAAAAACAAAAGAAAATCTAGTCTCCAAGCGAGCCCAAGAGCTTATCCGCCATAAGAAAAGTAGAGTATGCATTCAGAATGAGACACTCAACCTCTTCCTGCGTAAACAAGACTCCCCACCTATGAGCCAAATCCTCCTCATTGGCCAGTTTTGGTGGCTGTCTCCGTTCTACTCCAACTTCAACTGCTAAAGTTTCTGAGTTGTGGCATTCGTTCAGACTGGGCTTCTTCAAGACTCTGGCAGCTAAATACCTTATCCCACCGAACAGCTCATATAATTTGAATTCATCCCGGCCACAAAACATATAGTTTTATCATTCATGAAATCTTTGACGGAATCGGGTATGTATTAATTACAGTATAGAACCTGACTAGCAAGCAGAAAGTTCGAGAAGAAAGAACAAGCATCCCAAGTCTTGAGCCTATTTTATTAGGCTTGAGGTCAACACCCACAACAGGGCTCTTTAGGGAAGACTTGAGTTTTTTAAGGTTGTCAGCAACAACGGCGTCGTCATCGGCTACAACTGCTTGGAGTATAGAATCGTTGTCGACGGAAATGTTGTAGATACCCATTTTGGATAAGAACCGGAAAGGAATCATAATTGAAAGGCACGAAATGATGGTGAGAAATTAGGTCGCGGAGGGGGGTTTATATATTTGTATGCGAGGCAATCCCAATAGTTTTTTTTTTTTTGAAAATCCACGTTTTTGATCTTCCCAATTGGCGCCCTTCTGCACGGTTGACCCATTCAACCAATCAGAGATCCAATAAATCAATGAGATTTTAATGTAAAAATTGCTAAATTTGACGACTTGCATAGATGCATGTACCCACCAAAAATAATCTCTCGAAATTAACATACATTCTAATCATATCATTAATCCCAATAGAGGGCTAAGTAAAGGCTGTGAATGGACATCTCATGAACCAATAGTCATCTTTTTTTTTTTTACTAATAAATTAATACTAAACTATAAAAAAATTACGTTACAAACATCGCTATCATTATCATATTTGCTATTAAATATCATAATGTCGAGCTGTGACAATTTGTCTATAAATCGCCGCTACTCCAAAATTTTAAAAAACTACATGATAAACTGCTACGGGTTCATATGAAGTCGTAAAGTTTATTGCCACACCGTCATAATTTATTGTGTCTCGTTCTACATTCTTAGAACCCTAATATATAAGAATCGCATGTAAGATATGGCGAGTTCATCGCGAACCACATAATCATCGGAGAGGCTGGAAGTGGAAGCAATGTTGGAGTAGAGTTCTACGGCGATATTCTGAGAGTTACAGTTTTTGTCTTCTATGTTTTGGGAGGTTAGGTTTCGACCATTGTTGATAGAGTTACAAGACTCGGAGTGCTCTGAGCCGGTCGCATAAAATTGCGCCCCTCAGAGCACTCTAAGTCTTGTAACTGTATCAACAATAACCGAAACCACCTCTCAAAACATCGAAGATGAAAATCGTAACCCTCAGAACATCGCCGTTGAGCTCTACTCCAACATTGGTTCCACTTCCACCTCGCTGAGGACATCATGGTTCGCAGTCAACTTACCGAAGTATCGGTTGAGGGGTGCTTGCTAGGTGAAATGACATTTCAAATAAAGTGCCACAACGATGTTCACACTTGCTCGAGAAAGATAGAAAGCCGTCATGACTGGTAGCAAGCAAAGCATCAATTTTGCATCACGGCAAATCCATCCAATATGGAATATCAGATAATGGCATTGAGTGAGCAAACATGCAAGGATCATCTACAACAATTTCTTGGAGCACACCGATTCTTAGAGCACATGCACATTATATGGTTGTAATAGAGAATTGGTTTGCAGTTGTAATGCACATGTTTATATAGTTGTAATAGAATTGGTTTGCAGTTGTAATTGATGATATGTTTATAATGGAATTGACGATATGTTTATAATGAATGATATTGATAATTTGGTTGTTGATGATAAAATAAAAATTGATTATTATGAAACTGTAAAATTAACAATATTTCTCCAGCCAACATTTCATTTTGCTTGAATTTGTGAAACATGCATAGGTTAGAAAATTGTTGAACAAAACACGTATTAAACCGCAGCTGTGTGACTATAAACCGCAATGGTTTCTTATGACGCCGCAACAGTGTGACGATAAACCGCTATAGTTTATTGTAACTCGTTCTTCGGTTTATTGTGACACCGCAGCAGTTTATCATCACACTACAGTAGTTTCTTATAAAGTCGTTGTGGGCCAACAAGATGTCATATAGTTTTTTATGACTTTAGAGATACAATGATTTGTATAATTATATTCGAGAGCCTGTGTATAATTAAGTATTGAGGATTTAAAAGGATTTAAAAATAAATTTAAAAGTATTCGAGGATAGTAACGAACAGAGAGAAAGTGGCCACGATAATAAGAATCAGCTCTGCCCTCTCATGGTGCTGTCCATCGCTGATGGGAGTAAATTAATAAGGTTGAGTAAGAATGGATGTCTTTTTTAATGTAGGAGCCTAAGAGGTAGTGGGTAAAACATGAGCATTAGAAGTAATTAAGAAGCATTAACCGCTGATTATGATTGGATTATGGAGCTCTAAACTCTTCTAACTTGATGCAGAATAATGATTTAATAAAGGTTTCATGACCCCGGCCCAGTTGTTAAAACGATGTAATTAATTGTAGTCTATGCCCTATAATTTAATAGAACGACAGGAGCATCAGCAAAGCAGACGCAAGAGCTTCTCTGCAACAAGAAAAATAGAGAGGGCTCTGTGAGTAGCATACTCCGCCTCTTTCTGTGAAAGTATGCCTTCATTCCAGCTATGTTCGTCCCTCTTCGCGGCAAGTGTAGGTTCTTGTTTGAGTTCGAACGCCAGCCTCGCCTACTAACGTTTCTAAGCAGCCACATGGCTTTATACTGTGCTTCTGCAGCACTCTGGCAGCCAAATAACCCAATTCCACCACAACGTTCATGGAGCAGATTTCTCCCATTGCCCTTCTCACTGCATTTGAACTTATTCCCACAAAACATTTGGTTTTATCCAACATGATGTTAGATTATTTAATTATAATCTATGTAAATGTGGTCCATGTTAATTAATGTTACATTGACTNCGTATAGTTGAAGAGACGTGAATGAATGGACACGATTGAAAGGGCATATATGGAGAGTTGCCTTTGTATGGGTGTCTTCTTCATCACCTAGAGAGAAAAGAAAAAGAATAAAATCACTAACAAAAAAGATCTCTCTCAATCACTCTCTGAAAAAAATACATTACGATATACGGCGTTTCTGCATCATCGGAGAGACGTATTAAAGGAAAAGGTCTTAAGGCTGATAAACGGAACTCAACATCATCTACAAAAGCATACTTATATCATGGGCCAAGATTGGTATTTCCGTTTAATGTATGAATGGTTAAATCATCTCGTTTATGGGAATAAAAGTATTGCAAGCATGTAAAGTAAATCAAAATATGGGATTAAAGTATAATGGTTGAATGGATATGCTTACACATGAAACTCCTGACGAGATGGGTCGAGGAAGTTACCAAGCAGGAACTCCTAGAAAAAAGAATTAAGTATCCTGTGATTATTCGGTAGGAGCTTGAGATCCACTCCGACAACAGACATGATGCTTAGTGCAAACTTCATTTTTTTAAGGATGTCATCAATAATTACAGGGTCATCGGATACAACTACCTTCACCTTATTCAAGCGGTCGACGGAAACGTTGTAGGTACTCATATTGGATAGGAACCGAAAGGGAATCATATTTCAGAAAGCATCGAATGATGGTTCGATAGGAGGCACGGGAGGCCTGGGCATATATATAAAACATTTATTGCACCATATTCTAAATCTCAACTAATTACATGTGGATAATTAGTTTTTCTATTGAATTTGTCAACTGCAATTTAATAGAGTACATAGGAAGCAACAGAACTCATAATATAATGAAAGCACCCATTTTGAGTGAAATTCTTACATGCAAAAAGTCCAATCGACCAAACATGGTCTCCTAGTTAGGAAAATTAAGTTTTATTAATTTTATATTATATGAGTATGCTAGTCTTTTCACTTTACCCTATTTCACTATTTAGTTTTTTCTTAAAGTTTGTACATTTATTCTCCCCACTTTTCAAGATATGAAACTCTAGCCTCTATTTATCTTTCTCCATTTCTCTTTTTGTCTCTTTGATCATTTGCATAACTTCTTGAAACACCTTCGAATAGTTTTCATGGTATCAAAGTCTAATTCATTCCACAGCTTTCGCAAATCCAACTTGCCTCAGCCGATTCATCTTTCTTTTGATTTTTTGTCTCTTGATTAATTGGTAATTCACTTTTTTATCTTCAATTGATTAGCGTGTATATTTTGTGTTAGAATTAGTTACTATTGCAATGGCTGGTAAAAAGATGATTCTATTCAATTTATTAGTATGCAATTGAATGGGCAAAATTATTCGTATTGGAGTTACGTGAAGAGAAATTTTTTGAAAAGTAAACATATGTGGAGATATGTTTCTGGAACATTTGTTAAACCTAGAGATAGTCAATATAAGAAATATGCAGAACATGGATGTTTGCGAAGCAATATCAGTTAGAGATTGATATTCGTGCTCTTCAACAAAATAACATGAATATTCAAGAGTTTTATTATGCTATGTCTAATCTTTGGGACCAACTATCCCTTACAGAATCAGTGCAGCTACAAAAATTTTCACCATATATTGCTCATCGAGAAGAACAACGTTTGGTTCAGTTTTTAATGGCTCTTCGAGATGATTTTGAAGGTCTTCGTGGCACAATTTTGCATCGTAATCCCTTTCCGTTTGTTGATTATGTGATAAATGAGTTATTAGCTGAAGAGATCCGCTTGAAGTCACAAATTAATAAAGGAATTCTTTATTCTCCTAAGTTTATACGGTTCTACCTAGGCCTCCTTCTCAAAACCAGAACAAGCCACAAGTAAAAATTGGCTATGACAAGTGTAGTTTTTGCAAGCAAAAAGGTCACTAGAAGGCTAAATGTCCCAAGTTATTGAGTAGAACACAGTCAACACAACAATCAGCTCCTTATAAGTTTGGTAATATTCCACAGCAAAGATCTTTTAGACTTACATCACCAAATATGGCAACAGTTATTCCACCCATAGATTCAGAAAGCACCCCAACTCCTAGTACTACAATCGCCGCACTAACTGAGCAATTTCAAAAGTTTATTATCTCGCAGCCACAAGTCTTGTCAGCCTCTTCTAACATAGATTTGCCCTCTAGTAGCAAATCAGGTATGTACTCTCATATATGGGTCCTTGCATTATCCCCAGCTATATTTTATAATTTTAGTATTTACTCTTGTACTTGCCTCCTCCTTGTATCTACTAACTTCTCTTCCAGTTACTTCTCAAGTTTTTACTTGAGTTAAAGACATTAACCTAGGGCTTTTGTTGGCCTTAATTAAATCATCCATTCTTCCATCTGAAACTCAGAGCCTCAATTACAACAAACAGAAAACAATATTTACCTTATGGTAAAAACATTACATAAAAACTCGACCATACTGTTGTCTCTTTCGTAAAAATGTTAATAATTTGTCGAGCAGGTGACAATGTATGCAATTTCCCCTTGATCATAGCAATGGGTATGTCTCTTTATCCACAAGCTGACTCATTTCACTTTCCAGAACGTTGGAAGGAAAAGCCAGAAAGTATGAGAGCTCAATTCCATCCAGTGATCTAATCTTGGCATCAAACTAACAATCACAAGTTTTCAACCTGCCTAGAAGTAACAGGGTCGCAAATGAAATTCATGTATGCATTTTATGTTTGTGAAAAACAGCAGCCCACAAAGTCTTTAAAAATTGAAGAAAAGAAATCCTTCCCTGACATTTTCAATTAGATTATTAAAAGGAAGCAATACGCGTCTAATTAAATGCATCAAAATTAAGCCCTACCCTGAATCAAAAAAGAAACAAAAAGGGCTAAAAACCCTAACCTCGCGTGAATAATCTTGACACTGTTACAAGTGGGCACTACCTCGTCGCTAGATATTGTTTGCTTTGGGCCTCCCATATGACCCGCACGGGTTTGTTCTCAGCCCAGGGCCCCATAACCCTAAGCCAAAACGCGTCTAACAAGTAAGGATGGGTACCCACTTATATACTAGTCCCAAATCCTTCCCATTTCCAATATGGTATTGCAGTCCCTTGCAACCCACCAAGGGCCAAGGCCTAACCATGACAGACCAGTTGTATGCAATCGAACCCGCAATTCCACTAAGCCATAGGCACCCTTTTCCCCACCAATACAAAAATCAAATCAAAACCCACAAAAAAAGCAGAATAATCGAACGAAATCAAAGAAACCCGTAAAAGAATTGTGCTGGTACGTAGAAATTTTACCAACAGATCGAAGCTCGTGTTCTACAACCCATTCTCTCAAATCCTTCTCAGATTCCCCCATTTCAGAGAGTAGTATTTTGCGGAAAAGACGCGCGTGTTGGAGAATTGCACCGTCTGCAATACTTAAAATAACCTCTCCTAGGCCTAGAGGTGGCTAACGAGCCGAGCCGAGCCGGCCGAGCCTGAAAAAGTCTGGCTCGTCGAGCCTGCCGAGCTTAACGAGCCGAGCCTAACGAGCCTGCCGAGCCTAACGAGCCGAGCTTAACGAGCCGAGCCTAACGAGCCGAGCCTAACGAGCCTGCCGAGCCTAACGAGCCGAGCCTTAACGAGCCGAGCGAGCCTAACGAGCCTTAACGAGCCGAGCCTAACGAGCCAAATATACATAAATAATAATATCTTATATAATGTTTCGTAATTGATAAATACTATTGTTGCATACTATTGCATACTATTGTTGCATACTATTGTTTCGTAATTGGTGTGCGGTATCATTTATTATTATAATGTAAAAATACTATAATTAATAATTTAATTGAATAAATATTTTTATTGAATTGAATAAATATTTTTATTACAATTTCAAAATGAAAATGAAAATTACAATTTCAAATATAAATTACAATTTCAAATCACAACTTACAAGATAAAGAAAATATATGAAAATGAAAATTACAATTTCAAATTTAAATAAAAATTTAGTCTTCGACATCCAAATTTTTGAATTCTTCAACTATGTCATCTTCTCGTTGTTGATCTCTCGTCACAGCGTCGTTCCAATCCTTCATGCAAATGAGTGCCTCAACGATTTCTGGTGCAAGTCTTCCTCGTTTATCATCGTACACACGTCCACCTGCACTAAAAGCAGACTCCGATGCTACTGTAGAGACCGGAGGTGTTAGTAGATCACGTGCCATTCTAGAAAGAATAGGAAATGAAATAGAGTTGACTTTCCACCAAGCCAAAATATCAAAATCCTCGGGGCAAGAAATGTTATGGTAGGTGTTAAGATAAATATCGAGTTCATTTCTTTGTGAATTATAAGAATGAACATTGCTATCTATTTGCTTAAATATATCATACATAAAATCTTGTGGATCTCCACCACAAGCACCACTACTAGAACTAGCATGCATATCATATGACGGAATTGAACGATTATTAGAATATTTAATTTCATAAGAAGAAAATAAATTATCAATTTCATTTCTTAATTGAGCACCATTAATTGAAGAAGAAATACTTAAATTAGAAGAAATTCTATCAAGCATTATACGCACTCCATCTAATTTAAATCTAGGATGCATTATGCATGCAAAACAAAAAATATGAGGTATGTTAAGCCAATATTTTTTAAATTTTGTTTCCATTTTTTCAATTAATGCACTAAATTCGTTTCTTTGTCTATATTTTTGAAAAGTACCCGTTAATTTTATAAAAATTGGGAGAACAAGATGAGTAGTGGGATAATAAATTCCCGAACATTGATTTGTAGCTTCAAAAAATGGTTTTAGAAAATCAAGAAATAAATTAGCAATATCGCAACTACTATGATCAAGAGTAATACATTTTGTTTTTTCACTAATATAAGCACAAATAACTAACCAATATGGCTTAGCATTTTCTAACATTAAATAAGTCGAATTCCACCTTGTATCTACATCGGTTTTTAATTTTCTTGGTTTAAGTTGAGCAGCTTTACAAAATTCTTTATATTCTTGCTGTCGCGTATTAGATGAAGTAATAAAAGAAATTGCAGATCGAATAGATTGAATATGAATCGAAATAAATGACATGCCATCTCGAACAACTAAATTTAAAATATGACAAACACATCTCATATGAAAAAGAGTATTATGAGCCGTATCTAATTGAAATAACCTTTTAAATTCACCAATTGCAACATCGTTAGCAGAAGCATTATCGAGCGTAATACTAAAAATTCTATCTCTAATAGCATATTCTTGCAAAATTCCAACAATATATCTATAAATGGTAACGCCACTATGTGGATATTCACAACTACGAAATCCTAATATTCTTTTATTTAATTGCCAAGAGTCATCAATAAAATGAGAAGTTACGACAATATATCCTAAAGCATTAGGTGCACTCCATAAATCAGAAGTAATACAAATAGACATAGACGGAGCATTTGAAAAAAACTCAATTAATTCATTTTTCATATGATTATACATTTTAATAATATCACTTCGCGTCGTACTTCTAGGGACTCGTCTAAAACTAGGATTAATATACTCTTTCATAAAATTTTCAAATAACTCGCTATCAAACATAGATAAAGGTGCTTCAGATTGTGATATATATTTTGCTACTCCTTCTCTCATTTTATTATGTGAATACATAAAATTGCCACTGCCACTAGCATTTATGAGTGTTTGTGTAGGGTCTTTCACTTGCTTGTTAGCATGACATTTTTCATAATGCCTACCAAGTGTGCTAGTAGAACTACCGGATACGTATGCATAATGTTTAATACAATATTTACATTGTGCTCTACTTTCTATTTTTCCACCAATTTTAATATCTTTTATTTCAAAATTATTCCATACCTCCGATGTTTTACTTCTTTTTTTTTCTAGGTGACGATGTGGATGCATGTGCCGATGATTGATCAATTGCAATTGTGAGATTATCTTCCCTAATTTCTTCAATATCATCGTTAGTGTCATTAAAAGTGTCAATCAAAAAATCACGAGGATCCATAATTAAAAAAATTGACTACTACGAAACAATTAATAAATAAAATGATACCGCACACCAATTACGCAACAATAGTATACAATTGTTGTGAATTGTGATCACCTCCTCCCCGAATACGAGTCCTACAAAAATTGCAAAAAAAAAAATTAGTTGTTTTGTAATACACATTAAATTAAAAAAATTAAAATTATAAAAATAAAATATACCTTTGAAATTGGGAGAATGATGGAGAGATTAAGCAATTGAGAAGGAGATATTGAGAGAAAATGAGAAGAATTTGTGAAAAGATTGAGAGAATGTGAGAAAGTTGGGATGAAAAATTTGAGAGATAATGAGGAGTATATATAGAAAATTTTTTTTCAACCGTTGCCAACGTTCCGTTGGCATTTGGCAGTGACTCACTGCCAGTGAGGGGGCTCGCCATGCGCTCCAGGCAACGGTCTAGAGACCGTTGCCAATGCCATCGCCCCTCGCCTGCTCGCCAACGGTCTTCAGACCGTTGCAAGAAACGGTCTGAAGACCGTTGCTTCTCTGTGAGAAGTTCTCACAGAGAAGCGGCGAAGGCTCTGTCGCGACGTCGGGACAGAGAAGCGGCGAAGGACAGAGTCGCGACGTCGGGAGTCCGCGACGTCAGGAGTTCGCGACGTCGCGAGTTCGCGAAGGCTTCTCTGCGTCGGGAGTTCGCGTAGGCTTCTCTGCGTCGGGAGTTCGCGACGTCGGGACAGAGTCGGCGAGCTCTGTCTTGCCGGCGATCGCCATTGACGCAGTCCTCGTCGTCCTCGTCGTCCCGACTCTGTCCTCGTCGTCGCGAGCCCGGTCCTTCACGCGAGCTCTGTCCCCGTCGTCGCGAGCTCCGTCCCCGTCGTCGCGAGCTCCGTCCCCATCGTCGCGACTCGTCAGCTCAGGCCAGAGGGATCCCGTCTCCCCGTCGTCGTGGGATCCCGTCTCCCCGAGTCGTGAGCTCGGGCTCACAGTGAACATCTGGCGGGCTGGCTCGCCTGCTGGCTAGCCGGGCCAGCCCGCCAGGCAGGCTCGCGAGCCAGGCTCGCCGAGCTCGCGAGCCCGGGTGCTCGGGCTCGGCTCGGCCCGTCTACCGGGCCCGAGCTGAGCCCGCTCGGT